>JAODLD010000046.1:19230253-19253682 GCA_026781065.1 Mormyrops boulengeri
AAGGGGCGGGCCATGCCAGCCCCCTTGTTCATTACATCATCGAGGGGGATCTCATTAAAGTCAAGGTCCCACCCAGGACCCATCAGGGACCAGTCATGGACCAGCCAAGGCCCCATCATGGAAACAGGGGAAAATTCACACACATACGAGCAGTTTGGTAACTGCAATTAACCTCAGCATGTTTTTGGACTGTGGGGGGGAAACTGGAGTACCTGGAGGAAACCCCATGACGTCACAGGGAGAACATGCAAACTCCACACACATGGAGCCAGGTCTAAGAGGTGGGAGGCAACAGTGCTAACCACTGCACCACTGTGCCACCCCAGGCCAAGATCACATCAGCAATAAAGTCAATTGAAGAAAAACTCAGGAAATCAGTTTGCATCTTAAAATCCTGATGTCACAAGATTGCATGTTCTCACATTCATAGGCATACGTTTTCTCTGGTTTTACTACGGCATTGCAGTTCAGTTCAACCTATTCTATTGTCTTAAGCCTAACTTTATTTAATAAGCCAGTAATATCCTTTCATTCATTCATTCATCCATTCATTTTCCTTACTTGCTTGTCCTGTGCAGGGTCACAAGGATCTGGAGCCTGTCCTAGAAACAAATTAGGAAATAACCCAGGATGGGGGGGGGCAATGCTTCACAGGGAAAGCCAGTAATATATGAGGCAAAAAAATCACGTGCATTATTAGGGTTTTGGGTGAATGACAAGCAATGACACTGGCCGGACATACAAACATAGATACTGACAAGAGAGGAATGGTACTGGGGATAGCATGTTTTTCACTAGTCATTTTGCAGTGTTATACCTGCATATGAATAACAAACAGCTGTTTTGGTTATCAGCATTCTAATATAATTTAGGTGCTTTACCATTTTTGCAAGTCATGGTACTTTGTAAAGTATGTATGGAAGTTTCAAGTGCAAATGTATTGGAAGCCATTCTTCTGTCCTGTGATGATGATGATTGCAATGATGACGATGAACATGATGCGACTGGAATGTGGAGTGAAGTCACAGCTGATTTTTAAAAAACATCGTAAGAAATAACAAATTATGAAAAGAATAGTTTCAAGGCCGTACACTTCTCATACACAATTTGACGGTGCAAAAACAAGCTGAAATGTTGTGATTCTAAGGAAAACCCAATATTGATTTGTCCAAAGCCCTGTCTGAGGACATATGTACAGTCTGTTAAATGTTAAACTCTTGACACATAGAATTCTAAATTTTAACTTTTGCAACTATAATAATGATTTTAAAATATTATATACAGTATCCCTGAAATGGAGTAGCATCTCATTTATGGTTTACCACAGGGTTGTGTCCTGTGCTGCCTCGCATACGTTCCAGGCATGTATGTGACCCAGAATAACTGGAATATGAATGGATGGATTGATGGATGGATGGATGGATATAATACCCATAATCCATAGCTGGATAGGTTTTAGCTTCCTATGGTATCTGAATCAAAGGGAATGGCTGATTGCTGAGAGAACTATTCCTTGCACCTACACTAAACTACAATAACAAGGGTCAGAGGTAGTAACATGCTTTTTCATCTGTTCATTTTTGTTTGACACCTCTGCTGCAGCGAATTTATATGAGGCAGTGTTTCTCAGTCAAGAAAGCTGTTGGGTGGGGGATGCAGGGACTCTCAAGAGACACAGGAAGTTGAAGAAACGTGAAACACAGTGAAGAACACAGAAGCCCACAGCTGCTCTGCGCTTGGCGCATGCTAATGCTGTCGACTCGTATGCGTCATGCGCCAGAGCTGAAGGATCGCCATGGTGTCGAACGCCTGTCATGCTGATAAATACTTCCTGGGTCACTATTTTTAAAAAAGCCTATTCAGTCTATGAGACATAATACAATAAATGTTATTTGTAATTTAATCTTCTTAATAGGGTTACACAATTAGTGACCATCCACAAAATTAGCACCACAGAAATTCCCATGTTTACCTCCTGTGGTGAGGATCCTTTACTTCATAATCACTTTGTTAATCCTTTTCATGTCTTGTTAACTTATACCCAGTAACAATACACCATGCACTGAATTCTCAGCCAGTCTTGGAACTTGCTTGACAAATTACATCTTAGCTTGATTGATAGGAAATACCTTACAGCAGCTGACTGCCAACAACGGTCCTCCCAATTTCCTATTTCTCACTATCTCTTCTGGGTGTTTTAAATGTCTTTGAGGTAAGTGAGTATCAATTGTGTATAGCAGACTCTGACACTGGCCTCAGACAGCTTCACATTACCAAGCCTCTTATCTTGAATGACTAAATAGTGATTAAAGCAGACGGTACCATTGCTGCCTGAAATCGTGCCATCCGACCTGAAAGTGAACTTCTGTTTCTGGGTTCCTTCTATCCTAACAGTGCTTTTCATTGCAATGTGTACTGTGAAGCTCTGGATTAATGTGTGCTTACTTAGTACACCTGAGCTGAGCAGAAATATAGTCATAGAAACATATAACGGAATTTTTCTCAAAATGAACGCTTACCCAACGAGAGGTTGCCAGTGTTGTAATTTCCTACCACTTATCATGGTCACAGTCATGAAGTCATGAATGAAGCCGTTCTTCATCTTCTTCATTATTACTACTATTACTGTTGGTCACAAGAACATGGCATCCCAGCGCATCTGTCCTTCCTATCCGCTGGCCTTTACAAGTTTTCTACACTTTCTGCTTTGCTGGTGGGTTACACATTTCAGAGCATTCCAGCTCATCTGTAAATGTCATAAATATGGCACAATTTTATTCAATGTGTGGAGCTATTTGATTTGTGCAAGAAGCCTGATATGTTTTTTTTCTTCTTTTTTCTTTCTTTCTTTGCTTTTGGGGGCTCTTCAAAAGGCTACAACATAAGCCCTTCATGACGGCCTACATATACATTTAGAAAGGTCTGTTACAACTTTTGTAGTTGTCATGAATGCTGACATTTGCAACTCCTGTGTCAATTTGACATATCACCTATGTCGATTGTCATAGGTTTTTGCTGACATAGTTGCGTTATGACATGAAAGGTTATAAGACTGATTCTACACTTCAGTGCTTCAGAGTGACATAAAGTGACATAATTTGTCATGTTAAGCCAGCTGTAAAACAGAAGGTGAATATTCTTTGAAGGAGTGTTACACATGGCCACAATGAACAGCAGCATAGCCTCACACCTCCAGAGGCTTGTGGTTTTTATCTGTCTTTTATCTCTGGTTCTGTTTGTGCATGTTCCTCCTGTGTCTGTTGTGGGTTTGTATTTTGTCTCTGGTTCTGTGTGTGCATAGCTTAAATGTTCTTCCTCTGTTTGTGGTGGGTTTGTATCCTGTCTCTGGTTCTATGTATGCAGAGCTTTCATATTCTTCCTGTATCTGTGGTGGGTTTCCTCTCATGGACAAGATTATGAAGAATCGGTGATGATAAATTATTTAAGTTTGAGTTTATTAGTTGCTGAGAACAACTGAGAACTATTCCCAGACTAGCTTTATTCTGTACATGCATGCATCAGAAGGATACCCTGGAATCTCTCCTTACATGGAAACTGGGTGTAAGATACAACATTGACTCGTGGTGAATACTTTGATACTAACAGTAGTGATTTCCTAGGTGAGTTTTATTTTTAATTGCAGTTTGCATGAATGCCTAAAAATAAGGGACCAACCCAAGAGTGCCAACCTATCGCCAAACTATCGCAGGGCACACTCACACATGCATGCCTTAGCATGTTTTTGGACTATGACGGGGAAACCGGAGTACCCAGAGGAAACCCCACAACACCACAGGGAGAACATGCAAACTCCACACAGATGGAACCCTGGCAGAGACTTGATCTCTGGTCCCAGACGTGTGAGGCAAGAGTGCTGCCCCTATGTAATGTCTTGACACAGTAATCACAACGTCATGACAGTTTTTTTTACTCTTAGTTTATAAGATGAACGTAAATACGTTGCGTAAATACCTTACACCTTACAGTTTATAAGATTAACATGAAAGTCTATGTAATGTCATGACACCAACCGTGCGTTCACTTTTCATGTCAACACCACAAGAAGCAGATGAATTTTTTATTTTTTTCTTACAGTGACTGTGGAATATATCTGGCCCCATCAGCTGCCACTGGCTGATAAATGTTAAGAAACCTAATAACTGGTTCCGAGTTCCAGGGCCGTCTCACAGGGAACTTTTGTAGCTCACACAACAGGAACTATGACCTTTATGCTAAATAAGCATGGGAGATGCAAAATGCTCATAGGTTAAATTTCACACGTATAATTTCATAGGAAACTACACCACTACCCCAAAACAATGAAAGATGAGCAAGTCATTTTGTTAGTTATTTGTTAGTTATTAGGGGGATCGATCGCCATCAAAACAGGTCACATTTTTTTTATTTGTATTGAATTTATACAACCTGCAACATGTTTATAACTCATTATCAAACCTGGCCACCAGATCGATCTTTCATTTTCCACAGAATTATATTTTATGTCACTCTTATAATTTTTGATGTTACTTGAATGAAAAAGGTGTCATAACACAGCTTTATGTCAACATAAACCTATGACAGTTGACATAGGTGATATGTCAACTTGACACACAAGTTGCCAATGTCAGCATTTATGACAGCTGCAAAAGCTGGAATGAACCTTTATAAATGGTTTGTCAAGATATGTCAGCTGTCATGAAGGGCTTATGTTAGTGTCATGTAACCTTAGGAAGAGCACCTGCAAGTATTGTGTTACGTTTTTTCATGTCCATGTGGGTCAAATTATTGGATGAATGGATAGTTTTTTTTTGAAAGCCTGACTCTGAAATGGTCTTTTTTGCTGTGTTGGTGTTGTATAGAAGTGACCAGGCTATCAACAGAAATTGCATATGGCATCTCCCAGTCAGCCTGTGTTTTAAAGGCTCAGTGGGAATGCCTCACCACTAACAATCAGTCATTAAGGGTTGATCATCTCCTGTGGGCTGCTTTTCCTGCAATTTCTCACATGATATGCATTTGGGATATAATGACATGACATGGAAGGTGACTGGGAAATTAAAGGCTTTCCTACACATCACTGGAATTTATCTATTTACCATCTACTATTAACTATCTATTAATGATTTTCTATAATATTCTCCATTTCGTTCCTAAAGAGAAAAACCGTAGTGATACTGCTTTTAAAAACAGTCTACAATTTCACTCCTTATTGACCTAGTGCTGCTAGGTTGGCAGACTTTCCTGGATTGCAGTAGCACCTTTGTCCTTAGGTCAATTATAGATCCGCTTGCTGTTAATGCAGTCCATACATTTCAGTGCATAGAACTTGACTTTCTTGCGTCAAGATGAGGGCAGTCATACTGCGTGTGCACTGGCACGTGCCCTGGCGCAATGAGACAGCACTCAGAGGTTAAGTGGAATCATGTATTTGTTAGAGAATGGACACAGTTGCATGCACTGTATGCTGGCCGTAGCCATGAGAGTTACTTCTGACCAGTTAGTTATGAACATTCCGGCGATGGTGGCAGCTAAGGCCACTTGCTTATGCAGATGGGAGTAGTAAACATGGGTCCTTCACAGAATATCCTGCAGGAGGAAGATCTGCGATCTGGTCTGGCAGGTCTCTGTACCTTTGATTGTTTCTCTTTATTTATTCCCTCCAGAAACCTGCTGTGTTTTGTGTCATGGCAGCTCCGGGTGGAAAATGCTGTCATCACGGGGATTTGCCTCTTTGCTCTTCCTTTCATCCCACATTTTGCCTCCAGGGGATGTTGGGCGTTGCAGACATGCTGCAGTCAGTTTTGTGTGGTGCCTTTGCACACTTTTTGGTGGATCATCACCCTCATTTAAAGTCATCACTGCATTATTTCACCTTGTAATATCACCTTCACAAAATCATGGCAGGACAAAGGGACCATGCTGTTTCAGATTGCTGTTCACTGGATGCCGCTCTGGTCACCCATCCACAGTTATACATATTCCAGAGAATATTCTAGAAGAACTAGAACTAATTCTAGAACCAGGGCATTGCCTTGAAAGTGGCTGCTGAGTCTTTTTTAATATTCTTTTTCATCTCAAGTAAACTGTGTAAGTAAAAAATAATGATAACAGACGTCTACACCGATTGAATCAGTGTGGATTAAATCCCATTTTTGGCAATGTTATGGAATAACCTCTGCAGGAAAAATAAAAACTTTTGTTTAGTTTGGTTTAGTCGTGGACTAAACTCCAGGTGATGATCCAGTTTGTCAGACACTAATGTGAAATGAATACTGCTCTCTTGTGTTTAAAATGGTTAAGTCAGCACAGGACCAATTGAACAGGATTTTGCTGATATAATTTCCTGTTCTGGGGCTGTCGGCCTTTTTCTCATTCTACTGAAGTTGCATGTCCCTTGGATAGCTTTTCCTGTGCTTTTCCTCTCAGATTTAAAGTCTGCACTTTTAGGTATAAAATTACCTATTGATTGAGGCCCATAGGGGACAGAAAACTCCCTCACATTATTGATCAATTGAGTAATTGCTGTTTTTAATGTCTTGTAAGATCACTTCGTCTTGTGAACTGCACTTTGTGGTTGAACAAGGAGCCACTGTTTGGATCATATTGTATAGCAGGAACAGAAAATTAGAAACTCAGGTAGATCATTAACTATGTGCTGTTTCATTTGTTTTATTCTCTAGGTATATTTAATTTCACATATTCCATTTCATTGTCATTACTGCTTACCATCATTCTGTGCAGATATTCAACCCTGAGCCCAATTTTTCTTTCCTGTAGCTGAAAACGAGACTGGCTCAACTACTGTAATTGTTATTATTCTTCAGTTTATGTCACATGGCTCTTTTCATTGTAATCTTCAACTCAGACCAACTGTTCTTCTTAATATTAATCCTTCATCATTTGTATTCGTCCGTCCGTCCGTCCGTCCGTCCGTATGTATGTATGTATATCTTTGTCAGAGTTATGGGGTGTTTTCATTTTCATTTTTTCCCAATAAACCAAATGAAGGCCAGGAAAATAGTATAAAACTCAAGTTCATAGTGCTGCAGTCACCCTCAAAATTCAGAACGATTTTATTATTTTGATTCGGAACCACAACCTGCAGGGTTTTTCAGTCAAGTGCCACACAATTGTAAGAGCAGACAGATGAAAGCAAAAACCTGCCTTTACAAATGTGAGAAGATGCACTCGGGAGCCGCTTCATTAGGTATCCATACGCGGTCCCAGGTAGGAGCCACTTTTGTCTCAAGAACTACTTGAAGGGGTCAGAGATGTTTTTTCTGCACACCACTGTGCTAAGCGGTTATTCTTACAACGTTGTCCTTTCTGTTAGCTTTGAGTCTCCACTAACCTCTTTCATTAACAATGAAAACTGTTTCAGAGATGCTGGAACCACCACATCTGGCACCAAGAATCACACTACATTTCATTAATGTGAATCTCAGCAGTCAAAAAGGTATGTTTATGTTTTTTTTATGTGTTGTAAAGTAGCAATAAGTTCTGGTTTATACGAATCTCATTTTGATGGATTTCAGATTCATTTATGGACCTCTTTCTCATGCTAGACAGAGGATGACTTTTAAAAATATGTATCTTGCAGCAAAATATAGCAATCTTGGATGGAATGGACAATAATAGCTTAGGAATCATAATTTGAAAACCAGGATTGGTTCCGGAATTGCACTTCACGTAATATACAATAAAATCCATCTGTGCAATTCTGCATTATTCTGACACCAGGCTGAGGAATAGGGCAGCTGTACTTTGATAAAGAAATGTCTGCTTGTGAAGAAAGATTACTGCTTGTTGACACAAAACACTGTGCAAAGTTTTTATGCAGAAACACTAAAGATAAGGTAAGATCTAAGCCAGCATCTCTGCTTTTCTTTTTTTCAGGTATAACAGATTGCACTGAATTCATCGGCACTACGTTCACACCTTAAGCGAACCTCAGCTTAATATTATTTTCCCTGGTCTCTCACAGAAAGTATTAAAGACTGATATGGAACTGGTCTGTCCAGATTTTAGCAGATGGGTGTGTTTTCTGCACCTTGCTGTAAAGGCTGCTCTCAGCTGGGAGAGGCACAGAGAAAGCGCTATAGATTAAAGCGGAAGTCCCGCTGGCAATATTCTGACACAGTGGTTTTCTGAAAGGCAAGAATTGTGCCACCCACCTTTTCATATCTGTAGGATGCAGTTCCAATGACAGTACAACTTCATATTGTGTGTGCTGTGAGCATGTCTCTCTTCTAGAAAAACAGGACATGGCGAGAAGCAAATGAATCTGGGATGTTAACAACTGAAAAACACACATATACACCAAGACACATACTGACTGAAAGGAAAGAGGCTGGTCATAGCTGTATGCAAGATTTTTCTCCCTAACTAATGGAGCATTTGAGTATTTTGAAAACTGGATATAGGTTATTCTTGGAATACTAGGTAACCATAGGAACACTATTGGCATGGCATTATGCATGGCTGAATAAATCATTCTCACGTGGTCCTCTATACCATGTGTGTGTTCCATGCAGAGAGCTCTAGATTAATTAGAATGGAAAAGCTATCATTCCCGGCCCATGGTAACGAGGATGTCCTTTCTTATTTCAGAACCACTGTACTTATTTTCCACTTTCATACAAAAAAAAGGTTGTGATTCCAACAGTTCAGCTCCAAATAAAAACAGTATCTATCCACCATCATCCAGCTCCTTGTGCAGGTACAGGGTCGTTGGGTAAATGCAGACTATTTGAAGTCCATTTACATTTCTATATATTTTAAAGAATAACTTTTCAAAGAAAAAATGAGTTTCTCTGCAGTATCGAGAAAAAAAAAAGTCGTAAAATATTGTGTTGGGCCAGCACAGAAAAGCTAGCCAATGGAGTATTATCACGGTGAATTGGTATGCAGAATCACAAGGTGCCTTTCTTCAGCTGTAGATCTTATAAATACTTTAAATGTGGATTGCAGCAATGTGTAAACATTTCCTACAGGTTAGTTTTCCATTTAGAGAGGTATTAAAGCACAAGGTGAAGCAGCACTCTATGCATTTCTATGCATAATTATTTGGAATAAGTGTATATTTGAAATATGAGCATAACCCGTGAAAAGCACAAGCTTTATTTAAGTGTTAAACTTCCAGTTATCATTTTCCGATAAAGCACACTTGTGGAAGGTACGGCAATACAATTTCCATGCATGTTTATGGCTCGTCTGTGTTTAAAGTTGTATTTAGCAGCTAACACTGCTTTTCCTTCTCCAGTATGAGGCGTGAGTGTAAGTATTTTCTTAGACAGCAATGTTAAGCAGAATATTAAATTGGAGCATGGAAGGAAAATGGTAGAGTCTTTTAAATACCCATAGGTATTCAGAGAGGAAAATTATTCTTTAATTTCTTAAAGGAGTAGAATAGTTTTGAAGAATGGTGTTGTACTACAGAAAGGTAATCATTTGTTATTTGTTTTTATAACTCAGCATTTACAATAATACAGACAAGGGATTTCATGACCTAGGAGTTTGAAAATGTTTGATTAAATCTGTAAATGTAAAATAATATCACCTGACCTTGTTAGCTAACATACTATAATTTCCATTAATTACATTTATCATCTGCAATTTCATTTTTATTAGAGAAATTTCCATTCTAACACTACATTTGTCCCATTAAAGCACTTCCTAAAATTTTTATCCAAGTATTGCGTTGGTATACAACTTCCAAAATATTACACAGTTTGTTGAGAACCAGCTATATCTGGCTTGTTTAGAAATATCCCCATTACCTACTTGAACAAATGCATTAAACTACAAAAAATGCCTAAAGCAATACTTACATTATTCTAATGCTTGTAGCAGCACCCACAGTTACGCCACAAACATTTAAAAATATTCTTTTCTGCGAGACCTATGCTCTCAGCCACCTTTACTTTCATTTCAACGACAAGTGTTCTTGACTGGAATCACAGCAAGATTGTAGAATGGAATCAACTCATATTCTAATTTTAGTTTTCAGTTCCACAAATGCCAGACTCATTCTGTTATAACTAATAAAGCAGTGCTGATGAAAAGTGACAAGACCTGGAACTGAAAAATCTAAGTAATGAATATAATGTATTCAAATAACATCACCAGCTTGGTGAATGCAGGCCAGTTCTTCTAAAAGTAACCCCCTTTACTGCTTTAGGAAGATGATATCTTGGTGAGTATCATACCAAAAGATTGCAGCTGTTTGTTCAAATGTGATAATGTAGAATCACTGTAAGAAGACTGTCTGCTTCTGGTATCTCTTAACCTCCAGTGTGAATCTCTGTCTGCGCTGAACACCCATAGCATCTGAAGCTGCTCAAATTAGTGAACAGCCAGTCATGCATTTTCTTGCTTGAGTCCACATGTACTCCGTATTTTATCCAAATTTACTCCATATTCTCAAGCTGCATAAACATATTTAATGAATGTCTTCTGAGTGGACTTTGACTACTATCTTTACACAGGCTCAAGAAGTGAGAATAATATGTCCTTCCCAGTTTCTTAGGCAATACTGAAATCTTTTAGCTAGCACAGGTCCTTTTTGTGGTGATGGGGGGCATATTACCCTATAGATTTTCAAAGATGGAAAGTGGTTTAATGATGTATTTTTGGTGTATTTCTGGGATTCATCTTAAGACAAGCAACTAACTACAAGGCCAAAATGAGAAATAGAAATCTTTTCTTCCCTCTTTTCACATAAAGCATGAAATTATAATTGTGATGACTTTGATGTATTTAGATTGTTTGTCTTTATTACCCTCCTTTACGGGTTGGAAATTCTACACAGACTGCTGAGCTGAAACGCTGCAATGGGAAGTCAGTCATTATCTTGTTTCTTCCAGTTCATTACATCATGCAGTGTAGGTGTTGCTGCTTGAAGAAGATGCCAGAGAACAAGGGCTGCAGAAGAAAGTTTCAAAGGAGCTAAAAGTTTTCATATAAAGGTGAAAGAAAGGTCTCTTTCATTTTCAGAACCAAAAGCCCATTAAATGCAGTTCAATCATGCATCCATCCAACTATCCATTAAAATTTCAATAACACCATTTGTCCAGTTCATGTCGAACCTTGAGCCTGTCCCAGTACATGGACAGTACCTTGATGCCAGTCCGTTGTAGGGTACATTCAGACATACATATCCAACTATATATGAAGGACAATACAGAGACACCAAGACACCTAAAGCACATGCCTTTGAAGTGCGGACAGTACCAGGACTAAGGAAAAACATCAATCTATCAGACTACCATCTGCAGGCAAAGTAGCAGATCTCCGTCATGCATATTCCCAGTCTTTATCTCCCCTCCCCTACTCTTCACTTGGCCCATTAGTATAGTCCACTACAAAAGAGTGTCGGGTTTGCGCTAGATATGGGATGATGTTTGGAATGATATGGAAAGTCCAGCCGTGCGCTTGAAGATCACACAGAAAAACAGCACAGATCTTATCTTTACAACCTTCCTCACAGCCCATCGTCGTCTTTTTTTCTCACTACCTTACTTTAACTCAAGCTGTGTTCTGCCTCTGCCTGAGTTCAAGAAACATAAGGAATGTTGGGTCACTGTAGAAGTGTTCTGTCATCTCACAAAAACTGCAGTGACAGTGACAGAATAAATGTTTACTGTATGTAGAACTTCAAAACGCATTGTTTTCAAATTCACATACTGTATAAGATCGATGTGACTTAGCAAGCAACTGAAAAATGCTGGCACATTGAATCCCTCCATCCCAATGGAAAAATGACAGGTAAGCTCCACTAGGATGGAGCTCCTGGTCATGGCTGACTAATGATCACAAGCAAAGCAGTGGGGGCTGTGGGATTTAACCTATGATCTTGATGAACACCTTAGGTGGCTGAGCCCTCGGGGAGTCCCGTCCAAACAGAATACTGAGAATATGAGCGTGTGAGGGGAAGGCACTAGATTTTGCAGCACTAAAGAACAAGCGAAGTCCCAAGCGGTCAGGGGTGGTGTGGCAGCATACCTCATAGGGCTGGATCCTTTCATTCCAGGCTATATATCTCCGGTGAACTGCAACAGCACAAGCCGTGTTATGCTAATTGAAAGTTGGTGATTCTAGAGAAGACCTGTAGGGTGCTTCATAGATCATGATCAATAACCTACAGCTGATTAATCCTGGGAAGGAAAAAAAAAAACAATAAAAATCTGCAACTCTACAATAGGCCTCAAAAAACCATTTAAGGTCACAAGAGATACACAGGACTGCAGTTTGCATAGACAGAGAATGCTGTCAAAAAATTAGCATTTTCTATTTATGAGGATTGTTGTTTTTCCTGGCTCTGCATCTGTGTAATACACTCTAATAAAACTTAATCCTGATGGCAACTTCGTCTGTGGAATGATCCGGTGTAAACACCACATGTAAATATCCATCCATCTGTCCACGCTCCGACCTTTTATCCAGTATAGGGTTTTCAGCACATCAACATGTGAAATGGAATAAATATTATGGAAGGTGAAATAAAAATGTTTTTTTTTCCCCAGAAGTCTTCGCAAATGAGTCGTTTAAGCGATGTATCTGCCAGGATCTGCGGACGGCTCTTTCCACCACGGACAAGGCAAGTAAAAACGTTTGTCGACTGGGAGCTCTAGCTGGAATAAATGGTGTCAGCAAGCTGACGGAAGTGGGGAAAATCACTGCGTGTCATAAAACCGCAACATCAGTGGATATAAAACGCACGATTTAAATGCTGCTTTTAGAAATAAACTGTCGGGTGGTAATTTAATCTTCTGGCATGGAAAGTGTACACGGCACAGCATGGACAAAATCTGTCCTATACAAATTCTGTCAAAAAGGATTGTCACATATCGCATAACGGAAGTCCTAATAGAGCTTTCTGACATTAGGGAACACAGCCCCCAAATACGAATGTCCAAGTAGAAGAGGTAAAAAGAGGTGTAGACGCACAATTTGTCGATGTTTACAAAGTTTTTAAGACATTCTATCGGGCTATCCTCCTGTGTTGGCGTCATCACTCAGATCTAATAGCTACATCACACCTGAGGTGGGCGACATCTTAATGGTGCTGATCAATTTGCAGCAACAACCTTTAGCAGTGAGCGTGAGTGGACTGGTTTACGTCCTGGTTGACTCGAGATGGAAATCAATCCTGCAGGACAACTTTAGCGTGGAGGGTAATCAAGTCTTGCATTTTATTCAGTTCTTCAAGCATCCTCCTTTCTCCTGCCCCTGAACTCCAGGTTTATAATGATAAAGAAACAATTTATATTTATGACAAAAATGACAAAAATGTTGTTTATCATTTTCTTGGTTATTTTGAAATAGGTGCTTTATATAAGCATTTTATTGCCACCCATTATGTTCTCCCTAGTCTAAAACTCACTGAATCCATTTGCTAATTTTAAATACGTATTGAAATGACTAACAAATTTGCCTACAGTATTGGCAGGGCAGGACTGTTGCTGTTCAGTTAGCACTGAATGAAGCAATGAAGTCAATGGGATTCACAGTAGATAGATTTCTCAACTTCTTTTACAATAACATGGTTATATGGTATGCAGCCCCATTTGGTCATTATTTTCTATTTGTGCAGAATATTCAACAGTCTGCTGTTGTCTTATCATACCAGCTACAAAAGACCATAGAAATAGACAAAAAGAGGAGCAAAAAATAAACAACAAAATTGCTGGTTTGAATATGCTCAGCACAAACTGTATTGTCAATGTACACAAAGAACTCATATGTTTTTCTTGCACAATTAGCTAAAACAAGCATAAGTTTCACTTACTCTTGAACAGAAGTAACACCCAACACCATTTCTAATAAGCAGTGCTTCTGATTAACAGTAATTTACTGGGTTGGAGTTCTATTCCCTCCACGCTGTACAAGTGTGTGCAGGTTGTGTGTTCTCCCACTGTAGTGCAGGCTCCAGCAGTCCTCAGTTAATTAAATAGGTGCCGATTGCCTGTAGTGTGTGTGTGCATGTATGTGTGTATGCATATGGCGGTCATGTACATATTACACTGTGGGGACCAAATGTCCCTACAATTTTTGGTCCCCCTCCAAGGCAAAACTCAATTTTATAAAAAACTGTAAATGCAATAAGAAAACTAAAATTGGCAAAAGTATTTTGTTTGGTTACTTATGGTTAAGGTTAGGGCTGGGTAGGGGTTAAGATTGCCATAGATGGGATTAGGATTATGCCCAGAAAAATGTATGCTTATGTGTCTTGTCCTCTTTTTGGCCAGCAGGTGTCGCTGGTCAACCTGCTTTCCCCCCTCTCTGTCTTGTACTGTAGCCCTTCAGCCCCTAGTGTGTTTCCCTGCTCCCTGGGCTGCTGATTAGCTCAGTGGGTTGACTGTGCAAATAAGAGCTGTACCCCTCCAGTAATGAGTACTTCATAATTGGTTTATCCATAGTGTTTGGTACTTCTCTCTTTCTTTCTGTACTTGTTTTTGTTTTACCCTGCCTGTGCCTGGTTTAAATCTGTTCTGCTTGTACATAGTCTTTCCTAGTGTTAGCCCTCAGTGTTTGTCAATGTTTCCTAGTTCCTGTGTCTGTTAATTCCACCTGTTTCTTGTTGTCCTGATTTGTTGATTTGGTTATGGTCCACGCCCGCAGCTTGTTAGCCTTGTTAATTGTCTTCATGTATTTAAGTGCCTGCCCTCATCCTGTTCCTCAGGTTGTCATTAGGCGTGGCTATTTCCCTGTGTAGCTTTGCATTTGTTAGTTGTAGTCAAGATGGTTATTCCCTGTTCTCTGTGCCTTAACTTCTGTTTAAATCTGTTTTGTTCTGACCCCTCACGGTCCCTTTATTTGCTGGTTCTCCCATTCTGTTTTATTTGTTGAATAAACCCTGAATTGTCCGAGCTGCTACTTGGATCGTCTTTCCTCCATCATGCCCCGCCATAACAGAAATGAAAAGAGAGTCCCCCACAAAGATATAGATACCTAATCTGTGTGTATCCTATGACGCACTGCTGACATTCTATCCAGGGTGTCCCCCCACCTTGTGCCTTGTCATACCTGGGGTTGGCTAAAGGTGTCCTGGATAAGTGGCAGGAAGTCAGATGGATGGATGGAATAAACAGACATATAAATACTTCTGCAAAGTCCAAAAACCTGAAAATTGCATTAACAACATTAAGGCACCTAAAACAAATAAGTATGTAAAGGAGAAAGGCATTGCATAGACTTCTTTATGTTAATTGTTTATACGATATCACCATTTTTTCCACAAAGCAGTTTTTAATCAATGAAATGGGCCTTTACAGAGATGGCGGGTGTGTCAAGCTGCAAGCCAGTGTTTAGCTGCACACAGTGTAAAATGTATCCTTATTGTGCTTGTGGGCGAATTCTGCTAGATGACTGTTACTCTGCTGCGACTGTGTCCCAGGGACATCCATTCCTGTACGATGCTGTTTCTGAGTAACAAAACTGAGGGAGGGAACATTATTGGAAACATTTCCCTGATGTTAGTGTACTAGTGGAAATGGAAATAATGGCTGAGTTTTTGACGTTTAACTGCAGTTGACTTTCAGTTGCCAATCGGTGTCTCGTGTTCTGCATTCAGAATTAGAGAAACCAAAAGAAGTAGCCTATGTTTACTGTCATGTACAAATGGCACACAAGATACGACCGCAGTGGAAGCCTTTTGTCGCTGAATATCACTCACAAACAATAGGTACTTGAAAAACCATAAAAATGAAATAAAGTGCCACAATTAGAATAAATTCACAGCCGATAAACATACACAATACTGCAAACCACATTATTTTACTAAATCGATGTGCTAAGCTGAGCAAGTGAGACATGGTGGATGCACATTAATGGATATTTCGGGGTGGGGGTAGGGGGGCTGAGTAGCCTGTGGACAGGCTTTCCCTGAGGCGTCTGGTTGTGACTGCAGCGATGATGTAGCTGAGTCTCCTCTTTGTTTTTTTTTGTTTTTGCTAAGAGGTTGGGACCTGGGGCGTTGGGATTGGCTGTGATTTTGTAGGCCTTGGCTATGCATTCTGGCAATGGATGTCCTGTAGATTAGGCAGCACAATGCTTGTAACCTTTTGGCATGACTGCATGACGTGCTCCAGCTTCTACACGTGTACCAGTCTTCTTTTGGCCAGTCACACTACTGGCCTTCAGTGTGGAAATAAGGATGCAGGGCACAATAGTATTAAATGTTGAGCTGTAATCAGATTTCTTATATAATTGCCCTCCATTACCTCCAGATGGGTCAGCACCTTATATAAGGCAAAAGAACTGGCATTGGCCATAGACCTACGGGTGAAATAAGGAAACTGCAAAGGGTCCAGAGAAACTGGTAGGGTCAGGGGTGCCATAAAATGAGGAAAAGTTAGGTCGATTCCAAGGACCCCTGATCGACTGCGGTCCTAATAATCTTGGAACACAATCCGATTGATCTGGGATGGGGCCCCAATATAACATGCTTTCATGGGGCCCAAAATCTTTGGCGACACCCCTGGATAGGATGGTACAGGTCCCTGTTTTCCCTCTCAAAGCACTTCATGATGATTAAAGCCACTTCTGCTTCACAATAAAAGTAATTTAAAATGTTCCATTATATTTAACCAGAGTGGTCTAATCACGCTGCACTGAGACTTGAGCTGCTGCCTACATGTAGGCCTACAGTACTTACTTAGGCTTCAGTGTGTGCTATATCATGGTGGTGGCGGGATTCCGTTTATATAAGCCTTGGTGATTTTGACTAGTGGAAAAGCACAGCAAGACAAAACAATGCTGCACTGTAACCTAATTTTCATTTCCCCTAATAAGAAATACATGTACACAATTACTATTCTGGTACTGAAGCTACTGTTTATGATGTGAATCTCCTGTGTACCTGGACTACTCTCTGAAGCCAGGACAAGTATTTGCTGTACAGACTACTGCATTTGCTGTTGCTATTAATTTGTCAATAGAAGAGTAAAAGGCAGACTCTCTACTGCAACAGGTGGCTCTAGTTGAAATGCCTCAGAACTCCCAGAGGATCTTACAGGTAGTATGCTAACAGAGACACTGGTAAACAAGGGGAGTACGTGCTCAGCCTATATTCCATGTATCCTAGCAACTGATGACATTTTTATGCAAACAGCACCATCAGGTCTCTTCCCAACATTACGAAGAGGTACACCATCTATTAAAGAAGTTGCTAGAGCCAGAGGTCATCAAGACGACCTGTAGCCCACTGGATCTTCCAGCTGTGATAGTTTGCAAGAAGACTGGGAGTTTCCTCCTAATACTTTTACACATTAAAACAGATGAGCTTCCTGGTGATACAACGACAATGATATCATAGTCCAATAGGATCAGATGAGTTTACTGGATTGACTGGCCAAGGTGCAGGATGGAGTGGAAATGGTTACTGTGTGTGGATAGTCTATACACTTTGGACAATAATGTCAATTAAAGTTTTTACTAGAAAATCTGTATTTTCTAGGGTCTCAATTCACTGTCGTGAGAGAACTTCCTCTCTCATTTGCAGGCTTGTGAACTGAGAAGCATGCCAAGTTAAGCTCTCTAGCCAGGTATAATTTTGGCATCAGGTACTGGTCTGGGAAGTCCAATTCTAAAGCTGTTGAAACTTTCCGTGTACTAGTAGGAGGTGAACATAGAAGTGAGGGAGACAGGCTGAACCATTATCTGGTCCATTCCTACTCTGTAGGAACAAGAACCTCCAGTTTCCTGGCTATAGGAAGTGATGTAAGAGCCCATGAGCTAATAATCAACACAGCTTTTCAGAGGTGGACCTATGAACAGTGAAAATGAGCAGAAGAAGCTAACATGATCTCTGTGGTTATATGCATCTCCTGTGACTCAATGATGAAACAAATACAAAAAGAACATCCTTACGTTTTTATTGATCACATCTATTCTGACTTTTGGGAAAAGGAGTAATGGTACAGAAAGGCCTCCATTTGTACACTCTCTGCCTGACAGCTGATTGGTGAAATGGTGGTGGACAGAGTCTTGCAAATGCCGTAACCTTTTCCACTGTCATGATCAGTGTGGTCCTCAAACTCAGAAATGGTTCAGTTCCACGAGCCCTTTGATTTGAACAGCATCGTCTTATGGTGACAACATTTTTGAGCCTCCTCACTGACTAGAACTTTAGGATTGAATTCCTATTTATTGTAATAATATATTGGCTTAAATAGGCACAATTATCCCAGAGGGTCTCATACCAACAGTAAATGGTAGATAAATATATTCATTAAAGACATTGAAAAAGTACAGTTTTTTGACATTGATAAATTGGATTTCCTTTAGTCTGACCTGTTTATTGTTTTATCTATATATATATATATATAGAGAAAGAGAGTTTTTACACAAAACAGTTTACATGTTGCCTGATATGATTTCAGGTGACAGAAAGATGCACATCATGCATAGCAAAAGTGAAAAGGCAAGTCCATACAGGATATCTCTTTTTACTTCTAAATTGAAATAATACTTTTCTGTGAAAACTCTTTTTTTCAGATTAAACGCCCAAGGGGCTGGCATTTAACAGCTGTACACTGTAACAGAGATTGTCAAACAAAGCCGCTTCGCTTCATTACGAGGACAAAAATTGTTTTTGTGGCTAAAGGCATCATGGATGTATATTTTTAAAGGGCTACTGACCCAGCAGTTAAGCAGGGTGGTTTGAAGGGTAACATCTAGCCCTAATTTGGCCTGCTCCCTGTGAAATGGTTTGCCTACAATTCAATTGATCATCTGCAGCAAACTTGACATACAGTGGCACCTTCACAGCTCTCCATAGAGTGAGTATCAATCTTCTAGCCTGAAATTCAATTTATCACCTGGACCACAAGATGTCCCTTGATGTTTGGAATTTTAGGTCTTATTTTTTTCCCTTCCATGTATCCTGTCAAGCACAGGATCAGTCATGCCTCAGAGGCCGGGATTTTTTGGAGGCCGTCTTCGGTGTGTTTTGAAAGATGGTCTGACAAATGAATCAGAGCGCAACATAGAATGAAAGACTCGCTGGTGTTAGTCACTGTAAGGTGGCACCTATCTCCATCCTATTGATAATTTTGGAAGCTGAAGCCGACAAGGAAGAGATGTCAGGATGTTTTCTGCCAAAATATTTTTGTGTCTGCTTAAAAATACTGGTAAAATAAATAGTGATACGCATGACCATATCAACAAATGTAATTGATTTATTTAATTTACCAGTACAGGGGACATGGTGGCACAGTGGACCAGGGTTCAGGTCTCTGTTTGGCCATGCCAGACTGTCTATAGGTGTGAGTAAATGGTGTAAACATGCTGCAGTGGGTTATTCCCTGCCTTCCGTCTGTTGATGCCAGAAGAGGCTCTGCCTCCTTGCAGCCCTGCACAGGACAAGCAGGTATGGAAAATGGATGCATGGATGGAATTTACCATTACAAAGACTTAAAAAGGCCTAAGTCAAATGTATCTCTGAGTAGTTATTTATCTCTGAGAAACCCTGACTAGTTTGTGTTTCTTCCCCTCTCCCTGTCCAGCACTGGTCAAACCCCAAAGCAGAGTCCCATTTTTTAAGTTCCATCCCTGTGCCACCAGGATTTATGTCCTCTGAAGCACAGCAAGTTTCACAAAGGTTTAGACTGCATGAACAAGTGAACAGATTAGAATTCGTTCTTTTACAATACTGTGCAAAAATAAAAAGACGTTTAAAATTAATATTGCTGGCATGAATTTAGCTGTTGGCCCCCAAAGGATTAGAGCTTTTGCTATGCTGTTCTTTGTCAGCATTTCCATAATGTTTTCTGCAGAATGAGCTGAAGGCAGTTTTGCTGCCAGTTTTTTGGTCCATGAAGGTGGATGGCAGAGAATGACTGGCTCATTTGTATCCTAAAATTAAAGGGTTCCCAGTAGCAAAGCATGTAAACCCCAGGAGGAACTTGTTATATGGCATATGCCCTTTACTCAATTTTAGAAAACGTTATATAAACATGGAATAAAAATGTCATTACAGGCACCCCTGTACATTTGTATAGAATTAGAATTTGGTGATTAGTGGTCATTGTTGACACACCACAGCACACAACAACGAAATGTGTCCTCTGCACCCATATGTGACATAGCAGGGGTCAGCTAATTCAGCGCCCGGGAGCAGTGCTTGGGGGCGGTACCTTGCTCAGGGTACTTCAGTGGTTCTTTGCTGGTCAGGGATTCCAACCAGCAATCTTATAATTACAAGTACGCTCCCCTAACCATTAAGCCACCACTGCCCACATTGATTGGTTAGGGGCAGACGATCCCCTCAAACATGAAAAAGTGTGATTAATACTTGGGACCATTATTAAAAAAGCAAAATGAACAATACTGAACGTGAAATTCCACGGTCACAAAGACAGCTAACACGTTAGCGAGGCTGGTAGCAGAGACAAAGAAAAAAACTTTTACCAAAAAATAACTTTTAAAATTAAAGATATAGTATGCACTTGCACTAACAAATATTAAATATCAAAGCCTTTATATATGATATTTTTTGTAGTCCAAATCATTTTCAGTATTGTTTATATATTTTTGACATTGTCTGTGAGTTACTGCAATCTATCAGCAAGCTCCTAAAATATTCCAATGTAGTTCACGGTTAACTCGTGAATACCCAAGACCGTGAATGTCAAATTCATGAATCTGAAGGGGCGGCTGTATGTGTTATGAATGCTTTTTGAGTGTTGGTCATTCTTTGTCAAAAGCAGAATTGATTTCAGATCATAAATCTCACCCACCTATCCATTAGAGATAGTGTGCAGCCTGTCTCTAACTGGACAGCCTGACAGCAGGTGACCCAATCATGTGGCTTTTAACGGCACATGCTTTTTCCACAAATGACAGTCCCGATGGCGATGCCTAATGGCAAAGTGATGGCCAACATTTAAGCTGTGCAGGCCATGTGATGCTCTTGTTGCATGAAGAGAACAATTACTGTCTGAGTTCACTGCAATGATCATCCTACATGACAAAGTAAAAAAAAAGAAAAATATCTCTCATCACTATAACTACCACTCCTGTCAATATAAAGTCAGACTTCAGTAATGTGTTGGCCTGAGACTCAATAAAATCACAGAAAATTTGAACCTGCATAGGAGAGCTATGTAAACACATGGCTGTAGGTGGCAATGTGATGGTCATGTTGTCTCTGGGGCAGTAAAAACTATCCATCCATCTCCCATAACCACTTTTCCAGTTCAGGGTTATGGAGAGCTTATAGCCAGGGGACACCACAAACCTGATGACAGTCCATTGCCGGGCTTCCAGTCACATAAGGGACACCTTGGCATCCGGAGTAAGATGGAATCACATTATTCTTTGATAGTGGGTATAGAGTACAAATCGGGGGGTGGTCTAATTATTTAAAAATCAGGTGAAAATCACTTTGTTAAAATTGGTTAGGCCTGGTGTAGAGTAAGTTTAGGAGAAGAGAGAAATTTCTACTGCAAACGTGTAACAAAGTTAACTGTAACAGAATCAGGCTTCAGGGTCAAACGAGTTAACTTTGTTAAATGCATTATATGTTACCTACTGTCTTCAGACCCAACATCTGCAGTAAACCAGCTTGTGTGTAAAGATGCATATCTGTAATACGGGAAGGGTGGTTTCTTCTAGAAAACGTGGTAATATACAACGTCCATTTCAAGTCATTCAATTACCTGAATAGGCACGGTGAATGTTCCTAATTCGCTAGAGATGTGACAATCAAATGAGAATTGTGAGAAAATAAAAATGAGTATAGGAAGGAAGCCACTACCTTTAGCAACAGAGGTAGGCATTTATTTTTTGGTAACATAAAAATACTATAAAACAAAAATGTTGGGCAGTTTACCTTGTTGAAAGATTTTGCCATTAAAATTCTTCATAGTCGTATGACATTCTCTGCACGCGTTGCTGCTGTGCTGAGAGGGACTTCAGAGGCGCTTGGCTGTCTGCTCAGGGTGTAGTAAAGCTTCCCAGACACTGGACTGTCTGCCTCAGGTCACCACACCTGAGATGAAGCAACAGCCTAGTCACTGCCCTGGTCCTAATGAAACCGGAGGTCTGTCCGGGGTGGTCTGCAGAGCGTTTATTGCACTCTGCCTGTCAGTCGGTACTCAGCCACAACCCAGTGACTGATGCTCCTTCTTTCTCTCAGGCAGGAGCCTCACATCAGCTGGAACTTATTAGGTGGCCAGTCTGGGGTATGACTTTGCATTTGTGCTGTTAGCATACTTGCTCTATACCTCTTACATTTTAGACTCCTTTGTTTAATGCTCTATTTACAGATACCACTGCACCGATCAAAATGCAAAACTGAGTATCATCGCAGATTAGCGTGTTCACTATTCTCCTCCATGAAAGTGGTACAGCAATGGCTTTATTGGGGTGGGGAGACGGATGTGCATGTTGATAAAGGAGTTGGAGCTGCCAGATATTCACCCCTTGAATAAAAGTAGCAACCATAGATATCCTGTGTTTCACTGCCTCACTAATTAGTCTCTACACACAGGAACCTTAGGATCTGGTAGACTGGCAAAGATCAATGGCCTGTTCTTTACAACACAAAATCAGACTAGATGGACCCTGCAGAAATGAATAATACAGAAAAATAAAGCTTCTGCATAAATAATATTAAGAAAAAAATTCTAACCCTAAGGTCCAGATAAATATGTTACAAGCCGGGGTGGTATATCATCTTGTATCATCTTGAGCAGAGAACTTTACAGGATTATACCTAGCACAGCATTGTCGTCAAACCCAAACGCTTTGATGAGAGGCTATAATCTTCATATATATGTTAAAACTTCCCTTAAAATATCAAAAATGGCACAATGATGGAAGCAGCAAATTAGTTCGGAGAGAGGCGCAGAGTTCAGATTTGCATGACACTTATGTTGAACTGCACAGAGTGCCACCTGCAGTGAAGCCTCTGTACTTCGGGTCCATAGCTTTGCCTGAGATTATTACAAGTGTCTGACAGCTGCAGGCTGCATCTGGAGTTTCTACGCAGAAGCTTCTAGGACAAAGTGCTCTCACACCACTGTGCTTCTGCCCCAGAGAGAAAGGTCAACAAAACTCAAGATAAATACAGATTAATAAAAAGCTACTTAGAAGAAACTTCAGGAAAAAAGCGATTAAGATTATATTATTATTAGAGATGGGCCAATCCACATTTTTTCAGTCCCGATCCGATTCCGATACACAACTGCCCATTCCGATACAGATTCCAATACAAGAGCTCTTTTTACTTTGTTATACTTTATTTTTAAGCTACTGTAGTAAATAGAGATGGAAAAAATGTATGCCAAAAAAATTTAATTAGGCTACTACAAACATACATAACATACTGTTCCACCTCGTTTGTATGTCTTGTTTTAAGCGTTTTTGAGGCATTTGCAGTTCAATATGAATATCTTCAGAGCAAGTATACACAAGTGGCGAAT
>JAODLD010000046.1:19253782-19265669 GCA_026781065.1 Mormyrops boulengeri
CTTTATTTTACAAAGATTGCAAATCGCTGTGCTACTGGTTTCTGTTAAAAGCATAAAATACTCCCAGATCGTCACGTTTTATCTTAAGCTCCTCGTACTGCGAAGGGTATGCGCGTGACGTCACAGTAGGCGAAAGTCACTGCACTCACGCTCACTGAATAGCAAAAAAGACGAGAAGACTGAGGGGCAGCATTAATGTTCGACTTGAATGCCGCAAAAAACATGTAAAATGGGAAAAAGCTGTCGTGCGATTGATCGTGCAAATAGATTTAACACGAAATAGGAGCTATCTTTTTAGATATTGCCAAAAACTAAATACAGTAAGTAAGTATACGACGTGGACCGGTCACGCATGGCTGATACCCGATCCGTGAAATAGGTCTGGATCGGCGCAAATACCATCTCTAATTATTATTTTAATAAATGTAACTTTATTTACGGCAGCTTTTCAAATCAATGTTTCATTTAATTCATGTAAATAACTTTGCAGTCAAAGCTGCAATGTTTTACTCTTCTCCATGGTTCATGGAGTATCTGAGCATACAGCTCCATTATTTCCTCCCTAACGTAGCCCTGCTGAGCCACGCCTGGTGCTTGTTATCCCTCACTACTCCTTGTATTTAAGTACCTGTTTGTCTTGTTAGCCCCAGTCCGGTCATGGATGTTGAACCGTTTTGTTACCTGTGTCTTTCCTTGCTCTACTCTTCCTGTTTTGATCACTCACAAATTTATTTACAGTCAATGTTCTTTGAGTTCAGTAAACCCCCTTTTTGTTTTGCCACAATACCTGCTCTCAAGTCATTCGTTCCTCACGTCGTGACAAAAAAATACAATTTAAGTGATGAAAAGATCTCAGTTACTAATATTTTGTATATAACTTTGAAATAAGAAAACAGTTTTGTTTATATTGTTTAATATTCCATTATAATAGTCATAATGTTTAAGAAATGCTAAAATTAAGAGACAAGAAACCAAACACTATACATTTTCTTTTCACCTTGCATTTCTGTATAAAAATATCTTAAGAAATGAATATATTTTGACTGGTGGAAGGAATGTGTTGTCACTATTCAAAAAAAAGTAATTAGATTCAGTCATTAGATTCTGGGAAGCTAATTGGATAAATCTGACATGCAGGAATTAGTATCACAAACAAAAAGACAGTATCTCAGCTGGTATCCTCACTACCATCTAATCACTAGCTAGGTGCCTGTTGAGACTTCTGCTCATCTTTCAGTTTTGTGTCATGTGACTGTTTTCCAAGCAGAAAACAAAAGTTGACAAGAAGATCTAATGGATTTCAGTCCCTGGTGGAACATGGTCCTCAACAGCATTCAGCTTTGGCCCCAGCAGTGTGAGCTTTGGCTGAAAGCTCAGGCACAGTGAAGCCAGGCTTCAACATAGCCATTAATGTGCTTCAAGACTGACTGTTTACGTGTGCCATTTTTAATTTTGGGATGCTTTCAAACTTTAGACTGAAGATAACTTCTTCAGCTTAATTTAACTTAAAATTTGTCCCTGTCTTGTCATTTTCTTGTAGCTTATGTGAAATCACAACCTCAGACTGCATCAAGATAAGCTTAATTTATTATCGTTTTCTGTGAATGGGTGAGACAATTTATTATGTTATATACATTTAGAATATAAGCAGAAGCGTGGCTTGTTGACCCTGTCTCTTCCTAGAACCTGTTGCTTGTCAAAACATTTTCTCAAATGCTTTGGCACATTTCATGAAACACGTTTAACATTCTCACAACTATAAGAACATTTTTCAAAACAATTCAGCAACAAGATACCAGTGGCCTGTGCTACGAAGTGGGCTTACTGGCTTATCGGGGTAACTTGTCGGATTTAAGGTACCACAGTCAAAATGGACTTCATATGCGTTCACTTACATTTTGCCCAGACTACCTTAAATCCGACAAGTTACCCCGATAAGCTAGTAACCCCGCTTCGTAGTACAGACCACAGTTTCAACATTGCAAGGTTCTACACTACAGTAAAGTTCACTGGCAAGAGAAAGCACATCGCAAGTAACTCGCAAGTAACTTCTTCAGATCTCAAGACCCTGTACAATAGCAAACAAAACAGTCACACAGCACTATATAACACAAAAACTGCAAACTGGCAAAACAAAACAACGTGACATCACAATCATGTATAGTGGGAACCAAAAACAACAATGCTGTATCACTACAATTTATGATTTTTTTTATCATTCTGAAGGGCTGGTTAACTGTTTTGCCTGTGGTGGCTAACACGATGATCACATACATATATAGTTTTGGGTGTAAAGTTATTACAATGGGAAACTACATAATTTGACAAACAAGGCTAAAGCAATTGAAAATTGTACCATATGATGACGATTGTACAAAACCATTTGCATATATGAACTAAAACATTTGGGAATCTGTGTGAAACAATGAGAAATGATGTTCTGCTGTGCAGAACTGACATTATGTTGTGGGGATTACACTTGTTTCTTTGTAAATGTTAATTGTCATTTGAGAAATGTTCGAAAGCAATCAAGAAAGACTGTAATTAAGGGGTTGTTTAGTGATTAAGGGTTTGAGAGGAGGAGATATAAGTATATCTATCATGAAAGAGTTCTAGCATGAGAGGACTAATTTTAGCTACAAATGTATCATTTTTCCTAGAAGAAGAAATGTAGGAGAATTATCTCTGCCAGGATCCTCTCCTGAAAACTCTCTTTGGGATTCTGATTGGGATATTGAGGTGCCTTGGATGATCAGTTCACTGTCAGATCAATCTGTTCCTGTTGGACTAAAGCATTACCACACCTGGCATGACATCCACTATAAAAGATGGAACACTACATTAATTTTTATTAATTATTAATGTGTTGCTTAGCTGATCCATTTATAGAAAATGACTTAAATGACTTACACAGCACTGATGAAGCAATGCAGGTTAAGTTATACCAGGGGTGTCAAACTGCAGTTCTGGAGCCCTGTGTAGCTTAGTTCTTTCCCTATTCCACCACAAATGAGTCAATGTGGTGTTTAGCACAAGGAATTGAATCAGGTATGTTAAATGAGAGGAAACCCCAAAATGTGGATGGCTCTGGCCCTCCAGGACTGCAGTTTGACACCTATGAGTTATAAATTCAGGCTGTTGTGACTGCTGGATTGAAGGACTCGGGAGACAGGCATGGTAGGGAAACAAAAGGAGTTTTACTAAACTTGACAGAGAGTAGAAATCAACGGGATCATGGGGGATCAAAACGGGAGGACTGGGCACACATTAGGGTCATGCCTGGGGGGAGACAGGAGGGTCAGATGGGCGGGGCATAACATAGGCCAAATCTGGATGTGGGACTTAGACCATGGGTAGCCAATCTTATTCACAAAGGGCATGTGTATGCAGGTTTTTGGGATAACCTTTAGGGCAGCTGTTCAATCCCAGGTGTGAGGACTTGTCAGCCAATCAGTCCTCTAATTAATAATCTAATTATGGATTTGCAGCGAAAACCAGCATACGCAGTGGCCCTTTCTGGATAAGATTGGCCACCCCTAGACTAGATGAATGTGCTGAAAATACTGCTCGAGGGTTAATTATTCCACTTCCTTTATAATGTCACATCTAAAACAGTTAAGAGTAAATAGCATTGCTATCTCCTTCAACTTTAACTGTAATTTTGCTGTAGCATAGTATTTGTCAAAGGAACAGAAAACCATAAATACCACCTTCACCAGCACATAATAAAATGAAAACCATTCATTAGCATTTGAATTGTAACTAAAGATGCCAAAAAACATCATTCAAGGTACAGACACTCGTCACTTAACGACCAAGTTCTGTTCCTACGACTAGTTCATTAGGCGAATTTGTCGATAAGCTTAATAAGCAATGAGCCGCCCCTTACCGATATTTAAAGGATACTGTGCTGGTAGTGGGTTTGTGTCCACCATCTTTAGCTATATTTACTGCAGTTTAGTCCTGGGTGTATTATTCACTATGACCTGTTCACTGGGAATCCGTAAAGCGGATGACTGGATGCATACCCACCCAGGACTAAACTGCAGTAAACTCCAGTTGCCATAGAACTTGTTTGTTGTTCTTCTTGACAGCTGACCATCCGAAGTCAGTGATCAGCTAAGTTTTTCTGTTATTTTGCAGTTCTCAGTCATGCAGTCAACCCCGGTGGGTAATGCAAACTGACAAGTTGCCAGAGTGCATTTTATACCAGTATGAGTATCATAAGCCCAAGGTAGTCTCACAGTAATTAATATCAGTGATTTGGGTTGGCTCTTCGATCGTACATATAGAGGCAGCTGCAACACTGACTGCTTCCTTAAGAAAAAGCCAGGGAGGGCTTTGTTGTATTTTCTTGCAGACTGTACTATATGTGAATTCTTTACTGCAGAAATACGTCATTGGTTTGTGTGAAAAAATAGGTCTGTTAATCTCTATTGTAAACGTTTCTTTGTAGTCTGATGTCATTACCTTAGATATTATGACAGACCATCCATCCATCTATCCATTTTCTCTAACCGCTTATCCTTTTCATGGTCCCGGGGCGTCCAGAGCCTGGAGGCTACACGTGCAAGGCAGGGAACAACCCAGGACGGAGCACCAACCCGCCACAGGGCACACTCACTCTATTATGAAAGACCAAATAATAATATGTATCACCCATCTTTCAATGACAGTTTATATGTAATGCAGTAATCCTGTAGCTGGACCACCGAATTGCATATATTTCCTGACTTGTAGCCATATATATCTATTTTCAATTGACAAAGAGACACCATGTATCTGTACCACTGATGGAGATGAATATCAGGTAAATTTATGGAAAAAAACAGCTCTTAAAATTCGCTCCTGCAGGAGTGTTTCGTAAAGCCTGTGCTGAAAATTCAACATATTCCTCAAAGTCTCCATCTCAGCTGCAGGCCAGTGAAGCTCCAGACAGGTTCTCCAATACATGTTCTCTACCATGTAACAGAACACCATACTATAAAGTTCTTTTGATCCTGCTATTTTGAAACAAGTTGCAGCTTCATTGAAAAGCCATCGAAAAAGAAGTGCGAGCAGAAATTAAAAATTCAATCTAGGAAAAGGGGTTCATTAACATGCTATATAGTTTATGCTTTAAAAGAGAATGAAGTTCAATTAAATTGTACTGTGATTTTTTTTGTACTGAAATTTGCACTTTTAATTTGTCGTTACCATAATTATGCATGCATGGATTACAGCTGAGCTGAGCTAAAACAGAGCTGCCATCCTTACTTCCTTTAGTACATGACATTTCGGGCTCGATTTTCAGACTTCATCTGTTTTTTGTCTATTCCTACTCATTACTTAACACAAACCCCCAATGTCAGGACTCTTTTGTCCATCTATATGAATAGGCTTTTAGACTGTTTACTGAAGATTGATATTTTAATAAGGTAAACAGCCAGAGCAAAATTGATTTGTTCGTATTCCAGACAACAGGACCTCAACGGGTTCCGGAATGAATAGCTAATGCTGGTAATTGCAGCAACATAACAACATGCTGGGGACAATTTGCTGCATTTGTTCAGCTCAGTGCAGTTTGGTTGTGAGTTGCCATAACACAGTAAATCTACAGCCACTCTTTCACTCCCATACTGCAGAATTTTCCATTACATGATACAGGCTTTGCAGATTATCTCATGTCCTTAGGCTGGGAAGGGTTATGCCTTTTTGTACATGCACTCTGATGGTTTTGCTTCTTATCACATAATTATTACTCAACTTAAGCTGTTCAATAAATACGTAATACATAACCTTAAGTGATCTATATATCATTTTGAGATATCTGTGCCGTAATATGTAAGTGAACAGAAGTGCTTTATATAAGAAGAAGTATTTATGAATAATTTAGGAAATGTTACTCTATTGGAAAATTAATATCCAGTGTGTATACTTTAAAATTCAATCTTCATAACAATGAGCCAAAATGAATCATTGCACCTCTAACCTGGAGGTGGTGGCATCTATTTACTGGAGTTCCTAATAAACAAAAGCTTATCAGTTAATTTCAGGGTTAGCCATGGAGAACAGGGCCGAGCACACTGGGGCCGCATGCCAGGTGCCGGAGTAGGGGGGAAGATGCCCAGATCATAATCCCTTCTCCAAAGGCAGCGTTTCCCTGGTAGCAGGATCGTGTAAATTAGGCTGGGGAGATGATCAGGCAAACGACTCTGGGATAACATGGAGGCAGTGTTTTTACTCAAGGGGTAATTATAACAGGATTGCTGTGCATGAAGTGCCCTCTTCTGGACTCCTGGGTAATGATGCACATTTAATGGCGGCCTCCTAAAGTAATAACACAGTGTTAATCAGAGCAGAGTGGCTTATTTTGTATCAAAAGCTTTTTTGCATGGAACAGTGAGGATGAGCCAGATATCCTGAAGTAGCATTGCGATCACGGGAAATGCATCAGCGTTTACGTTTTCTCTTCTGTGATGTAGCATTCCCTTCATTCATGTGCCCCTATCCCAAAAAAGCAGACAGATGGTCCACGATCCCATCTCTTAAAATGTAAGAGCAGGGACTGATTTTCTGACGCAGAGTGTCGCTAGACTACAGTATGCCAATTCCATTTTTTCCTGCTTCAAAAAACTTTTGACATATAAGCTGTCGAGCAAACAGTGTTATTCTGAGCACCTCTGAGCATCTTTACTAAGCAGATATTAAGATATTAAGACACTGGCTATAAAATATGCATGCTAATGTGACAGAAGCATCATAGTTTCTGTCACAGGATACTTGTCATCAAGCAGGTCTGATTACAGGCAAGCTCGATGATGTACCTGACCTATCAGGAAAATGAGCAGTTAGTTATTATTGCTACCACTCGTCAGAGATCCTTCATTTGTGCCATGGGGATACTTGAGACAGTAACAAATATAACTGCTAATGAACTGGATTCCAACACATACCCTAAGGTCTGGTTAGGGGTAAAACACCAGGGAACACAACTAATATTTTATAACAGGTTACATTTCAAGAAATTTAGCAATGGTCACTGATCTTCAAGCTTATTCTGGAAGACCAACATCTGTCCATATTACATTAATTTGAATTAATAACACTTCTGGGGTTTATTTTTACCTCAAACCTCTGGGACCAGGGTTTGAGTTTCCGCCATGGTTCCTTGTGTGTGGAGTTTGCATGTTCTCCCTACGTCATTGTGGGGTTTCCTCCTTATACTCTGGTTTCCCCCACCCATCCATCCATCCATCCATCCATCCATCCATTCATCCATCCTTCATCTACCGCTGTTCCGGGTAGGGTCGCGGGGGCAGCTGTCTAAGCAGGGAAACCCAGACTTCCCTCTCCCCGGCCACTTCGTCCAGCTCCTCCGGGGGAATCCCGAGGCGTTCCCAGGCCAGCCGGGATACATAGTCTCTTCAGCGTGTCCTTGGTCTTCCCCGGGGCCTCTTCCCAGTGGGACATGCCTGGAACACCTCACCTGGGAGGCATCCTGACCAGATTCCCGAGCCACCTCATCTGGCTCCTCTCGATGCGGAGGGGCAGCGGCTCTACGTGAGTCCCTCCCGAATGTCTGAGCTCTAAGGGAGAGCCCAGCCACCCTGCAGAGGAAACCCATTTTGGCCGCTTGTATTTGCAACCTCGTTCTTTCGGTCACTACCCACAGCTCATGACCATAGGTGAGGGTAGCAACGTAGATTGACTGGTAAATCGAGAGCTTTACCTTTTAGCTCAGCTCCTTCTTCACCATGACAGATGGATGCAGCGCCCGCATCACTGCTGACACTGCACCGATCTGCCTGTCGATCTCCCACTCCATCCTTCCCTCACTCGTGAACAAGACCCCGAGATACTTAAACTCCTCCACTTGGGGAAGGACTCCCTCGCCGACCTGGAGAGAGCACTCCACCCTTTTCCGACTGAGGACCATGGTCTCGGATTTGGAGGTGATGATTTTCATCCCATGACACTCGGCTGCGAACTGCTCCAGTGAGAGCCGAAGGTCACGGTCTGATGAAGCCAACAGGACCACATCCAAAAAGCAGAGACCTAATACTGAGGTCACCAAACCGGACACCCTCAATGCCCTGGCTGCGCCTAGAAATTCTGTCCATAAAAGTTACAAACAGAATCGTTGACAAAGGGCAGCCCTGGCGGAGTCTAACCCTCACCGGAAACGAGTCCAACTTACTGCCAACAATGCAGACCAAGCTCTGACACCGGTCATACAGGGACCGAACATCCCTTATAAGGAAGCCTGGTACCCCATACTCCCAGAGAACTCCCCACAGGACTCCCTGAGGGACGCGGTCGAATGGCTTCTCCAAGTCCATAAAGCACATGTAGACTGGTTGGGAAAACTCCCACGCACCCTCCAGGACCCTGCTGAGAGTAGAGAGCTGGTCCACTGTTCCACGGCCAGGGTGAAAACCACACTGCTCCTCCTGAATCCGAGGTTCGACAATCCGACAGACCCTCCTCTCCAGGATCCCTGAACAGACCTCACAAGGGAGACTGAGGAGTGTGATCCCCCTATAGTTGGAACACACCCTCCGGTCCCCCTTCTTGAAGAGGGGGACCACCACCCCAGCCTGCCAATCCAGAGGCACCGCCCCCGATGTCCACGCGATGCTGCAAATGCGTGTCAACAAGACAGTCCTGCAACATCCAGAGCCTTGAGGAACTCCGGGCGGATCTCATCCACCCCTGGGGCTCGGTCACCGAGGAGCTTTTTAACCACCTCAGCGACCTCCACCCCAGAGATAGGGGAATCCACCTCCAAGTTCCCAGACTCTGCTTCCTCATTGGAAGGTGTGTTGTTGGGATTGAGGAGGTCTTCGAAGTATTCCCTCCACCGACCCACAGCGTCCCAAGCTGAAGTCAGTAGGGCCCCATCCTCACCATAAACAGTCCGGAAGTCGTTCTCCATGGCCTCGCCAAACTCCTCCCATACCCGAGTTTTTGCCTCAGCGACCAACGAAGCCGCGTTCCGCTTCGCCCACCGGTACTCATCAGCTGCCTCCGGAGTCCCACAGGCCAAAAATGCCCAATAGGACTCCTTCTTCAGCTTGACGGCATCTCACCGCCAGTGTCCACGTTCCCAGCAGACCCTCACTATATGCTTGGGCCTGCCAGGTCTGACCGGCTTCCTCCCCCACCAGCGGAGCCAACCCACCACCAGGTGGTGATTGGTTCACAGCTCTGCCCCTCTCCTCACCTGAGTGTCCAATACATGCGGCCGCAAGTCTGGTGACACAACCACAAAGTCGATCATTGAACTGTCGGGCCTAGAGTGTCCTGGTGCCAATAATAATAATAATAATAATAATAATAGATACCTTTATTGTCCCCGTGGGGAAATTCTCTTTTACGCCTCCCTCAACTTGCTCTTTGCAGAGTAAGTTGTTCACGAAGGGTAGCCACCCGTTGGGGTGCCCAGGGAGCTGGGGGTTAAGGGCCTTGCTCAAGGACCCACAGATGTGCTGAGGCTGGGTTTGAACTGGCAGCCTCCTGATTACAGGCACCCAGGCTTAGCTCACTGAGCCACACGCTGCCCCCCAGTGTGAGTGGTGTGTGTGTGCCCTGTGGTGGATTGGCACACCATCCTGGGTTGTTCCCTGCCTTGTGCCCGTAACCTCTGGGATAGCCTGTGGGATAGACACTGGGATGGCCTCTGGGATAGGCTCTGCAATAGCCTCCGCGATAGGCTCCAGGATATGCTCCGGGATAGGCTACGGGATAGCCTCTGGGATAGGCTCCGGGATATGCTCTGGGATAGCCTCCGGGATGGCCTCCGGGATCTGCTCCGGGATGGCCTCCGGGATCTGCTCCAGGATAGCCTCTGGGATGGCCTCCAGGATCTGCTCCGGGATAGCCTCCGGGATGGTCTCCGGGATAAGCTCCGGGATAGGCTCCTGGAAAGGCTCCGGGATAAGCTCCGGAATAGGCTCCGGGATGGCCTCCGGGATCTGCTCTGGGATAGGCTCCGGGATCTGCTCCGGGATAGGCTCCGGGATGGCCTCCGGGATGGCCTCCGGGATCTGCTCCGGGATGGCCTCCGGGATAGGCTTCGGGATGGCCTCCGGGATAGGCTCCGGGATGGCCTCCGGGATCTGCTCCGGGATAGGCTCCGGAACCCCCAGCGACCCTGAATAGCATTATTTTCTACTCTAGAATAAATATCGTACCCATCTGTGACCTTGCTGTTCATCTGTCCCTAACCCCACAGATATATACTAACCATGTATCCCCATCCTTATTTCACTTTGCCACTAGTTCTGTGAAATCAGTATTAAATCTGGGTCTTTTAGCTGGCTGGAAAGAATACTATTTAATTCCATGGGCTAAAAACACAAATTATGTTAAAAGATAATATACAAAGCTTATAATCAAATACAATACACTACTATGACCACTAAAATAAATTTAAACCTATAGCATAAATACAGATACTGTTTCTAGTTGCATTACTACGATTAGATGCAGTAACTTAAAGACAACAAGGTATATCATTAACTTACCAATTAACATTTTATTTAAAAATGCTTGTAAGAATATCACTTTCAACGTTATGAGTCAGATACACATATATTAATATTGAGATCAACTTCATTGGTCCCAGGTTGAAATTCCATACACAGTAGCTAATAGTATTCTCTAGGATGTAAATATTTAGTATTACCACTCACTACTAAAAGCACTATCCTGTATGTGCACAATACTTTCTTGTATCATACTATTTGTTATCATACCCGTTCTGCCATGCAAGTAATCAAATTGTAACAGACATTGAACTGTTTTGCAATCCCTCAGTTTATCCCGGGAACTGAGGGCAGATCTGCAAATAGATCAGCACTGAAGTCCCAAAGTAAGATTGTTTCAAAGTTTATTGAGTACAAAAGTTCACAGTACACAACATCACTTGGCTGGAGAATCTGTACAGCTACAGAAAGTAAAATACCAGAGAGCTGGGGCTCAGGCACACAACATACTTCAAAATCTCAAATGATAATCATAAGCCTCTGTAAAACAAAGATAAAAAATAAGAATCACAAAACAGGACTACACTAGTGAATCACGCATAAGCCATAGTGAAAAAAAGGAGTGCACTTCCATCGCAAAATATTTTTGGCTTAATTCATAAACTGCATATAAATAAATCAACTATAAGAACAAAAGTATTGAGACACACCTTTCAATCGCTGAATTCAGGTGTTTCATTCACACGCATTGCCACAGGTGCATAAAATCAAGCACCTTGCAATGCAGTCCCTTTTACAAACATTTGTGAAAGAATGGGTCGCTCAGTGAATTCAAGCATGGTACTGTCATAGAATGCCATCTTTGTAATAAGTCAGGTTGCAAAATTTCTTCCCTGCTAGATATTCTGCAGTTAACTGTTATTATTGCAAAGTGGAAATGTCGATGTTTTTGGCTGGTTTGGATGGCAGCTGTCTCTTTAACTCATCGTAACCAGCTGATTTAGATGCAGGCACCCTATATAAGTCAGTAGTGGTTGTCTGGGACATCTGACACTCAGAGCATGTTGCATTTCCGGTTACCCGACTTCCACTATTGTCACAGATCTATGTAGTGTGGATCCTTTGTCGGAAGGTACTGTGTCATGGACGGCGATTGGGACTGCAGGTTTGGGGTGGTGTCTGGCCATGTGGTTCAGGAACTATAAATGGCAACAGTTAGACTGCAAGGACACTGCTGCTGCTTTGCCTGCTCTGCTGCTGCTGCTTTGCCTGCTCTGCTGCTTTGCCTGCTCTGCTGTTGCTGCTTTGCCTGCTCTGCTGCTGCTTTGCCTGCTCTGCTGTTGCTGCTTTGCCTGCTCTGCTGTGAGCAAGTGGATTGTGTTGACCTGACTGTATTAGTCCTTTGTAGTTGGTTGTTT
>JAODLD010000046.1:19280186-19300756 GCA_026781065.1 Mormyrops boulengeri
CCCCCCCCCCCCCCCCCCCCCCCCCCCCCCCCCCCCCCCCCCCCCCCCCCCCCCCCCCCCCCCCCCCCCCGCAAAAAAATTTGGATAAAAATCTTTGTGTCTGATGAGAAACCGTATGGGTTATTAAGGAACCATGTTCGACGTAACTCAACATCATTACCTGAGTCATGGCTAATTGTTTTTCCTATAATGCCCATCTCAGTTTATTGGTTCTGTGAGTCTGACCCAGAATGGGATCCCCATCACGAAACTGTCCAGCCACTGAACTGTCAGAACATATACTAGACTTCACTGTGGTATTGTCAATTATTTCTAGCATTAATTGCGTAATTAATTGTCAGCTCAGTGGGTTGTATGTTCCACAATGGCTGTTTCTGGAGTTCTGCACAGGGTCTCTACATGTTTTCATGGGTTTCCGTTGAGTACTCTCGTTTACACTGATGTCATCAAAAATGGTATCCCATCATGGAACTCTACTGTCCCACTATAGTCAGAATTAGATGAATGTATGTGCTTAGGTGAACTGGTATTTCTTAATTGCTCTTAGCATCTCTGCGATACCCTGGCAACCCAAGATCACCATGACTCTCTACTGTGCAAGTGATATGGGAGAAGGACTGCCCTAACTCTGCTAACTTGCTGCTGCAGTCTCAGATGCAATTTCAACTTTAGCTGTATACAAATTGCCTAAGAGACGTTTCTCTTTAGCAAGTGTATATCCTTGAAACATTTCCTGAAGTGGTTTCAAACATAGACATTTATCAGACTCAAGTTTAGATGTGTCTAACAGCTGTGTGGAGGGGATCTTTTACCAGAAATTCTACAACAAATTCTATTCTTTTTTTGCCATTTTTTTCTTCAATTGCACCACTGCTTCAGTGTCCTGTCTCTTTAAGCAGAAATGAGAGTCCCAAAACTGCAGAAGTAATCCATCAATTCTTTGTATGAATATGTGATAGCTGCTGAATAATATAAACTATGATAAATCCTTTGATTAGTGTAGAGTTCCCTGCATTTTGCTGATGCACAGAGCAGTGGATAATCTACTATCTCCCTCTTACACATCACTGTTATTATAGGTCAGTATGGGTTAATTAAAGGTGTGTGTGTGTGTGTGTGTATGTATATATATATACATAAAACTGAAGTGGAACAAAAGGCAAACTGGGTCATAGAAAGGGCAAGGAGAATGATCTAACTACCTGAAATCTACTACCTAATTAAAAGATGATATAGGGTTTTAAACATTTATTTTCTCATTTTAAATATTAAAGTTAAATAAGCATGTCAAGGAGGAAAAGGGTCCAGAAAATTCAAACAGATATAAAATGGATGGGTGTTTATAAAGATCACAATGAGTTCGGCCAAATCATGATAGACAACTGACACAATTCACAGTCTTCAGTCTGACTTTTACCACAATGATATTCATTTATATGCAAATTGTGATTGATTGACTTGATATGGAGGTTAATTTGAAGTTTAATTTAGCTTATAAACCATAATCACTGTCTCATTGTGTACAAAAAACATTAATTCAATGAGATTATAAGGCCAATATATTTCTGAAAAGCATGAAACATAAAGGACCTGAATCAGTTTTATTATCACGATGATTATAAAAAAGCTGCAGGGAGCAATTAAATTAGGGACAAGTAGGGCAGTAACTCAATGACAGAATTATAGGATCAAACATTTTATCATTGCATTGAATTGGCTGAAATTTAATTGGTCCCTGTTAATGATGATTAATCTACTTGTGAGGGTCGGAATCCACCTTACAGTGACCTGTATTTTCATATCACACTCAACAGTCAGACAAGATCCCAGGTCCCAGTCATCCAGATTTGATTTTTTTGTGTCTTTTCAGTTTAACTTTCAAAAAAATGGACTTCCAGGGAAGCAAATGGGCAGATTTGTAAAAAGTTTATAATTTTAAATCACCCTTCAGTGACTTGTTGGGTTTTACCCCAACTGAATACTGGTTATTATCAAGATGATGAAGCCAGTGTTTTTCCTTAAAATGTTTTTAAAGAAGCATTTGATCGATAATTCATTATCGGTGGACATCGAATCTGGAAGTATCTTGTCAGAATATTTTGCAGAAATAAAGGGTTTAAAGTCAGGATCGCAAATTAGGAAGAAGTTTCCTAAAATGAAACTAATTACAGAAGATATCTAATTGTGCATTGTTCTACAAATCCTGTGGCTCAGAGCATCTTAATTAAAGAACCATCTTTTGCTTACATTACTAAGGGCAAAATTTGCTTTATATAACTGGCTTCCCAGCACGGCCACCCAAGAACAGATAAATAAGGAAGCAAATAAATTAACATCAGCATAATGTTGTACAATTTTATGAGTCATGCATTTCATTACTTATATCTGGGGGTATTTCACTTTTCATTATGGAGCATGTGAAGTCAGTGGAGGGTAAATAAAATTACTCTATGACAGAAGGACATACAGACCTCTCTGACATATACGTTTTTTATGGACTGTTCTAAGAGGAGAACAATGGAATATACAAAGAAACATTTTGTACATTTTAAGACCAGCTTTCAAGTTTAAAGGCATTTAGATGTTAGAAGCTACTGGAAAGCAAACACTTCTAAAGATTAAAGCTACAGAGCAAAGCTTCACCCCTCCTTCCCTGCTCCCACATCATTTCACATCCTACTCATCTGTTTTTATTTCTCTAAAAAAATAAGCAACTTGCTTGTTTAGAAGGGAAATCAAATTCGTGGAGGGGATGCAAACCATAGATGTGAAACAAAAGTATGTATGATTAATGAAACGGAGATGGATGGATGACACTTTGTATAGACTTCATAATGTGAATATACCGATGTAATATTTGCAATAATCTGTACCAGCATACACTGCAAAGTGTGAAATGTACGATATGTTAGCTTATGTGATTTTGAGACAGGTAAATGCCAATTAAATTTTGCATGTATAGTGAGTCCTCAAAAAGAATCTATACTATAAATTCAGCTCAGAAAGCTATATATGGTCATTGATAGGTAATACTAAAATAGTTTATTTTATTTATGAGGTCAGCATTTTGTCCAATTTTGACCTCATACTCTCCACACTTGTTCCATTTCATCTGAATGATGGGCACAAATCTATCCATCCATTTTCTGAAATCAATTGTCCTATTTGTCACAGGGGGTCCAGAGCCTATCACAGAGGCCACAAGTGCAAGGCGGGGAACAACATTGGATGGGGTGCCAACCCATCACACCATTCACCCACAGATATGGGAAAATTGGTAACTCCAAAAGCCTCAGCATGTTTTTGGACTATGGGGAGAAGCCCGAATACCTGGAGGAAACCCCACAACAACACAGGGAGAACATACAAACTCCACACACAACTTGAACCCAGGTTCCAGAGGTGCGAGGCAACAGTACTAACCACTGCACCACCATGTCACCCCTGGGCACAAATCATTTATGAAATAAGTTTAACATGGTTCACATCTGGGCCAAATGGCACTGTACGCATAAGTAATGCTGTAGTCTGAAATCGGGTTGTGGGTTTGAAATCTGGTCTCAGTCCATGCATGTTCTCTAGTTGCCCCCCCCCAGACTACACACACACACACACACACACACACACACACACACACACTCATCCCAGAAACATGCATTTAGGCAAGGTGATGTCTAAAACTGATCCTTAGTGTACGTGAGTGTGTGCCCTGCGATGGAGTGCCTCTCCGCTCACAGCGCCCCCCACCTCCAGACACACTGTGACCTTGAACTAGATTAGTGATCATGGGACTGGGATGGATGTTTCTTCCAATTTTTTTTTCCAAATAAATTATGTTTAAATCATATGTAAATTATACAAATTGCACACAAAGGAGCTAAAATCTCATGAATACACATACATTTACCTCTACTGTTTATAATGGACATCTTTGATTAATATCACGTTGTGCACAAGCAGCCAGCAGATGGCTTAAGCTGCTGTTTATCTCTTGCTTCATTCTCCTTCTACTGATGTAGAAAAAGCCCTCGAAAAAAAACATGGCATCCATAAAATCCCTTTTTGTTGAGGTTGTCTCTTACTGTGAAGAAAAGTGCTAAAAACATGCGGCAAGCTAGTTCTTTTAACCACCTGTGTCATTGTGTTCCTATCTTTCCGTAGCTTTTCTGGATAATGCAAATCTGGCTGCATTAAAGTGGAAGGCTGTGATGTTCCACTCTCCCCATCTGTTCCCCATAGTTTCTGTGAGTACTGCATGTACCTTTATTCTTTCAAAATGAAAGGCGGCAACTTGTACAAAACAATCCATTTTTTTTAGTACAAGTATTCATTCACATTTTTGAATAAATACGTAATTGTTGATTGGATATAAATTTCTCAGGGTGCAACAGTGTCACAGCCTGTGATGATAATTTTAGTCAACACTGTCATAACTGGCAGGTGATAAACGATAATTGCACCATCTGACACTGTAGTAATGTAACTGATGAAATAACTTCACACCCCTTACAGCATATGTTCATGCTTAATGCCTACTGTGCTCAACACATCCACCCCTGTTTGCCTTCTATAAAATCATAAATTCAAATTGATTTTAGAATGGTGATTTTGGTAGCCAATGGGAAAAAATGTATTATTTTATAAAAATAAAATCTGAAAAAAGCACTAATCTCATAACATATTAATCATATAAAAACAATAAAAAGTACTGTAATACTGTATTGCAACCACAAACATTATATGGAATAAGCATAACAAGGCATTGTAGCTAGCTCTCTACGTCACTTTTTGTTTCTTTCTTTGAGATATGTTTATAGACAATATCTAATCAGGAAACAGCAGCATTATAGAGATTATGTATGCATACTAGTGCTGTCAAACGATTAAAATTTTTTATCAGATTAATCACAGAGTTGCTGTGGATTAATTTCGATTAATCATGATTAAATATCATTCATTTTTAATCTATTTAAGGTATCTCAGTTTAAATGGTCTTTATCTTCGTTCACTTACAATTAACCCGAACTACCGTAAATCCGACAAATAATTAGACTAATCATGGAATCCAATTCTAGCCCGGTTAATTGCCATTGTTAGCAATATCAGTTGATAACACATTACGCGCTGTGCTTTACATATAAAACTCCGTAGTAACACGTCCACAGATAAGTTGGACGGTATAGTGTGTCCGACCGATTTAATGAACCACAAATGAGATGTAGTGCTTAAACAGCATAAAACTACAACTTTCCCTTCTGTTCATAAAGGGCGCAGCCATCTTGGATTCTGAACTCGGGATCTGCTGTGCTGCTCTGGGATATTTCTCGGATCTCGGAGAAACGGGAGCGCGCATGTCATCACTTCCGGCTTCAAAACTCGGAATCTGACTCGGAATACGAGTTCCGAGGGCAAATGGAATGCACCAAAACTGCCCGAAATGCGTTGATAGAGACATTCCAGGGATTTGGAGTCATTCTGCGCTGCAGATGGGTTAATCGCGTTAAAATTTTTAATCAGATTAATCATGATGATGGATTAATCCGCGTTAACCCGTTAATTTTGACAGCCCTGATGCATACATTTTAAATGGATACAATTGTCTCAGTAAAGGTCCTCTATCTAAAAGTAAAACTTGATGAAACCTGAGGTTGTGTTTGGAAAGTGCTAAAAAAAATCTATTTTCTTGATTCAATTGTCTTTCTTGGAGACTACTGGTGTAGCTTATACGCATACTGAAAATGCAAGTTTTTCAAACCCAGTTGCTCATCAAGGCACACTTCTAATCACACTAATAGAAGATCTTACTGCTGTCTGAACTCACTGTTATGCTCCATTTTAATAGTGGTGCAGAAATATCATGGATTTTTTGCTTTTTTAATTCCAAGTAAGGGTCACAAACTAAATTACAGTGTGTAATGCAGCAGTGATATTAAGTGTTTTAATCCTTTTGGTTTTCAGCTATGGATAAAAATAACCAGATTTCCCCAGTCTGAGAACATCTTATAATTGAAAAAGATACGTGCAATTAAATCTGAATGCACATTCAACTTAGTACCATCTATGAATATTTCATTTTTTTTTAAATGCATTCATTCTGTTATGAAAAACATAAAATATATAAATAATTAAAGCAGTAACATTCATTCATTTTTACATGAGGGTGTTTTATTGTTAAACAGGTTCTGCAGATAATTTTGGTCAAAAATCAAGTGATATGTATGCGCTCATCTCCCCCCGCGTGCTCGGTGTATAGTGCTAATGTCAACCATGATGATTTCGTCCTTGAGAAGCCATTTAGCTTATGCCACAGAGCGCAGAGGTGGCAGATCACTGACATAAAAATTGTACCCTGAGAAGCCCCCAGTTAATTGTTGCCTAACGATGAATCATTTCCATGCACTGTTCTCTGTAGTAAAACTGACTCTGTAATCCCACAATCAGAAACTGAAGATTAAACTGCAATTATTTTTAGATTAATAGCAACAGTGCTGATAATATGACTGGCTTTTCATAAATGCATCAATATTGCTATGAAAAACATCCACTTGATCGAGTTTACATTGCATTATCTCCTTGAGACTAGCTCTGTATTTTGTAAAAGATTTATCTATTTCTAAGCCTGGATTGCATGCAGTGAGACATCTGTTATTTGTTAATTGGTGATAAAGCTGTTAATTGTCCAGCTAGCATTTTCTTTGCAGCTTCAGATATAATCAATAGGATACTAACGGGCTTGTAATTGACCTCATCTGTCGCATTACCTGCCTTAATGGCAAGAGGTAAAAACACCAGATTTCAAGTTTCTGTTTTTGGGAAGGACTTTTGGATTTTTGGCAGTATGACATAACAGGCCAAATACGAAAGGAAAATTTTACATTAAAAAAATGCATATTACAGTATTTTCTAATTATCATGTGCTTTTATCATTCTTCTTTCTATTATCCATTTTAATGAGTACATTGGCTTGAAAGTTTATCATCTTTTACAGGTTTGTTGTAAAATTCCCCAAAAAATAGAAAGCATAGGCCTATCTCGCATTATTATCCTGACTAGACTGGAATTTCAAGGGCAGTTTCACACAAGCTTCCACAGCTGTTCATACAGCCATCCATAATTTTTCACCATTATTTAAATATTTTAATGTTAATGTCTTCTCCAAAGAGAGACTTTAGTACCACAGGAAGTGAGTTACCTTGGTCATAATCCTGGCTGAGACAAATAAAGCAGTCATGCCTATATTCAAGAGCTGCCTATCTACTCATCTATCCAGTGGCCTCCAACAGGAACAGCGCTACAGAATCACAGAGATCTGCCAGGAAAGGCACAATGAGCAAATGGCATACTGTAGTATTCTATCGGCTATCCCATGGACATTTTAAAGCAGGACAGTCTTCATTAATCTTGCCATATCCAGTCAAGGTGTGATGATGTGACACCTGACATTTAGTTACATGAAACAATGTTTCAGCCTGATAAAGATGTGAATTGAGGGTAGACCCACAGATAAATATCTCAGCATCAGAACTGGCACAAATTTGCTTCTGTGAGAAAAATGTGACAAAGATTTAATCTCATAAACTTTAAAATGTTTTAAAATCAAACATAAACTTATGCTGATAAGTCAGAGATGGTACTGCTTTAGATTTCTCTTGCAGGTTGCCCTAGGCACTATCCATCTAGTTATCCAGTCCCCAGAGGATGGGGCGTGTATGATTCTGTTTGAAAGACAAATCTGATCATTTCTCCTACTTCCTGTCTGCAGTCTCTCATGCACCCAGCATGACAGGACTTACTTAAACTGTACGAAAAAGAATGAGCTGGTTATGCTTTTCAGAAGTTAACTCTGTTTGCCGCCTCTTGGCATTTCACTGGAGAGGTTATTGAAGGTCATGTGGTGCACGCAGATCACTTATCTCCGTTCCAACACATTATACTCATATATTGTTCCTGCTATGTAAAAATGTCTGGGATCCTCCTTAAACTACTCATAATGCTTAAGAATACATTGGCATAAAGCCCAGAAACCAGTGTGCTATTCAACTGGGAACTTAAGTATACAGTTTAAATAGGAAGTGACAGTTAAAGTGGGTGTCTATTCTATCTGGTTTTTGTGGTAATTAAGGAGACATGGAAAGCATGAGACATAGAAACGTCACAGGTATACGATGAGAGACACCATATCGAAACATGCATAACTGGACAGATTTAGATGACATGAGATGACATGTGTTGAGAGTCCAACATAGTAACTCAAAATCTGCTCATGAACACCTACATTCATCTCCCCTTTTCTTACTGTATAGTCAGCCTTGGTCACAGTAAATTATCAATAATCATGCAATAAATCATCAAGATTCTCTTTATATGATTTTTTTCCTTTCTTCCTTTGGTAGCCACTGATATACATTCACTCTATGGACAAAAGTATTTGGACGCCTGGCCATTACACCTACAGGAACTTTTATGACATCCCATTCTAAATCCATAGGCATCAATATTTCAGCTATAACAGCTGCCACTCTTCTACAAAGGCTTTCCGCAAGATTTTGGAGTCTGTCTGTGGGAATTTTTATCCATTCAGTCAAGCCATGTCTTTATGGACCTTGCTTTGTGCACTGAGGTACAGTCATGCTGGAACAGAAAATGACCTTCTCCAAACTGTTCCCACGAAGTTAGGAGCTTAGAATTGTCCAAAATGCATTAAGAGTTCCCTTCAATGGAATTAAGGGGCCTAACCCAACCTCTGAAAAACAACTCCATGTCATTATTCCTCATCCACCAAACTTTACAGTTTGCACAACGCAGTCAGGCAGGTAACGTTCTTCTGACATCCGCCAAACCCAGACTCGTCCATCAGACTGCCAGACAAAGCAATGTGATTTGTCATTCCACAGAACAGGTTTCCACTGCTCCAGAGTCCAGTGGTGTTGAGCTTTACATCACTCCATCTGACACCTGGCACTGCGCATGGTGATGTGAGGCTTGTATGCAGCTGCTCAGCCATGGAGGCTCATTCCATGAAGCTCCCAGTGCACAGATTTTGTGCTGGGGTTAATGCCAGAGGAAGTTTGGAACTCTGCAGTTATTGAGTCGACAGAGTGTTGGGGACTTTTACACACTATGCGCCCCAGCACTCGGTGACCCCACTCTGTTACTTTACATGGTATGCTAAATGCTTACACTTTCCAGTACTACTATGAACTGACTTATCGCAAAGGTGGCACCCTATGACAGTACCACACATGAATTCACTGAGCTCTTCAGAATGACCCATTCTTTCACAAATGTTTGTAAACCTGACTGCAAGGCTAGGTGCTTGATTTTATGCACCTGTGGCAATGGGTCTGAATGAAACATCTGAATTCAGGTGTGTCCCAATACTTTTGTCCATACAGTGTACAAAGTCTATAAATAAAAACAATTATATAAAATTTTTGGATTATTGTTGCATTTTTGTATAATATCAGCCTTTAGCATCAGAAGTATTAACTAAGTAACTTTTTTTTTTTTAAAAAAACATTACATATTTAATTACATCACAAGAAAATTCAAGCAGAATGCTGTTGACCTTTCACCTTTCCGGGTAAAGCAGGAAAGTCTTCAGTGAGCTCCTTTTTTTCGGTGATATAGGGCACATACTCTATTTGTGTGCGCAGTGTTGAGAGTTAAGGCTTGTATATGTGGTGAGCCACATCCCAATCCCCATTTGTCGCATCATGTCACATTTTATGCTTTAAATTAGTCTTATCAAGCCAATTTTTTTCTGAAACTCAATTCCACTTACATTCAGCTTCAGCGTCACACAATGTCAAGCGTTCAATATTCTACCATAGACTATGCAATGCTGAATGCTGAATAAATTCTGTATTTTAAATAATGTCTTTACTAGTTAATACATGTATTTTCTCACTACCAATCTGGAATTTTGCAAAATATTTCTGTCTATATGCAGTCACGAACCTTGCTGTGCTAAGAAAATGGAACATGATGAGTCACTGGTCTTATCATTATTATCGATGTTGTGACACAACAGCCCACATAGCATCTGCCATGCACTGGGAAGGGGTGATCAGTGCCATGCAGGTACCTAAGGAAATAGGTTTCCCTACGGCTGGCCTGGAAACCACCTGTGAGGAAAGTTGAGGGACGCAGCTGGTAGCCACTAATTGCCCCAACCAGGGGGCATGACAGTCTTCCCCAACAAGGTTTCAGTCCCATGCTGGGAAGAAGTTTGTGGAGATGGAAAAGGCTAAGGAAGTTCTTCATGCCTTTTCTGGCCCAAGAGTAGGCAGCTTGAAGGATGGGGCTGATGGGGCTGCAACCTCTCAAGTGACTCCATGTGCATTGAAGGATCCATGCCTGTCTGACCTGGTGACCACAGCACCACAGATGCCCCCAATGTGTGTACATTTTCCCACATTCCCTAAATAAATCTCACTCCTCAAGTGGTATTTACTTGTATACTCTTGTCTCCTGATTCTCTTTGATGCCACACCGGTGGAGGTTGTGGGTAGGACAATATGTTACAGCCAAGCTGCAGGGCTTCACCCATGAAGGAAGACACCCAAATACCTATAGCTAATGTTTTGATGGGTGTTCCATGTAGCAGGATTACTAGCAGTCATGATTGTTCAGTAAGAGTTTAGGTATGGAGCATTCCAATCAGACAGTCATGACTTCTAGCATAAGTTAACACAGCTAACTGAGAAATCCTGCTTCATGGAACACCTGCCTGGTCTGGATACAATCTGTTAACATTATCCTTGGGGGAAGAGGTGCTTTCCACTGACCTGGTGACCACAACCCCTTCATGATCACCACTCTTCCTCCACTCCCTAAATAAATCTCACCTTTCCAAGGGTATCGTCTGCATCCTCATTGCCTGAGCCTCCTTGCCTGCCAGAAAGTACATATGCCAAAGTACACATGACTTCAGTCATGATGGTTAACTGGCTGCAAGAAAGGGATTTATTAGACATATTTTCCTTTTCAGAGAAAGGCTTAATGTAGCAGATTTGGGGCCCAAACAGTACAAATATAAAAATCAAAATCAATTGGTCTGACAAGAAAATAAACAGAACCAGAAATGTTTTGAGATCCTACAGCATGAATAAATATCCGGGTCTGAGTTAATGAGAGTGAACCAAAATAGAGCATAACAGTTCATACAAATGACTGGATCAAATCAATGTGCATTAATCCAGTCACTTGTCTTATGACAAATTTAAAATTCATCGCCAAAGCCCACCGTCACAATGTGTTGAGTTTATTTCCCTGTGTACTTGACTGACTACACCTCTGAAGAAACGTACCTTGCTAACCAGCATTCCACTAGGTCTGTTGTAGTATTTAATGAGTAACCTTCAAATTTTATGCCAATACCTTAAATCTAGGTCCGTGCTGTATCCCAGACTCTCAGGTATGGGTTTGCTTTGGATGATCTTTGCCACCAGGGCCTTCTGGTTATATAAACAGCCTGGGTTCAGAGATCAGTGTTTTTTGCTCTAATGTCAAGTCCCAAGCTGTAGTCTGGCTGAAATCTTGGTTTGTTAGTCTCCTTGTTTGTTTCTCAGTTTAGTCCTATATCTTGTTTTCATTGTTCCTTGGTCCTGGTGAAAGTTATACCTTTTGCATATTGTTAAAGAAAGAACAGTGAGAATTATATGTAATACAGATGTTCACTGGCCATGAGGGTGGGATAAAAAATTGATATAGTAATGATAAGAAATAAATGAGAAAGATTTAGACATCCCCATTTCAGGTTCAGAGTGCTGGCTTACTGAGGCTGCATGTGTAAGATGCATCAGTATTTTAATGAATACCTAGTCCAGGCTTTGATCTAACACATTGTATTAATACAAGGTTCTACAACCTACTTTGTACATGAGTCTTCTGAAGCCTACCAAGAAAAGCATGTTTTTTGGGTTTAGTCATAATGTTTCCTCTTTTATGTTGCATTCATTTATTCCATGGCATTCAGAATATCTGCTTCCTGTCCATGTAAGACAGATAGTATCACTTTATCTGGTTGGTTGTGACAAAGCGTGAGGAGAATGCTAGTGCATGACCTTTCTCATGTGCTTCTATTAATTGTGCTCATAAGAAGAGTCTTACCAAGACCCTGCACTGCACAGTAATTTGATTATTCACCATGGCTAAAGTTCTTCCTCTGAACTCCTGTAATCTGAGACCAAATTATGTACCACTGTCATTTGTTACCTAAGAATTTAGCCATGTGCTGTTAAATGATAGAGGAGGCAACAAGAATTTCAGTGTTATGGCTTCGCGGAACATAATTTCCCCTTTCTATGCCAAGGGGAACTTTATGGTTGCACCTGTGCATTATTAAGACTAGAATGTTTCATAGACCAGCAACACAAATTCCAAAAATCTACTTTTTTAAAACTAGAGGAGAATGCAATAAATTACTATAAGGCTACTATAATCAGTTTCATTTATAATGGCAGTAAAAACTACTGATGTTTGAGTGTCTATGAGTAACATTCTGCAGTGAGACCACGCAGCCATAGTTTATGATAGAAGATCTCCTGAACTGCAGTGAGAGTTCTGCCTTAGGTCACACAGTGGGTGTGAAAATTATTGTCTATTTAATGTTGTAATCAAACATTCCTTTTGGCATAATCAAAACAGCATGTGGTAATTATAGTTATTCGATACCAGTAATGACAGGGTGGTATATCTGAAAGAATGTGCGCATTTGTCCATCTTCATTATCCTGTATTGTGTCCTTCAACCTAACTGCTGAAGCTAAAACAGTTAGCAACCAACTCGGAGATACATATGGCGTGCTTTTTTACTATACTAATGAAGACAGAGGAAAGCCACATCCCAAAGGCAGCGTCCCTGGCAGTGTTAATCTAATCTGGGAAGCTAGAGAAGCACACACGGTGTGATGAGATGTGACGCTACTGCCTGAAATGGAGATGGTCACTAGTTGTGGCTGGCTCTCAAAGTCTGTTAGCATGCCCCCTGTTAAGACATGCTAGAATGCACTGTCTTGACAGCAATTTATCGCCTTGTCACTCTTGCTGATTGTTTTAGTTTCCCAAGCCAAGGTCTGTACCAGAGATGTGTACACCAAGTTTTTTTTTCTGGGTCATTTTTGAAATCCTCTTGGTAAACAAGCTGAACTTTTGCCTGAACAAAAAACGCAGGAAAAGGCCCCACAGGAAGGTAGTAGGCCACGCTCCCTTGGGCAGTAACCAGCAGCAGAGGGAATCTTTAGGCCAGTCACATTCAGCTAGCTACATGAAGCAGGTTTATATATATATATATATTAGTGCTGTCAAACGATTAAAATTTTTAATCAGATTAATCACAGGGTTGCTGTGGATTAATTTCGATTAATCACGATTAAATATCATTCATTTTTAATCTATTTAAGGTACCTCAGTTTAAATGGTCTTTATCTTCGTTCACTTACAATTAGCCCAGACTACCGTAAATCCGACAAATAATCTGACTAATCATGAAATCCAATTCTAGCCCAGTTAATTGCCATTGTTAGCAATATCAGTTGATAATACATTACGCGCGGTGCTTTACGTATAAAACTCCGTAGCAACATGTCCACAGATAAGTTGGATGGTATAGTGTGTGCGACCGATTTAACGAACCACAAATGAGAAGTAGTGCTTAAACAGTATAAAACTACAACTTTCCTTTCTGTTGATAAAAGGGACAGCTATCTTGGATTCTGAACTCAGGATCCTCTGTGCTGCTCCAGGATATTTCTCGGATCTCCGAGAAACGGGAGCGCACATGTCATCACTACCGGCTTCAAAACTCGGAATCCGACTCGGAATACGAGTTACGAGGGCGAATGGAATGCACCAAAACTGCCCGAAATGCGTTGATAGAGATATTTCAGGGATTTTGAGTCATTCTGCGCTGCAGATGGGTTAATTGCGTTAAAAATTTTAATCAGATTAATCATGATGATGGATTAATCCACGTTAACCCGTTAATTTTGACAGCCCTAATATATATATATATATATATATCTCTTTTCTTTCTATTTACTGTATTTCCTTTGGGTAGTGTTTATGATTAATAAAAGTCCAACACAAGTGCTCTTCATTTTCAAAATGTGATATGTCCAAAGTTAAAACCAGTGGCTTTCTCATAACTCTGAAAACTGAATCATACCTTCACTGGCATTTGCTTTGCTCCTTAAATAGCACCAGAGGTCATTTATCCAAACAAAGACTTTGACATGGCAATTAAGAACTGACTAAAAACCAACCTAAGTCCTGTGTGGTTTTCCACTAGTGTATTTCACCTGAGATGCCCAATTCTGCTGCTCTATGACAGAATGCTGCCAGTTTGGAAAATACAGTGACTGTGTCAGAATTCTGGGGCTGCATCCTTTTAAGACTGCATTCAAAGACTGAATGCATCACAGTGATGCAACAAGGCCGTCACATTTTGAAAGTTCCTTCAAATGCGGTCTAAGAATGCATCCTTCTTTTGCCGAGTTGCAAAGGATCCACCTGATGGAGCCTTCGCAGCCCAACATTTCCCAAAATTCATTGCACAGACCTTCGAAGGACGCTGCCTACAATGGCTACATAGACCACATCCTTTGAAGGATGCAGCCCCCAAATTCGACCGCAGCCATTGTAATTGACGCATGAACTTAATTGACGCATGATTGACGCATGTACTTAAAGGTCACATGACTCACAATTGAACTGTTCCAATTAAGCAATTGGGAGCTGGAATTTAGTAAAAAATAAACATAATCTGGCTGCTTTAATGACTTTGTTGGACACAATTCTGCTTGTGTAGTGCAACCGATATGTTATTTAATTTTTGTCATTTTGAAATTATTTTGATCACTGATCACTGTTCATTAAGACCTTTTAAGCATGCTTCTGATGCTTATTTACATCGTACTGTGTATGTGGTGTTCATGTGAAAGGATTAATGTTCTCTCTTAAAAATGTATAATCTACTGATGCAGCCCATCTGGCTAGGTTCCTCTGAAGGTGTTTATTGTGAATCTGTGGTCTGCACAGTGGCTCAGTGGGTAGCTATTGCCCTGTATAGTATGTCATGCAAGTTCCCTCTGGGTACTCCAGTGTCTTTACACAACCAGGCTAGTTTGTTTTTCTGAATCGCCTGTAGTGTGTGTCCTGAGCTGGGCTGGCATCTCATCCAGAATGCATTGCAGCTTTTAGCCATGTGCTGCCTGGGATAGGCTCCAGGTCCCCTTGTGACCCTGACAAGGATAAGCGGTTAAAAGACGAATTGGTTTATGCAAGCATTAAAGCCTCAATGTCAGTCTGCATGCTGTTTGCAGCTTGGGTTGATATACTAGAACAGTGCTTCCCCACTTGTTCTTCAGGGACCTGCAGACGGTCTGCGTTTTTGCTCCCTCCCAGCTCCCTGCCAGACAGTCCACATTTTAGCAAAATTTGTGGACTGTCTGGGGGTCCCCAAGGACTGGGGTACGAACCACCGTACTAGGAAGTAAATAGTACAGCATTTGACTTCATCGTGTTTTTATATTTTCTTACAAGCAAACATGTTCAATTACTTTAATTTCAATTTTAAAGCTTTAAAGTACATTGAATTTTTGGACAACTGATTCTATAATTTGTAATTTACCAAACTTGTATATATACTGTATATAGGATACTAGTACTAGTGCTACATTCAGAGCTATGGAAACCTGATTTAAAAGCTTAGCATGAAATTATGAACCCTGCTGAATAAGTATTTAATATTGATTATATTTATATCACAGAATCCCTATTCATATGTAGAATTTAATTATACATTTTTAACAACACATAAATAATTACTCAAATATAACACTCCATGACTCTGACTTGGATGAGTGGCTGGAAAATGGATCGATGGATGGATGGATGGATGGGTGGATGGATGGATGGATGGATGAAAAATTTGAATAAGAATAATCAATAAAGCAAAAATAATTTGCTATGTCACTACTGATGATCAGTTCTCATATCATTTCTGGAACACAAAGCATATTGAGAAATATTTAAAAGTTTGATGAGCGCTATGACCTCGGAGTTGTTTGTTGGTTATTAATGAAGACAGTAAATTTTCATTTATCCTTTGGCATCTCACACAACTTCGCACAAGCTCAGTGCATGATATTTGTGCTGCAATGCAGTTAATAAAGCAACAATTTGCTAGGGTGTCAGGAGGAAAACAATGTCATTATAATATACCCTTAAGGTCCTTAAATGAATGCATTAACATTTCAAAGGGCTTCCTTGTCACCTTTCACTATTATTTTTAATACGTTTTAGTGATCAAGAATTCATCTAAATATTTTTTTAATAAGAATGGAATATAAATTGAAACAAACTATAAACCAATATAACCTAGACTAAGTGGTACAGGAGAGACTTTTGAAATGTTGGGAAACAAACTGAGTAAAAGGTCTCAGCTTTCAAGTTTATCCAGCTATGCTGGATGAGGCATTTGGAGTGATTTGGACAAATGGTTTAATATGCTAAACATTTTGATTAACACTTGCCAACACACATACACTGCTAATTAGTGGACAATAGCCTAAACAACAGATATCCTTCTCTACAATTTGTTCCAGTTTTAAATTTACTGAGCCCTGGTGTGCTACAGTATAATGTTACACATTATGTGAGAAGACATTCAAAGATTTACTGCTTTATTCTAATAGACATCGGGTGAATCCCAATACCAAGAACACAAAGACCGTACTTGTGGTCTCGGCAAGATCGGTCTTGTGAACTTGCCTTCCAAAAACAAACTTGGGGTGCAGTGATTCATGGGATTGGTCTTGTTCGGTGAGGATGGAACCACTGTATCCTGGATATTTGGGGCAGGGCAAGAATGACATTGGAGGATTTTTACCGTCCTCGTGTTCTTGTGTCTTTAGTATTGGAACTTGTCTTCAGCAATGGAAAATAACCTAATACACAAGTACGGTCAAGCACGCATATTGAGATTCACCCATATTTGCATGTTAGGTCATCTTAGATTAAAGGCATTTTTACAGATATAGTCTGGTTTCTCTGGTATATATCAGATGTGTCTGTGACACGAGCAAGAAAGTAAAGACAGGAAGAAGGTTCTGTGTCCTAAGCAATGCAGTTGAACATCTCTCAATTTTATGTATTGTTTTTTTTTTTTTACTTTCACACAGCACTGTTCAGTCGACCAGCCAAATCCTCTCTCCTTCAACCGTTGACTGAACATTTTGAAAACTTCAGAGTTTTTATGAGCTATTTTTTGGAGCTGACAGATGTAATCATTTGCCCAGATGTGGAGCAGGCAACGCACCTCGCTGCTAGACCAAGTAAGACCTCGGTTCATTTCTTCTTCTCTGCCTAGCTGCCGCTACTGGTTAGCAAGCTTTGCCGCATCCCAGAATGCAAAGCACACCTGCCTATGAGAGCTGTTTAGCTCAAATTTGTGCAGTACACCTGGACGTTGGGTCGGATTGAGGTCGGGTCACATTCACACCACAAACAAACCGCTCCAGGGCTTGTTTGGGACCATACCTCCTCTCAAGGGACTCGGTCCAATTCTTTTGGTCTACACCTGAGTGCAATTACTGTGTTCACACCTGCCCCAACAAATCACCCCAAGGGGGAGATCGAAGGGGGAGATCGAAACTGTGTCCAGCACAACTTTGGCGGCTCAGTTCTCAGCTTCTTCAGGACCCAAAACTCGCAATGGTGGAAAACAAACAGAACGCTTGAAGTCAGCGCGGCAAGCAAAGATGTTTTTTGTGTAAAATATTTTAGAATGTGACATCAGTGTATGAGTTATTTTTCTTTTGTGAAATTGGTAGGGCATCGTGGAATTGGAAAATTTTTCAGCTGTGCATAGCAAATAGAAACGTCTACCTGCAAACCTAGGGGAACGAGACCGTGGGAACTCGTCTGTTCAAGAAAGGGGTTGTGCATGTGTATAAGGGGACTCACCTGCAGCATCCAAATGCTGTGAGTAGTTCAAGATGTTCGGCACAGTTTGATGAGTTCATGCTACGTATCAGTTTTATCTTTTTCCCATCAAAAGTGTGTGTGTGTGCCTGTGTATGTGTGGGGGCGGGGTGGACTACTGGATCCCTATATAACTCCCCCAGCCGCCCGTCATCCCATGTGCGCCCATGCCTAGACTCATTACATATACTACTTTGACAGTGTTGTCTAATAGCAGACAATGAATTTCCACATCAGTGAACAAAAGACATTACGATCAAGAACAAAAATCCTCATCAACAAAAAAACTTGTCAGTCAGTATAAGCATGGCATAATGTCCATAGTGAATCTGTATACAGAGAGAGCATGTTTTTTATATTGCCTCATTGAAAACAAACACATTGATGTACTAGTATACTATTACCCATAATTCCACTATGGACAGTTCAGACTTTATTTCACCTATGACCATCCATCCGTTCATCCATCTTTTGTTTTTTTTTTATTTTTCAGAGCTTGCTTATCCGGCTGAGCCTTTTTAAGGAGACACAGGGTATAAGACAGGGGACACACTGTATGGGAGGCCAGTCTGTGCACCTAAGTGCTATTTGGAGTCACCTGTTCACCCAAGTGTATGTTTTCGGACTGAATGAGGTACCCCGCACATACAGTCTCTGTTTAATGCTGATATGAAATTACATTTGCATTCTGCATACTGTATTACACTTGTTTTAGTTTTTATTAGGAGCTCATTGTGATGTTGAATTATACTGTATAGATTAAGCTTTAATGATAGAAGTTTCCAATCAGTGCTAATATCTGAAAGAACGTGGAAATGGATGAATGCATGGATTTGTTTATTTGTTTCTTGTTTATATAATGTGAAAACTATGCATGAATGCGCAGCCATGGACTGATATCGACAATACAGTTAAATTTTTTAAATCTGAATACATCCTATAGAAAGCTTTAACTTTGGACAGGTTAATGAACGGGTGGGCAGTGAAACAGAAAATTACCATGAAGGCAATGGTGTAGTGATGTATATTCAGATCTTACAGCCATTACTGCCTAATTAAAACCTTTACAAGACGAATGTGGTCCAAATGGCATGTTACAAATTATACTAACATAAATTTTACCCCACACTGATTTTGACAGTGAAGTATATATTTGAGTTGGTTACTTTACCAAGAACCACCTATTATATTCTTATACTACACAGTAAGCTTTACAATAAAGTAAGTAAATAAATGCAGTTTGGGTTCATACACAAAGATATGCAGTTACAGTGGTGAGGAAAACAAGAGACATTTTGTAATATACAAAGTCACAGTTTCTCTGAATTCAAAGTTATTCCAACATGAATAGATGTATTTTAATCATATTTTATCAGTGAAAGCTATGCCACATCACAAAATATATGTTTTAAACAGGAAATTTGAAGAAGGCATGCAATCAAAATTAGAGAATGATTTGTTGTACTTCACAGTTTTTGGATCTAATCTGAAATATTTTGAAATATCTGGCAACCCCAATCGATATAGCAACATTAGTAGGCATTTTGCAAGATGGTGGACCTCTCCAATGTGCCTGAAACCCTGTGACGTGGGGTTGTTCAGATGAAGGCTGATGGGACGACCCTCTTAGCTGCTGGAAGGGAAGTTAGTCATTCCAAAAGCTTCATTTCTCAAATATTGTAGCTGTACAATAAAAGTCCCAAAAAAGACTGGTTCCACAAAAATGACAAGCACACGAGTGAACAGGATGATAGAGAGACCCTTGGTGGGGGACACCACAACTGGAATTGCTCGCCAAAGTAGTTCTGGGCAGGTCAGGAACTTGTCTTGCCAGGGTCTCATCATCTGAGACAATATGGACTGAAAGCCCACTCCGCAGTGACCAGGCCATGGACTGTGTACCCCAGCCTTGTTCCCAGTGTTGCATGGAATAGGCTGCAGGTGTTTCCATAAAAAATGGTTAGAAGATAGACGGATGTCGACTAGTTTTTACACAGGTTTTACATGCTATTAAAGTGTTGAGAATTCAGCATACTCTATATCACAGTGACTGCTGTTTCTGATGCAGGTGTAATGGTTGCTGAAAGCTGTATGACAAATAGTGGTTTATTGTGTTATTTAAGTGACACATTTGGCCATAAAGCTTCAGCATTGATGTAAAGTGCATGGTTTAAATTGATCGGACAAGTTACTGATTTTCATTGTTCTTATTGTGGGTCTGGTGTTTCTGGCTCTGCAGGTTATGACTCTATGTTTGTTACCAGATGGACGCTGTTTCAAATCTTATGGTCGGCAGAATAATTTCACTATTGGGCCCTTGAGGAAAGCCCTTGGCCCCAACTGCTGCAGGGACTGGCTGACCCTCCTTCCCTTATTTACATTTACAGCATTTAGTGGACGCTCTTATCCACACTCTCAGAAAAAAGGGTACAAATCTGTACCTTTGCTTGTCATTGGGGCTGTACCCTCAAGGGTCTGCCAATGGTACACTTAGCTATATATAGGCAATTGTACCTTTTAAGGTACAGAAATGGACTCTAAGGAATATCCCGGAGGTACAAACAGGATCAATGTATCATCAAT
>JAODLD010000046.1:19307865-19319570 GCA_026781065.1 Mormyrops boulengeri
AGATGTTTTATTTCCTCCAAAGACATAGAAAATCACAAATAACCTGAAATTTTCCTTGGGTCTCAGGAGGATATATTCCACAGTTAACTGTAAGTGGAAGCATCTGGGAATAACAGAAACTCAGCCACGAAGTGGCAGACCATGTAAAATAACAGACCGGGGTTGGCAAGTGCTGAGGTACGTAGTGCATAAAAGTTGCCAACGCTTTGTCGACTCAATAACTGCAGAGTTCCAAACTTCCTCTGGCATTAACCCCAACACAAACACTGTAAACCAGGAGTTTCATGGAATGGGCTTCCATGGCCAAGCAGCTGCACGCAAGCCTCACATCACCAAGAGCAATGCCAGATTGAGTGGTGAAAAGCACGCCACAATAAGACTCTGAAGCAGTGGAGTCATGTGCTGTGAAGTGAAGAATCATGCTTCTCTGTCTGGCAGTCTGATGGACGAGTGTGGGTTTGAAGGATGCCAGGAGAACGTTACCTGCCTGACTGCATTGTACCAACTGTAAAGTTTGGTGGAAGAGAGATAATGGTATAGGGTTGTTTTTGGGGGCTTGGACTAGGCCCCTTAATTTCACTGAAGGGAACTCTTCATGCTTCAGCATACCTAGACATTTTGGACAACTGTGTGCTTCCAACTTTGTGGGAACAGTTTGGAGAAGTCATGTTCCAGCATGACTGTGCCCCAGTGCACAAAGCAAGATCCTTAAAGACATGGTGGAGTGAGTTTGGTGTAGAAGGCCCACACAGAGCCCTGACCTCAACTCCATCGAACACCTTTGGGGTGAACTAGGATGGAGATTATGAGCCAGGCCTTGACGTCCAACATCAGTGCCTGGCCTGACAAATGCTCTTCTCTATGTAATGCGTTAAAAGGCTTATGCTACAATAGCAGGTTAGGAGACCGGGGGACAGGACAGAGAACAGTGCAGTACAAGTCAAGACACTGCAGGACAAACGGCAATGCAAGACAAGACAGGGCACTGCAGGACAAACAGCAGTACAAGACAGGACAAGACAGTACAGTACAGGACAACCAGTAGTGCATTTCAAGACAAGACAGTGCAGGACAAACAGTGGTGCAGTACAAGACCACAAAGTACAAAACAAAACAATGCAATATAAGAATGAGTAATAAAAAAAGCATTAAATATATGCATCGAGTATATAAAAATAAACAAGGAGAAGGGGCAAATAATGATTAAAAACTAATTAGAACGAGTTGTGTGAGGTAGGAGATGTCATGCTTTCCAGTCAGTTCAGTAGGTGCATCAGCTTTGTGGGCCAAGGGTGGTTCTGAAGGCTTGCGTCATGTTTGCAATGTCTGGCCTGGGAACTGGAGAATAAAAGCAACTAAGTCAGCTCACACCAAATATATATATATATATATATATATATATAATTTTAGCTAAAAGTTTGCTGGAACAGCATTTGGTTGGACTGTAGAAGATATACAACTGAAAGTTATGCTGCCCCTTAGTTTGGGACGTAAAAGAAGGTAGAGTCAGCTTAATATGTGAAGCATATTTCTCATTTACGTCTGTCTTGGAGTAGATATACATCCATCAATAAATCAATTTTCCAAACCCACTTATATCTAGCAATATTAAAGGAGGCCAGCCTAGAGTCTTGAGTCTGGGGCCACTCTGGTGAGGGCGCCCGTGTGCCACAGGGGACACGCACACATTTTAGACAACTGACAGACACCTACCGACCTTGAAACAAGAAATCTGAGTACCGAAGAAAGCAGACATATGCAGGGAGAAAATGCATGCCCAGAAAAATATCGGTTTAAGAGTTTAAAAGAAAAATGTAAAAAGTTTATATGAATTACAACTTTACAATTTAGCTTCACAAAAATGTGAGGAGGGAAAGAACTTGCTGTGGCTTGATTTAAAATGAGGGCTTCACCTGACTGCCGCTGTGAGTTCCAGAGCCCGAAGAAAAATACTGGAAAGTCTTCAATTAACATCCTTTTAAGGCAATGAAGCCACCCTTAGATCGAATGCTTTAACTGTGTTATCTTACTACAGCATAGGCGCAAACCAGTGTAAACAGTGTAAAGTGAGTGACTTTCCTCAGTGACCTAATTAAACATACTCGGGTGGGGAGGGGGTTAAAGGGGTAGTTCACCCCAAAACTGGAAAAAAGTGTTTCAAAGGGGCCTTAGTGCTATCTGGGTTATTCTTTTGGGAGTTTGCCTAGTTTTAGAGATATTGGCCATAGAATGTCAGTCTTCTATTGAATATAATGAGATTCTTCTACTGAACTCTGACACACCAATCGTATCACTGCGGAGAAGTTATCGCCGGAGTGCTTGTGCTTGTATCTTCTGTGCAGTGATATGATTGATGTGTAGAGTTCGGTAGAACAAAATTATTCCTATTACGTGCACAAATGAGACAAGCCACCATATAACTGTGGATATCCCAGAGCATAGAGGGCCACCAGAAACACTGCTCAAGGAGTGCTGCTGCACTATGGACACCTTGATGACAAAGTAAAGGAGGAGGAATGGGGCCCCTGGAGGTCCTGTGACCTCAATCGAAAGATCCTGTTTTGCATCAGAAATGGAAACTATTTACAGTAAAGATATACAGAAAAATATCCTTCAGTTTAAGGGAATATTCTTAAATTCCAGTGATGCGGCATTCGGATTTGTTGATATATATGTTACTGCAGCCCTAGGGAAACATAATCACTACTGTACAACAGTAATTACATAACCGCAAAGAAGGTAAAAGGTAAATATTTTTTCACAATATTTAGACTTTTTAATCAAAGGAATTAACATAACTAAAAACGACAAGTAACGTATAAGGTTTAGGGGTTTGGGTTTGTACAGGGGTTGGAAAGAAATCTGCACATGACACTGACACCTCCTCCCAATGACACTGACACCTCCTCCCAATGACACTGACACCTCCTCCCCATGACACTGACACCTCCTCCCAATGACACTGACACCTCCTCCCCATGACACTGACACCTCCTCCCCATGACACTGACACTTCCTCCCCATGACACTGACACCTCCTCCCCCTCCGTGTGAGTTTCCCGGAGTAACAGCCGGAAAAGGTCAGCTCTCAGCTGCCTGTTGTGCACTAGCTGGGTGGGTCAAGTATAGAATATAATGATCTCTTTTGAATATATAGAATATAGCAATCTATTTTGTAATTAACAAAATGACTAGTTAGTGAAATCTAAGTCCTGTCTTTCACACATCTCAATGATATGAATCGATTTGCTGCCGCCTTCCGAAAAATAACACAAAACTTCGGGTAGAAGAAAATCTTGGTATCTGTTACCAAGCATTATCTGTGTGTTTCTGAATAACGTATTCGTATCTGGGTTCATCCGTACCATTTGGCCTGACTGTCGTTAAGCTGTTTTAGTGGGCTGAAGATATTTCAAGTTTTTATAGTCTGTCCAGATCAGAAAGGGCTCCTTGGTGCCCTCTAACCAAAGTCTTCACTTCTCGAGGGATAACTTTATGGGTAACAGTTCCCAATTACTTTCTTTCAAAGTAGTTTCTTTCAGGTGACGAGAACTTATGAGAAAAGAATGTACAGGGGTGCAGGTTACCATCCACTGGAGAATATGATCCCCACTCCAGTCTCCAAGGCATTCAGTGTGAGCAGGATGGGTGCAAAGATAGGAAAAGGCCTTCTGAGCCACCACAGTCCACTGAATGGGAACCTTGGAGGAGATGAGAGCAGTTAAAAGTGCAACCACCCTGCTATAACCCCAAATAAAGCATCAATAGAAATTGGTGAACCCCAGGAAGTGCTGCAGCTCATTACATGTACAGGATGGGCCTGTTACTTAGAAGAAAAAATTCAGAATGTCATCAAGGTAAAAAAAAAAAACAAATTTGTTCAACATGTCCCGAAGGACATTATCTATCTTTTTATAATTTATCGTTATTTATTTTGAAAATTGACTGGGGCATTAGACATACCAAAAGGCATAACCAAGTACTCGTAGTGACCAGTGGGTTCAAAGCCGTCTTCCACTCATCACCCTCTCAGATCCTTGCTAGGTGGTAGGCATCATGCAGGTCAGGTTTAGTAGAAATGGTAGCCCCTAGGAGCAGATCAAAGCAGAGACTAACAGAGGCAAGGGGTAATGGTCCTTAGCTGTAATTCCATTCAGACCCCTATAGTCAATGCAGGGATGGAAGAAACTGTCCTTCGTCTCCACAAAAAGAACCTTGTCCCTGCCAGGAAAGAAGATGGATGAATAAAACCAGCAGCATGCACTTCCCCAATGTAATCCTTCATGGCCTTTCTCTCGGGAGCTGATAGGGAAGACAAGCTCCCCCTAGAGGGGCTAATCCCTGGAAGCAGGTCAATGGCACAATCAAAGGGGCAATGAGAAGGAAGTGAGGAGGCACAAGCCTTACTGAAAATGGCCTTCAAATCCAGATATTTGGCAGGCATGGCAGTCAGGTCCAGGCAAGCCTCTTTACAGACAGGGACCTCTGGTGACAGGGTGGTGCTAAGACACTGTATGAGGCAAAAGGAACTCCAACCGATAATATTCCTTTTCTCACAATTAATATGTGGATTGTGCCAGAGTAACCAGGGATGCCCTAGCAGTAGAGGCATCTGTGGAGAATTGATAACAAACTGGGGGACATGATTAACTGCTAGAGAGAGACTCACCGGGTCAAAGATCTAAGGCCTTCAGAAAGAAACTTTTAGGTGCATATGAGTCTGGGAAGGATATAAAAAGATCTCAAGAGAGTCTGGAATCAGCCATTCCACTGTCCGGAAAATAATTTACAAGTGGAGAACATTTAAAACAACTGCCAAAATGGCCAGGGCAGACAGTCCTAGCAAGTTCAGCTTCAGAGCAGACGGCAAGATGCTGAAGGAAGTCTCCAAAAATCCTAAAATCTACCATGAGAAAGAGACTGTATAAGTTTGATTTACATGGGAGCTGTGCAAGAAGAAAACCCTTGCTGTCAAAAAAAAACATCTGGGCAACACTGAAGAACTGAGCCCACTTAGACAAAGACCAGGACTTGTGGAACAACATGCTTTGGACAGATCAATCTGAAACTGAATTATTTGGGCACAGTAACAGAGGACATGTTTGGCGTAAACCAAAGACAGATTTTGAGCAAAAGAACTTCATATCAACCGTGAAGCTTGGGGATGAAAAGGTCAGGTTTGGCGCTGCTTTGCTGCAGCAGAACCCGGCCAGCTCGGCATCATAGAATACACTATGAATTCTTCATCATATCAGAGGGTGCTTGAGGACAATATGAAAACATCTGTGAAGTGGTGGTGGACCATGCAAATGACAATGACCCAAAACATTCCAGCAAATCTACCAAGGAATGGCTTACAAGAAAGAAATGGAGTGTTCTGGAATGGTCAAGTAAAAGCCCAAATCTGAATCCTATTGAGATGCTGTGGGGTGATTTGAAGCGGAAGTTCATGCAGGACACCCTTCAAACATCACAGAGCTTAAGGAATTCTGCATTGGAGAGTGGCGAAAACTTTTCTGCCAGTCGATGTCAGAGATTGATAGATGGTTATAGGGAATGTCTCATTGAGGTTATTTCCGCCAAAAACGGGAAATACTAATTATTAGATGTCCTAACTTTTTCCTAAGTAGGAATTGGCATCTGAGTTAATTTCCTTTGTTAAATAAGTGAATTTGTTTCTTGTTTTTGCATAGATGATGCAATTACATCACCTTTATCTACAGACATAATTTGAAAGAAGATTTAATATTGATATTTTGATATTTCTTAATAAAGAATTTAAAATTTAACAGGCTGTCCTAATTTTTTCACATGACTATATTCCCTTGGAGGATCACAGGCAGCAGGGTGAGCCAGCTTTTGGGCCAACTCTGTCATCCCCAAATTAATAGATTCCAGCGACTCATAGATCGCCACTAATTCAGATTAGTTCCACCTCAGTAGAGTACCTTGTTTACAAGAGCCTCAGCCAGATGTTGAACTTCCCCCAGATTGGCAGGGTCCATCTTCTCTGTCAAGATCTTCTGTAATGATCCAAGACAGAGGACACTGGCATGGATTGATTCAGAAAGCTGGTTTATAGTGAAAGACAAATCTGTAGTCGACAAACTGGGTCAGAACCAGCGAAACAGACTTGATATCCGAATCAATAGGTGGAGGCAAGGTCGGTGGGCAGGCAAGGGTCAGTAGAGGAGCAAATGGTATCCAAGACCAGGCAGAAGAGAAGGTCAAAGATAAGGCGGAGGTCAGGCGATGTTCGTCGGGCAATCAGAAGGGTAAGGCAGAACTTGAAGTCTTGGGAACAGAAACGAAATTGCAAGACGTAACTATCAGGAAACGCTTGAACTCTCTGGAAGTGGAGAAGATGTTTTGTCTGTTGGGTGTCTCAGGTGAACTAAAATAGGGAGGAAAATTAAGAGAACACCGAGAACAGCTGGGCAGGGGCATGGCAACTAATAGGAATCACTATAGGAGGCAGGCAGAACACATGGGAATCCCTGGGGGGCGCATGGCTGTCATACAACGGAATCCCCTTATGATGTAGACAGATTTCCTCTGGGCTGGTCCATGACAGCTATAGCAGATAACTTAGGTTCATAGTGGTTTACATGCATGCTGTGTGCATATAGTTCTGCAGCATTGCCTTGTCAATATTTTATTTATGCACCAGTTTAGTTAGTGGGCTGGCAACATGCTGTGGAGCGATTAGATTTATTCCTAATTCTCTCAGCTCTCCTCACCCTTACCTTTAATCAAATGTCCTTTCAGTATCTGAAACCGAACTACAGATTGCCTAAGTACTGAATGTGAATTTTTAAAAAAAACGAAAAACCCTTCAAAGCGTTAAAACAATTTTTTGTATCCTATCTGTCAAACCTCACAGGAAAAATAAATTATACAGTATAAGACACTCGTGCTTGTCTTATACATGTGTATATTTACTGGATAGTTTACATCTAAATATGTACACCTACATATACTGTACTCAGAAATGGACGGCATCAGTCTGGGGTCATTAGGTGTAGTGTAGTCCATCTGGTGCAGGTTGCCAGCCTTGTTGTCCTCCACCTGTGTGATTTACGGTAACTATTAGTTTGTGGCTGGCAGCCAGGGACCCCACACCCATCTGTAAGCCACCAGACAAGCTCACCTGGCGCAGCCCATTACCCAGCATCACCCGGGTGCAGATAATCAGTCAATGAAATTTAATTAAAAGGCATTAAAAGGAGACTGTTGGTATGAAGGAAGCAGAATTGGAGGGGGACTTTGGCTGCTTTATTATTAAATAGAATGACCTTGTTTTTTTGGCCACACAGGTAAGTTAAATCAATATCTATGACTACATAAAATAAATTATTACTGCTGTATAAAAGTCATCTTTGTGAAGCTTTTTTCAAAGGGGTTGGGTGGAGTCATACAGTAAAAAGATAATGTCCGGAATGTTCTCTATATATTGGTCGGGTTTGCTATTGCTTAATTGATACTAAAGCATGATCATGGAATTCAGGTATTAGCCTTTAGTTGCATTCCTCACATCAATCCATAAGCCATAATTTTAATAAAATTGTATGTCCTAAATGTCAGTGTCTGTAATCAATGTCTAAAGCCGATTAGAATTACAAGAATTACATGGCTTTTTTGAGATGTACCAAAAACTAAATGCTGGTGCTTTAGTTAGTTTGTTTTTTAAAAAAAACCTTGTGTACCATCGTTTTTTATTGTTCCCTTTTAGCCGTATTCATTTTTGCAGAGCATTCATTAATTTAAATCAGACGATATTTATGACGGCTCCTTAACTAGCTTTCATCTTCAGATAAACACATGTAATAAAACGTCATATTGAGCTCATTTTAATTCAGTGTTTAATTAGCTGGAAACTCTGTACAGTGCATGTTTTACTGAACTACAACGTTGTCAGACAATTAGTTTGGCAGAAACAGTTAAACAATGAAGTATGTGTGTGCTTGTATATAATCGTTAATTTAATTGTCATCAAAATTTATGATGTAACAAAAAATTATACACGCAAAGGTTTGCTATTGCCGTTATTTATTACTATTACCATAGTGAAGTGATTACATCACATTTATAATAATCTGTAATTACGATAATAGTTGTACAGTTACATGGAATTAGACTGAGAAATTGAGTAATACGGGCTAAATTATTCATATTTTAAAATGTGTAAAACAGAAATATGCATTGTAAACCATCCATTGGTCAAACAGAAAAGAGGTTTTGTTAATTAGAACTTTTGAGAAAAAGATTTTTATGATTTTTGGGAATCATAGAAGTACAAATTTGCATATATGGAAATTCAGCTTTTAATATGGTGTTATATATTTTGATGATTTAGTCAAGGATCCTAATGCTTAGTGGAGCATATCCTTGGGTTTGTGCTTGGAATCTTTAAACATGTAAAAATTCGGTGCTGTTAAAAACTTTCCTACCACAGGAAATACATTTTTAATTTTTAAAAAGGATTCTTAAAAGAAACATTTTTGCTTTAAAACCATCACCTAGGTAACACAAAACTTGATATGCCCAAATACAATTAATGACAGCAGAACTGGTTAAATTATTAATAGCGCTTCAAGTTGGGGCCAAATAATCGAGTTTTCTATGGCGTGGATTCAGCTTGGGGTCAGAGAAAATTGACATTGTACCCTCTAAAGGAAAACGATAAATCTGTAGCGTTAAATTGTCAACTTTTATGGCATTTGAGTTACACTTATATGAAAGGTTCAATGTCTAAACTTAGTCTAAAATTAAGTTATTTGTATACAGAAATGCAATAATATAATATTGGTGGTGCGAGTGGTAGTGGAGATATTATCAATAATATATCTCTTGTCTACTCCATATGTGAATTGCAGCAGTGTGCTGCTATTTTTTTGACGTAGCAAATAGTTTAGCGGGTACGGTAGTGTGAGCCCTCTCTTAATAATATAAGAGTCCTCCTACCTCCGCCCCAGACACAGCCATTTTACAGGGCAATATGAGAAAATAATCTGTATGGGATTAAGGGAAACGTCAATCATGCCTGTAAAGTTTATTTTCTTAGTTTCATTTATCAAACTGTGTAAACAATGAAACAACTGATAAAGTGTCATTAAAAAAATCTCCTTCCAGACCTGTGCTCGGGAGATTGCCAAGGCTCAGAGTTTCCATACATTGATTCTCCAAGCTGCACTACTGGGCATGTCATCTTAGCATTCCAAACGGCATGCTTCGAGAAGTCTCTGATGTCTCAGAAGTCTTACAACCTTGATTCAGAAGTCCCCAGTAAGACCTCCTTTAAGAAGTGAAGAGGTCATGTGACAGAGTGGATTAAATTTTTAGTAGGTAAAAGTAGATGTAGGCTACATTTAAGCCATGGAAATCCCATTTTACCTGGCTTAGATGTAGGTCTAGTGTTAGAGTTCTGCACGGGTCCTGTTCTGTAAACTCACTCCTGCCCATAACCGCAGTGCTTAAAACTGCATCCCACCCGTTATCCGACAGCAGCACTAATTTAATTCCATACCCAGCCTGACCCACTCCAAATAGAGCCCAAAACTCAAATCGCACCTGAATTACTATAAATCTACTGCATCAGTTGAAGCAAAATGCTAACTAGCTGATGCAAATACGGGGCCAATTTCATGGTGGCGTCACTAAACCATGTAGACAAACATTTAGGCCTATATCTCAGAGACTAAAGTAGCTTAAACAAATATTTCCATGGCACAAACCGGCACAAACGGAGCACAAACGATGGGTACCGATTTGGTTAAAATCTGAGACATATGGCGGACCAACTTCACACCACGCAGGTATAAAACCCACTAGCCATATTTGCAGTCATGTACGCTTAAGAGACTTCCATTCCCAACCAGAAATTACCTTAAATCGTCAATGCAAATTAGCCATGTGTATATATATACATGCTGAGTTTGTAATGCCATTTCAGTGGCGATGAAGCCACGAACAACAAGGAAAAAGGGAATTTCCCTGGACAGAATATCCGAGGTACAGTAACACCAAACCATTTTTACATCTCCCAGTGTCACAAACAAAAAAATGTGTTGAATGGCAGCATGTAACTGCTGCTATTAATGTGGTCAGCTAAATAAGCCAGACAATGACAGAAATTAAAAAGTGGGAGGCAAATTATAAATCCCTTGAACTGGTGTTCCTCTTCTCTACATAGCTGGTGAAATGGACCAGCGCTTCAGTGGGTATCTGATGTCTCCATCACGTACCAATTAGTCAAAGGAAAACTAACAGTAATACAGGAGCGTCAGTAGAGATGGAAGGGGGGGCTAAACCTTTGTTAGAGGGGTGTGATGGAAATGGGCCATATTATTTAAACTAATTAGTGTACATATAAAGTATTTGGGGGGGTGGGCTCAAAAACTTTTTAGGGGATGCAAGATCCCCATAAGATGTAAAAATTCACCAGTAACACTTGGGCACCCCTGAGCTTAACCCATAACAGTCTGCTAGCCTCAGCAATAACACAAAAAATCAATTTATTATTATTTATATTATAAAGAAACAGTACTGTATTGTACGCTTTGTATGTATTCATTAACGCTCATTTCACCAAGCTAAAGCTAAAGCTTGCTGTAAATGCTTCTTAGATGCACATTATTATCTGAATTCTAGATGTCACCATTCTCTGCATGTCCTCCAAAACATTCACATTCTGGACCTTCCGTAAATCTTCAGACTTTCTCAGGACAAGTTTTTCTTTATAAATCCCAAAATCTATGTATAAATGTCTGTACAAATGTTTCTTATCTTTTTTTTGTTCGTACAAAGCCTTTGTAAATGAGCTCCCAGCTTGGTAATAAATGTTATTGTATTTTTTTATTAATTTATTAAAACAAAGTAATGCGGAACCAGCTAAATGAATAGAATAACATGTATAATGGCAAAGTGTAAGTGCTTAAGTAGAATAGAAACAGTCTAGTTTGAAAGGAGAATTGGATTTTTAAAATTGTGGCTAATTCCTGAGATCAGCAGTCTTTTGTTTGTTCTCAGTGGGGTCTTAGCTTCAGGTCCATGTTGCAGTATGAAAATCCCATCTAAAAAAAAACAGTAGGATGAAATTAGTATTAGACCCATGGACTTTGGAGACTGGTGTGGTTCCTGTATCGCCTTCTTACATTTTGCTGTGATTACCAAGCAGAACTGCTATCACCCTGAAAATGCTTCTGCATGGCAATTAGTTTGTCCAGCTTACAGACACATCTATTTTCTGGTGCAACACAGAACAGTGGTTCAGAGAAAACAATATGGATATAGCTTATTTAATTTGGAAAAATGCCATTATAGTACACAGAGCTCCTTTATGATCGCTGGCATGACAGCCACCAATCAGACTCAAGGGGAGGTCCATGAAAGTGGCCGGATTGAGGTGTACATAACTGATTTACAGATGAGGCTTGGATAAGGAAGCATGCGTAAGCTTGACACGGAGACTGGCTGTCCCACCGATGATGCCACATGTGCATCTAGCCCTCCAGTGCAGCAGATGTCAGCAAATGCTCCAGCTTGTTGTTCCACATGTTTTACATTGCAGTCAAGCAGCTGTCACGCCCAGCACCCCCCCCCCCCCCCCCCCCCGCCCCCCCCACCGCGCCCCCCCCCCCCCCCCCCCCCCCCCCCCCCCCCCCCCCCCCCCCCCCCCCCCCCCCCCCCCCCCACCCCCCACCCCC
>JAODLD010000046.1:19330022-19350394 GCA_026781065.1 Mormyrops boulengeri
CCAGTTGAATACTCTGTTACTGTGACTCTTTATACTCAACTCAGTCTTGGTCTGGATTTTTACTCTCTGGACCTGAAATCTCCACCTCTGAGGAACACATCAGAAAATCTGAAAAAAAGCTGGATAGGAAATATTGACCAATTCTTGGCAGCTTATTGACATTACCTCAGTAAGAGCATTTTTCATCTGGGGTAAATACCAGTGCGTGTACACACATTATTTTATTGTCTCCTCAGTCCCTGTTCTGACCTAGGCTCCGCTAAGAGTATTCTCTATATACACAGATACTGATTCAAGCAGAAGGTAAAGCACCATGAGCCTGCTAGTATGTTATGGAATTAAAACACATATTTAGCACTCTATATAACCCATGACAAATGCTAGTAAGTAAGTAAAGGTTTATTTATATAGCACTTTTCTAAGCAAGGAGCTACAAAATGCTTTACACGAGCCAATTGCCAGCTCTCCCAACCTGTCAGAGACTCATAATGAAGGATAGACTGGATCCTTCAAGATCCATGAAGCCACACTCCACATCCTTTTTCTATGACCACTCTGAGGGGAAGATACTAACATGTTTGCGCCCATTTCGGGTATAATTTCCTAACAACATGTACCTTAAAACATAGCATGGTAAGTACAAACAGACCTCACACACCTAAAATCACAATCTGTGTGCCAGAAAACCGCAGAATGACATGGTGCGCTTTTTCTACTCATGCAAATGTATTCATGTGATGATCAAGGGTAAAGTGGGACGAAATACCCGACTGAGACTGGTTACATACTCCATTGCATGTATGAAAACTCAGGGGAAGGGCACACATCTGGTTTTCACTGAAATTTCTCTGCCTCTGAAAAGCAAGTGTAATCCAGGTAGCACGTTTGCATACATAGGGAAAATATCCAAAAGGAATGTCCCCTTTCTATCCAAGAGCACATGTAAGGTAACAGAAAACATACATATTCCATTAATGTGCACGTTCTATGGGATGCTAAACTATTGATCACAAAAAAAACCAGGGTCAGTGCCCGTCCACCTTGTCCTATGTGTCTTGTCCCCTTTTGACCAGCAGGCGTCGCTGGTCATCCTGCTTTCCCCCTCTCTGTCTTGTAGTGATTCAGCCACTAGTGTGTTCTTGACCCCTCAAGGTCGCTTTATTTTGTTGTTTTCCCCCTTTCTGTTCTGTTTATTAATAAACCTTTTGATAGAACTTTTTTTGTTCATGAGCCACTCCATGGATCATCCCTCTTTTTCCACCTGGATTATGCTCTGTTGTAACAACAAACATTGTGGCAAAATATCCTGGCTATGTCCAAAATGTTTTGTTTCTAGTCAGAATGTATAGGCTATTGCTGTTTTGCTGAGCTGTAGTTGTTAAGTTGTTAACCAGTCATTAGCAATGGCTGTTGGGGATACCTACCATAACCTTACAAAGAAAATATATAGGAGAACTGTAGCATATTGACACAACATGATATGTGCTATTCATTGTAAACACTAGGAACACAAGTTTTGCATTTTGGGAAGGGCCCTTAAATTATGGGAACATGTGTGAATTTGTCTTGGGTACTCAGCTAGGGGAAAGCTCTAATATATACCCTACAGATGACAGGAAGGTGAACTTTAGCGTCATGCCTCAGAAGGTTTCACAAGAGGACCAACCTGAACCCTGTCTAATTCCACTTATCATGCGTAATGTAATGTTTATGTAATGTAAATTTGTTCATATTGACATAAAGAACTGGGATTCATAGTCTTTTGCAGGGTTCCCCAGACATCAGAGTGGTTTTCCCACTTGAAAGACCTCAAAAACAACAGGAAAAAAAAATGTAGAACCATAGAAGCCGGAGGCAAGGTGCTTGTGTAACATGTAATACTTATATGTCTTGTACCTTATTGGTGATGTTGATTATGACATCTGTTATATTTAGCTAAAAATGGGAACAAATCCAAATCTATAACTATATCACATCTATTTTTGATGGCTTTGGGTGGTGTGGTAAGGTACCAGATCTACAGAACAAACTTGTGCTTTTCCTGGTGTAGTCCTGGGAGGTGGCAAAATTTGAAAGAAGAGAAGGTAACCATCTCAATGATCCATTTCACACTTTTTCTATTACTGTATGTTTCTTTTCTACAATCACGCCATTGTCTCTCGAACCATGCTATGTAATGGGCGGCAATTGAATGATCGCATAATTATGTGACTAATCCGTTGACTAAGGTGTTCAAATTAATGTCTTTATTCTGTACTTTTTTTTTTTTTCATCTGAAAGCTATTCTTTGATGAAATTCACTTACGAGTGAACAGATACCAGGCGAATTAAGACTGCAATACACAATTATTTAATGCTATCTTCAAACATGACATTTGTCATGAAATGACTTTGGCATTCATGACATTCACAGGCTTGTTTCAGTTGAGCCCATCTTCAAGTGGGTAAATTGAGAAAATTAACAGTGCTGTGGCCAATAACCCACTTTATCTGCAGCTGCATTCATGATCTATCCCATCCTTTTAGTCTTTGTTTCTTTACTATTCTACGTCTAAGTTATGGCTGCCAAGTCATTCAATTTGCTTTTTACCTGATGCACTTTATACATATACTTAAGGTACCAGACCTGCAGAACAAACCTGTGGCCTGTCAACAACCATGAATGCTGGTCACTAATATTTTACCAAAATGCTGTATAATTCCCCTGTGTTTAATGTATAAGGAAAACATACAATGTGGATTACCTGGTAAAGGTGAATGTTATCCAGTACAAAGATGTGATGTCAATATCTCCAAGATCCAAAGCATTTGGAACACCTGAAAAGCATTTGGAAATCCTAGATAAGGACAAATGATTATTTTCAGGCTGTTGAGCAGTCATATGTCATTTCTTTGGGTGGAAAGATTTTTTTTTTATTATCTGATGTTAGCAGGGTGTAAAACCTGACTCACTATTCTCTCTGAAGCCCTTTATATGTCAACATCAGTGTTTCACCTTGTCTAATATAAGCCATCCTTGGCATAACCTTCTGTTTTCTTAATGAGTTTTTTTTTTGTTGTTGTTCCAGAAAAGCACTGCTCCATAAAAGGCCCTCTTACAATTTCACTGTTATAATTACATAACACAATAATGTAATTGTTATTCAATAATTACAATTTTACAATTACAAGAATGAGATAAATACGTCACATTTATACAGAAAAATAGACGGTCACTCTTTGATGTGCATTCAGAAATGCTGATTTAATTGACTGAAGCTAATTTATTGTGTTATATTCCTGTCGTGTAGTACAGGCCAAAACATTGGATTGATATTTTGCCTGGAGCACTCACTGTGTGAGTCGTCATTACGCCAGGCTTTCTCTCTTTGAGCTTTGCTCTTTTGTCTCCTAACAGCAGTGGAATTTGTGGGTAGGAGGAGTATTTACTCTGAACCGCAGTAATTATTTTTAAAAATGCCACTAATGAATTACAGCACCTTGATAATGTTCAACACGGTATTTCTCAGGAGGTCTCATATCTCTTTGTTTTAATATCAAATGCATACTTACAGGACAGTTACATTGTCATCTCAAGCTGTATTACAATAATGCTGGAAGAAAGATACTGTTTCATTTTCCCACCAATAAAACAGAGCCACTGTATTTACAGCCGGAGACAAAGACTTGGCACGAATCGCACCCTTAACACATGGAATTGGCAGAATGATATGGGCTCATTTGCTCCAATCAATTTCCAGCCTGTTTGAATGGCTTTCAGCAGCTCTTTTATAATATTTCTAATTGCACAGAATGTATCTCAACTAGATGGATTCTTCTAATAGTAGCAAATTGATCTACGCTGGCCAAATGAGGGTTTCACAATTCATGGTGTTTTTTGAGCAGAACTGGGAAGCCTAATTCATGAAATGTGCCTGAGCAGGACTGTGATTCCTTACCCTCTGGCACTCTGCTTTGTTAGCTGTCCTGCTCTGTGACCATTGTTGACATTTCCCATATTATGCATTTACACTGTTGGGTTAGTTGCGTAAGGGACCTACTGACCCCAGTCCCAGCTGCTACCAAGCTGCCATTATCAGTTAGGCTTCTTTGATGTTCATTCTTTAGTTACTGAGAGCCAGTTTGGTTCTTCTGAGGTGTGTTACACTGTTGACCTGCTCCTGTGGCCTTTTGCGGTACTGCAGCTTGTAAACTTTGAAAACGCATTTGTGGTGCAGGGCAGCCAATGACTAACAGCTTCTGAACCAAAATAAGCTGTTACTGACACAAGGCAGTTCATTTGGGTTTGGAGATATCATTTTCATTACCTAAATCTGCTATAAGTGCAACACACAAGATGCTCTACACCCTAAATGGCTTCTGTTATCTGTATAGTAAGCTATAAATCAAATGCTAAAGGTTACAGAGCTGCACTAAAATGTGTTCTATTTGTTGACTGATACATTATTTTTTTTGTCTTTTTCATTCTATTGATTATACCTTTATGCATAAATAAAACAGACTGTTTAAGTGGACCCTGCTTTTATGGCTGCTATATCAAATACCAGCCATGCTTCCCCAGAGGCTATCATTCACTTCAAATCCCACTTTGTAATTACCCTTCTGATATGAATCTCTACAATAACAGACTTATTTCTCATGTACAATGTAAGATAATTACAGTTATGTATGAACAAAGGTAGCTGCACGGCTTGACAGCTATAAAATAATATTCGGTTGTATTTTATCTCTATTATGCCATGTTTTTTTCTCAGATCGGCTAAGATGAAAAGGCATAATCTCTTGAACCTTCACAAGCAACCGAAGTCAGATCTCCATCCTCCCTATTATTCTTTTTTACCACCACATCTTTGTTAATCTAAATTGAGAAGAAAAATTATCTAAATAGAAATAAAACAATCCTTTATGGCAGGACCGCTGCAAATATTCCACTGGGAGGTGCTGGTTCTGATCATATCTGGATAAAATGGAAATGGTTAGAAACGCCTTCACAAGTTTTACTACCAGCAACCACTCCCCGATTGACAATTTTTACCGGTGCTGGAAATTTTTCACAATGTAAGCTGGTCCACGGTCATTTTAATGTGGGGAACCCCCCACTTTATGGCACTGGTTTACAGTGAAGGGTCTGAGACAGTTGCCACATCCACTGGTGCTGGTTTTGGTGGGAGTTTGGATTCACTTGATTGGAGGAAAACGTTCCAAGAGCCAGGAGCTACTAAAGTCTGATATAATTGGCAGTGAATAAATGAGCCGGTCCCAGAGCTGCTCTCAATATCATCATCAGCAAGCTTTTGCAAAAGCTTTGGTGTTTGGCTGTTCATTCATTCATAGCCATTTTTTTCACATGAAACTGTCTAATTTTAATTATTGCCTATTATTTGAACAGATGCAGTTGGGGTGTGGCTCTGCTGTTTATCTTTCCTCCTTTGCATGTTGCTTTGGACAAAAGGGACTGCTGTTAAAACCTTTCAACAGTACCTGTGAAAGTTCTGGGAACTTTACAGGCTACCCAGAGCTTTTGTCCTTATAGCAATTATATTAAATAAAAGTGTCTCACAAGTTTTCACAAGAGAAGGTGTTTATGTATAGATTGCCTTGGGCCCACTCATGCTGCATCAGTGGTTTTTGCAAAGTCAAGCTGAGAGAACAAAAGGCAAAAAAAAAACCCACGCAGATGTTGAATATTAGAAAATATGTGAGTGAATAGATCTTGTGAGACAGCAGGAGGAGACACGCTGCAGACTTCTCGTTAGGTTGTCACCGCCGTGATTAATTTCAAGCCCGTGCACATTCGCACCTGTTTGACGACTCCCAGCTGGTGCCCAATGGGGTGACGTAAGGACTGTACTTAAAAGTACAATGTGCTGAGAATTTGCGATAAAGAGTTGAGGCAATGGATACAGCGCCTTCTTAATAACAGGTTTTGTAGTCTTTTAGTTTCTGTGCAGATTTTACGGTAACACTTGAGCGGACACAAATCCTTAGTAATAACTCACTACTGAAGTACAAATCATGAAGAAATCATGAACAATTATGGTTGCTAATTAAAATGAAAGATGTATCTTGATTGATTAATCATGAATAATCATGAGACCAGTATTTCACGTGTGTGATTCATTTCTTGTTCCTTCAATAGTTCTTTTGTAGTTCCTTCAGTAGTTCGCAAAGGTTTACAGAATTAATGGATATAGTAACAAATACAGTACTTGCCCGAGATAAGATGTGACAATTCATTAATGATGAACAAACATGAGATCAATTTGTAACTAATACTTCATTTGTGGTCAATTAATACATAAGTAATAGCATAATGTTACATTATTTGTGTCCCCTCAAGTAATGTGTTAGTGATGTTACTTTAAATTTACGTTTCTCTGACTTCCATGTCCAATAATTTTATGCTTTCTATTAAATACATTTTGTTTTTGGCTCAATACTTTCTCTGTGCCTTTCCCAGTCATTGTTACCACTAACTCCCACAGTTGGCCGCAGCCTCCATTAGACTGGTGTGCATATCACAGAGGCTCAGTCAAGCTGCTTGATACTAAACGCATAAAGGTCCTGTCAAGTCATTATGGGCGTTGAATTGAATTAAGCTGTTCCATCTCCAGTGGTATACAAGGCAAACTGCCTTGCAGTGTATGATTGTGCAGTGTTTGTCTTAACCATGGTTTGTCCACCATTATGAAAATAAAAGGCTAAATCACTATTGTAAGGTAAGGTCTAGTTTGGCTAAATCACTAATTTTTAAGTAAGGTCTAGTTTGCATTGTGTAAAAAATATTATTTGGATATGTGAGAAAATTCTCTCTAATTGACATGTATCATGTTATTGTATAAGTTATAGTGTTCTTTTTTCATTTTATATATATAACAGGGAAAGGAATGCCTTAGTGTTGTGTTATAGCATAACGTTAATACTACATCATTAGCATTTTTGCATGAATAAGGGAAAATATTTTGTCAGGACATGCCTGACATCTTAAAGATCAAGTAGATCAAGTTTTCAGTGGTGAGATAAATCAAATATGCTCTGATGATTCATTTAGTGTGTAAATATTAGATAGCAATTCCAATAATCAAAAGTGTCAGAAATTATCATGGATGAGCTCATAGATAATTGTGCCCCTCGTCTGGGTATGAAAATTGGATGGAGGCCGTGTTGTATTTGGCTTTATTAAAAGTTTGTCATCATACTTGCTTACAGGGGATCAAGGTGAAATCCCAGCACGGACCCCTCACACTTCCTCGAATGGAGGAGAAAATGAGGCATCTCGGGAGCTTCCCCTCGCTCCTCTCTCCCCCTTACGCCAGCTGTCCTGCTCTTCCTGCTGGGTGCCGCTTGTAGGGAATATCAGCCTCCTCTTATGCCATTTGTAACGCCAAAGCTGGAAAGTTCAGGTGAGAATGGGACGGTTAGCTAAGGAGACCTGGCTCTACTCCAGCAGACGGCCTACTCCCAGGATGCCACGTTCCACGTTCGAGCTCCACGAGGAGCATCTGCTGGAGGTACCAGTGAGCTCACTGCCCACCTGGTGGCCTGCCCCTGCATAGCCCTCTCTTCCTCCTTTCCTCTATCTGTCCATTAAAGTTCTAGGGCCTTGTCAGTCTGCGATATTATATGTTTATTTACCTGTTACACTCTGGTGTATTTTTTTTTATATCCAGTAAACAGATCGATGCAGCTATGCTTGACTGTACAGCCATTGGACAGTTTGAAATCTAAATCTGTAGCTACTGAGAGCTGCTGTTACAGAATAGCATGAAATTTCCAGAAAACATGAGAGAATAATGCAGCAGTGACCTTGTAAAATATATCTATTTCGCCAGTTGTAACTACCCAATGAAAGCACACACACACACACAGGTTTGTAATTATATCTTTGTGGGGACTCTCCATTCATTTCTATGGGGAAAACTCTAATCCCAGTATGACCTTAACCCCTACCCAGCCCTAACCTTAACCATAAGTAACCAAACAAAATATGAGACTTTTTACATTTTAAGTTTTTTGATTGCTTTCACAGATCTTTGTGAGGACCTGAAAAATGGTCCCCACAACATCAGATTTACAGGTTTTTATTGCATTGTGAGGAATATTTGGTCCCCACAATGCACTGTAATATAAACATAATCCACACACATGGCATGTTTAGTTTTTTGATTGCAGTCACAGATTTTTATAATATTGAGTTTCCCCTTGTGGGGACTGAAAAAATGGGGGACATTTTTGTCCCCAAATATGATCTAGGCAAACCCACACCCACACACAAACACATACACACACACGCATGCACACACACGCACACACACACAAACACACACACACACACACAATGTGCTTCATCTCTCATCAGCAGCCATACTGTAAACAAACAGTTGTTTACTTCATGTACAGCTTTTTTATCAGTCCACACAGACACATCTGTATTGCAAGCATTACATCCAACAAAAAAATTCAGCCAGTGTAGCCCTCCAAGGCTTACAGGGGGACACATATGGTAGCACATGCTAGACAGATGACCATGACAGGCTGACCACAGGCACCTAGAATATGACTGGAGAAAATTAAAAGGGCACTAACATCTTACAAAAGCACATTCATCTTTGTGGAGCATATTGAATATAGAGTGGCTTTGGTGACGACATTTCAAAACACATAGCTATGACAGTCCCTGTGTGACTGATGCTTCCCCAATGTCCATTTGCCTGCTTTAAACTCTGCTCTGGAGGCCGTGTGTCGCTCCAGATTATTTTACAGCAACTTTCATTCTGTGTTCTCTGGTTTTCAGATGCCTGACCTTCACCTGTTCATAACAGCCTACAGAAGCAATGAAGGAGCATCTTCCACAATAGGCTGAAAAAATAACATTTGAAATTGCCAAAACAAAGAATTCTTTCTTGTTAAGTGTAAGGTGGGGCTCTCATCTCCAAGGATAGAGCGTGGGCATTTTGTCTGGTTAACAATATTCCCATTAACTCTTCTGCAGTATAGCCTAAATATGTATAAATCATAAATAAGGATCTTGCCAATAAAGTTTAACCCAAAATCCAAATTGTTTTTATTCTACATATTTCACATTTAGAATGCAGTATGCATTTAAATGATGTATTATAGTTAGAATAGTTATAATACTTAGATATTAAAAATGGCACTACTATATGGGGCACCAAGCATCAAGCACTCATTATTGTGCACAAAATACACTCTGTGCCACAAAAAGCACTATTTAATGCCTTGCTGCATTTTGTCCCCACTTCAATTTAGTCGCATAAAGACACTTTCTTTCATGCACAGAAATCAAAAGGAATGTTTCGTTTTGTGCACAGAATTGATAACAGCACCTTACATTGTGTGGACAGAAGGCTGAATGTAACTGTTTTTATCAATAGCAAGAAATTCATTTTGTTCACAAAATGCATTTTTTTAAGTAAATTCATAATTTCTAAATGAATAGATATGTAGGCATTTTGTGAAGGAAAGAAAGTCATTCTGTGCGCGAAATGCATTTTGTCAATTAAAAAATTCATGTCTGTACACAATGCATTTCGTAAATGAAAGTGTCATTTTGTGGATCAAATGTATACAGTGTAAAGCTCTCAGCCTACCTGCAGCAGCTAGGCTCGACATTCAGCAATCACTAGCTAATTAGGAGCATAACAAGAACCTTCTTTAGAGAGCTGACCAGTCATTGTCTTGTCCTGGCTGTTCCCCTGAACATTCTGCAAACCGGGTCAAGTAACTTTAGCATCACATACAATTTGCAACACCAGCAATTCTACAGCGATAGAATGTCTACAGCAGACCGTCTGTGTCTCCTTGTGCTAATATATTCATTTCATATTCACCATGTTATTGTTGCATTTAGTGTGTCTGATCTGAACTATCAGAGACAGTGTTATTCAGGGGAAAGTGGCATGGTAACATAGCCTACCCCTGGTGGGAATCGGCACCGCGATATTTCATTGGCTTGGCTTAAAAATATTAAAAATTTAATTAAAATAGTCACACTAATGAGTATATACAACAGTAAAAGTATGAGCCCAGGAGCTATTTCTATTTTTATTACGCTTAAATTCAAATTATACATAGTTACACGGGTCTGCAGAATCAATGCCGGTACTCCAACTTCTAGTCATTGGAAGGTAATATACTCCCCCATGGGTGTCCGCCTACTATGTGCCTTTCTTGACTCAGCAAAAGAAGAAATGCAAGACAAAAGCATTGCGTGATTTCACAGAAATAATTTCGTCCAGGAAATAACTGCGTATCATTCCGGACATACATTTCATCCACAAAATGACTTCCTGTCACTCATGAAATGAATTTTGAAACACAAAATAAATGACAAAATGCATTCCGTCCACAAAATGACTTTCTTTTGTTCACAAAATGCATTTTGTACACAAAACTAATTTAGTTGACAAAATGCATTTCTCCCACAAATTGACTTACTGTCATTCACAACATGCATTTTGCACATTAAACAATTAATTCAACAAAATGCATTTTGTGAACAAAACGAATTTCTTTAAATTCGTGAAGGCAGATACATTCAGCATTCTTGCCACAAAATGCAAGGTTTTGATAGTCTGTTCAAAAAATTAAACTTTCCTTTTGATTTCTGTGCACAAAAAAAAGTGAAGTCTTTATTCTTTAGTGGGCAAAATACATTACTTGATTTCATCAAGAGTTAAACAATGCTTCTTCTGGCATAGAATGCATTTTGTGCACAAAACTGACCACTTGACACTTCATACTTCTAACAGGGCAAAGATAGATCTGTCATACTTCTCTCTCAAAGAGATGTTTCTCCAGGTTCTCATTTAAGAAACATTTTCACAAAAGTGACTTCCCATTGATACAGGGTATAGTGGCAACTGTCCTTTGTTTTTTGGGCTAAAATCCAACCACCGGCCATTCTCTCACAAATCACCACAGGCTCTCATGTCTGACTCATCCTTTTAACACCAACTCATCCAGATAGATTGATATCCTTATTCTCACTGTCTCTTTGAAAAGTTATGCCTTGTCATTAGGTCAGCCATTTCGAGTGGGCCTGAACCATTCATGCAGCAGCTAGTGACACGCAACACATACAACAGAAATATAATTACACTTTTGCACTGTAGCTTTCAGCCTGCGGAGAAATGAAGGAAACGGGCTGTTTCCAGCTATGCAGCACATAACTCCAGTGAAGTGCTGGCACTGTCTCACAGCATTAACCCAGAGCATTAATCACATACCACAGTCCCTTATATCTGCTGTAATAGCTTTGAGATATGACATCCTGTCACACTGTCAGAGTGATGGCCAGAGACACTGTGGACAGCATTGTGACAGGTGTCATCTGTTTCTGGTCTGCAGGGGGGATTTAACAGAGCATGGGAGGAGATAAAGGGGGTGGGGCTATCTACACCCACCGCTCTGAGGGTGTCCATTGAAGGACCAGATGTGTGTCTATTGATATTAACCTGGTTATCATAGCAAATGAAGGTCCTGCATACAGTAACTGGCTGCTTGGCAGACGTTGCCGCAGAAACTCTGCATCTTTGCATCATATCCTTGCCTTCTCTATATCCCTCTAAAGATTGCCCTCTTTTTTTCTCCATGGAAACCAAATTAACCCTTTTTTCTACCTTTTTCAGTCACATCACTTATTCTTATAGTTGAGCAAGGAATTTCACTTCAGGTTTCCATTGAAACTATTTTGACTTAATCCAACAGTTTTATATGCAAAATATACAGTAGCTGAACACAGGAAGACATTCTCCTGGAATGATACAGACCATACAGCGTTCAGCTTTAACATTAAAACCACTGACAGGTGATGCGAATAATATTGATTATCTTGCTACAATGGCACCTGTGAAGGGCGCCATTATATTGTAGTGTGTAGATGGGTCATGCTGTTCATGACAATCGAGAAGGCAGGGGACATTTATAATTTTAACCACTAGGTGGCATTTACTACACCAGAACCACCCACATACATCAAACACACCAGGGGTGGCCAGTCTTACAATGTGTGTAGGTTTTCACTGCAACTCCTTAATTAGATTATCAATTAGAGGACTGATTGGCTGAAGTGTCCTCACACCTGGGTTTGAACAGCTGACCTAAAGATTATCCGAAAAACCTGCTTAAACAGTGGCCCTTTGTGGATAAGATTGGCCACCCCTTACTTAAACACTGCCCCGATTACTCCTAACACGCACAGTGGGCACACACACTCACATAAGTATTTATAACAAATAACATTAAACGCTACACAAGACATTACAATACACAACAACGGCACAACAGACACTAACTATACACAACTATTTACATTATGTATATGGCTGGCACCGGTCCAACATACCGCGCCGTCTGATGGGTCCCGCCAGAAATTCAATATATTAGGAAAAGTGAACCATCAGGTCTTGAAGTTGATGTGTTGGAAGCAGGAAAATGGGCAAGTGTAAGGACCTGAGCGACTTTGACAATGGCCAGATTGTGATGGCTAGACGACTGGGTCACAGTATCTCCAAAATGGCGGGTCTAGATGGGTGTTCCTAGTATACAGTGGTCAGATAGGAAGGCCAACTGGTAAACTGGGGATGAGCTCATGGCACCCAAAACTCACAGATGCACGTGGAGAGCGAAGGCCAGCCCGTCTGGTCCAATTCTACAGGAGAGCTACTGTTGCACAAATTGCTGAAAAAGCTAATGCTGGCTATGATGAAAAGGTGTCAAAACACACAATGAATCACTGCTTGCTGCATATGGGGCTGCGTGAGCATGGAGAGCAAGATGGGATAGGCGAAAAGAAATTTTCATCACAGGGATTAATAAAGCATCACTACTCTATTCTATGCTCTATTAGTCCCAATATCATTGACAACATATTTGTGCCAATATCGTAATTTCATATTTGAGCACTTCAAATGATCGTATAATCTCATGAATCAGTGTTGAGTGTGGTTGGCCTCCCACATGGTGTTGTCTGCATGTCTACTTGCCATCTTCTTCTTGAGCAGCCATAGTCTAGTCCAACAGGTCTATTTTCTGTCAAATGTGTTTAGATTTCTACCCAGACCATCAGCACATAATACTTAACCTTTGCTTTCCCATCACTGTCATCTCCTTTTCGCCTTAGGACATCTCTGAGTTCACAGCCTATCTACTGTATCCAGTAATAGAACTTCTCACTGTACATAGATAGGGCCCAGTTCCTCAGCTCACTCTATTCCCCAATCCAATTCCATTCTCAAAGCCATGCCTTTAGCAATAAGATCCTATCTGCTTCCTGTTCATTACTGTTCTTATCTGTTACATCTTCCTAATGATCCTTGCCCCACTCCATACTAACCTAGACTTATTTTAAGTGCTACCAAAAGAAGCAAGACTCCAGTTCCCCTTGAAAGCTCTTCATCAAGGAGTTTTTCCTTCCCATTGTCACCTATTTATTTAGTTTTTTTTTATTTTGGTGGGGATTCGAGTTTGGACTTTGGACCTGGAGACTTTCTGTAAAGCCGCTTTGCGACAATGGCCTTTGTGAAGAGTGCTATACAAATAAAGTGGAGGTGAATTGAATTGAAGGGAACTGAATTGAATTGCTTCTCAGAGGTAGTTTTTCAATCTCGATTCTCTGAGACACCTGCTGGCTGTACTGCTCCCCCCACCCCCGCCGCATGCCCCCATCACATGAACCTTAGACATTGTACTTCTAAGATAAAAGACCAAACTACACCCAGTAAACTCTGCACTGATTGGACACAAGACCATCTTCAAAAGCCCTGTGCCTAGTGAAAGGCATTCACCACACTTGGACGCGTCAGTGCCCTTCTGATAAGCCAGTAATCTGCAGGCATGCCTCAGCACAACTTTCAAAAACCTATTGTGAGACTGCTTGCTTTCCATTCAATATGTATGCACTATAGACATAGAAATCCATAAAATGGTTTCATCTGCTTATCCAACTCAAGTATAAGGTCACAATGCTACTGTGTACGCTATGACTCTAAAAATGAGCGTACATTTTTGTGAATGTATGCAGTACTGGCTGGAGACAGATACACTGAGGCACACACTGTGTCCACGACACAGGAGTATCATCGCAACACATTTAGGTTTTTGTCATTTGCCTTAATCCCCAGAGTTAAACACGCTTGGTGGAAGGTGTCTGTCACCTCTGCTAATTCTCCTTGCACTCGGATCGTCCTGTTAATCTCCCCAACCCACTTATTGCACCCGGCGACATCATAAAGCCTAACCTTTTTAAGAGTTTAGATCTGTGCTGAAACCTCTCTCACACGCTGTCACACATGCATCGCCTGGGCTGTTGATCCCAGCTACTGCAACATGGTGCTATTCTTAGAGTGAATAGAATTATACAGTGAAGCCCCCATTGTAACTGTTGCCCTTACCATTCTAAAGCCAGCAGTACAAGGCTAGATTCTGTCACCCTGATGTTTTGAAACCAGCTGCTATAGCAATGACTGCTAATGTAATGGCTGCAGCACGAGGAATAAGTAATAATGCAAGAAGATTCTTTTTATCTTGTTGATAAGTATGTTATTGATGTGTACAGCAATTACATCTATCTATCTATCTATCTATCTATCTGCCTGTCTGTCTGTCTATCTATCTATCTATCTATCTATCTATCTATCTATCTATCTATCTGCCTGTCTGTCTGTCTATCTATCTATCTATCTGCCTGTCTATCTATCTATCTATCTGCCTGTCTGTCTGTCCGTCTATCTATCTATCTATCTATCTATCTATCTATCTATCTGCCTGTCTGTCTATCTATCTATCTATCTATCTATCTATCTATCTATCCCCAGCGTAGGAACCAGGGGGGACGGGATGAACAGCCCCCCCCCCAATTTTTTGTGCTTACTCCTACTTACTAAGTGTTTCTATAAATCAGTGCTAACTTTTTCCTTGCCTGTGTGAGACACACAATGATAATACTCAGACTCTTACACAAGCTCCCATTGGCCCTTTTCCCTTCTGGTTTAAAGAAGCTTACCCAGTCCTCATATACACTACTTCAATGTAATGCCGCTTGGTTAGAGGGGATAAGGGCGGAGAGCTGTAAAATGTAATTTGGATTTTATTAAAGTTTTACAGTAAAGTGATTCTTAAGCGCTTAATGGGATAATATATATTATGGATTATAATGCAACAAATATCCCACATTATGTATACCTGTGTGACTGACTGGTATTTTTGGGTTATCACACTGTTCTATGTAGGCACTCTGGTACACAAAAATCCCCAGAGGGTTGCTGTTTCTGAGATGCTGGCACTAGCAATGATACCCTGTTCAGAATCACTTAGATCAACCACCTGCCCATTTCAGTTTTTAGATGAACTATAATTGAACCTGTTGAACCTGTCTGTTTTCTTTTTATATTGACTTATAGCCACATGTTTCACTTCTTGATGGAGCAACGTTTCGCTATATAAAACATCAAAGGGTGAAATCCACAAGTAACAGGATGCAATGACAAGAGAACAAGCTCATGCTTCCTGGTTTTATTGGGTTGTTCTGCACAGATGAGATGTTGTGATCTTGTAAAAAAAGGTTTTGAGGCTTTAAGGTTTTATTGTCATATGCACATGCTCTTATGAAAGTTTTGCTTGCCTGCTTCCGGCTGAACAAATAGTACCAAATAAATACATTACGTACAGCAAACACAAACAAATAAACAACAGAAAATTAAATGACTGTAGAAAATCAAGCTTAGCATAGCATTTATGTGCATTAAAGCTTCATCAGATGTAGAATTTGGGGGAAAAAATGCCAATTCTACTGCTAACTGTAGTAGCATTATCCGTGCATTTATTTTCTGTGGAGGATTCTCATTGCCCGTGGGTAATAACTGTCCCTGATCTCGGTAGTGCAAATACTTATCATCTTACACTGTCTGCAAAAAGGGAGAAAAGTGACTTTGCAAGCATTCTGATGTCCTATATCACGCATTTCTGATCCAGCACATTATTTTATTAAGTATTAAGGCAAAAAGTTTTTGGTATTAAGTATATTTGTTCATTTGATAGCTTTGAATGGAGATATTCGACGTTCCGGATTTACAGCCCACACTCTTGTCTCCCAGTTTAAACAAACACGAGACACAGTGGAATCTGAAAACTTTTTGTTCCTTTATTCTAGAGCAAGAATGTTAAAAGTTTGTTATGGCCCCAGTGGTCTTTGTATGGAAAGTATAAGGTAATGTTTTACGTTAACTACAGTACACTACATTCAGTAAACATTCATAGAACATCCAGTAATGCATTCATAATGCATTCATAGAACATTCATAAGCAGCATATAAGTATACCAGAACATCTTAACATAACAGCTTAACAGCTGTAATATACATTAATAATATGCTTACAATTTTCTAAGAATGCATTATGAGTACATTATGAATGCTGAATGTTCTACGAATGCATTATAAAGGTACATTTAGGATGTGTAGTTAATTTAAAGCATTACCAAGCTGGAATGCTGCTCAGCGACTGTTGACAGACTCTCAGAAACTTTTTAAGACAGTTAAGCTTGTGCTGAGATACAGGCTCACTCAGTCATTCCTGATTACTAATGTGACAGCCACAGCAGTAAAAGTGAATACCTATGAGGTGTTGGCGAATCCCCTCAGCAGCAGTATCCTGGAAAGTCGACCTCAGAGTTTCTGTCTCCGGACTGCTCACTATCCTACTGTAGAAGAGGTTTAGCTGAATTGGGCCAGAGAGGCTCACGGCTGTCATTTGGAGTTTTAACGAGAGATGTAATCAAAGACCTGGGTTTACTGAGGAATTTTCTCCTAATGCAACCATGTCTTTCAGTTAATTAATGCAATGGGCATGCTTAATCGCTTGTCTTCTCCATGATGAACTGGGTTGCCAAATCCAATGCTCAGGTCTGTGCCACATCCAAATATCTCTACTTGACGTTTCCTTACCTTAGTCTTCCAGAAACTATGCCACAGTTTTCTAGGAAATAACCACTGCAATGTACACTGTTCTTTCTCCAACACAGATATAACAGATTTCTATAGATTGTTTTAATCCATGTACTTTATAAGTGGCAGGGTGGGGGGAACAACAATTTTAGGCAACACAGGCTTTGGTATATCCTTGATCACTCTATCACATGACACACACAAAGGTCAATTTAGAGATACTAATTAACCTGACTGCATGTCTTTGGACTGCAGGAGGAACCCAGAGTACCCACAGGAAACCCACACATCATGGGGAGAACACGCAAGCTCCATGAATACAGGGTAGAGGCAGGATTCAAACACCCAACCCTGGAGGCATCAGGCAACAGAGCTACCCATTGAGCCATGATGCCACCCGCCTTAGTGTAAAGTCTCTCTCCATTTGCTCTCTTAATTTGGCTGCCACCCATATTGTGCTCTATACAGTGGTATGCACAATTGGTCTGATCCAAGCTTATCTTCATCTTTAGTCCATCGTGATCTTACGGCGGAGGAAACTTCCTATCAACCATATAAAAATGACCAGGTATCATTCCCACAGATGCCAGTGTCTTTACCTTCTGAGCAAAAATCTTTGTTCTTATATACAAGAAACTATAGTATAGACAGCCTAAATACACTCTGAATCCTAGAGGACTGTATTTATGATCTGTATGACTAGGATGTTCACTGCTATAGGCTGCTGTTAACCACAATGCATTCTAACACCTATTCTGTGCAGCGGCTACTCAATAATACAGCCTTGCAAAATAATGAAGTCCCCGCTGTTGATACTGCACATGTGGCTGTGACAATGCTGCACGACATGGGCCAAACTCCCCCTGCCTGTTTCATATACATCCCCAGCTTGGTGGGAACGCGCGTCTGTGTTGACGACGCAGGCTGCTGGCACAAAGCGGCACCTCTGGGGGATTTTGCAGGTGTCTGCTGTGCCGGTGACGCTTATTACCAGGGTCTCCCGTGCTTCAGATCTCCCGGCACCCCATCTGGGCCAACCCCATGGGAATGTACTGTCCTTTGTGAAACTTCTCCGGTGTTTAAACTTGCCGTTCAGTGATTCATATCTTCCATTTCACGGTTGGCAAGCTCAGGCCAGTGGAGACCAAAGACAGGACACACATCGACATGCACACACTTGTAGCAAAGTGCACCTCTAACATGCGGTGTCTCCTCATGCTCAGCCCCTTAGGAATGAAAATCATATGCAAAGCTCTCCTGGCCTCCCTGCACCTCTGCCTCTCCTCTCAGGTGCTCCTTCACGTTGTTCGACTTCCCCCACACATCTGGTGAGTCCCGAAAGCAATTTTCTCTTTGTTCCCCACCATGATTTTGCCTGTGGTCCTACTTACATCCCCTTTCTTCCAAAGCCAATTAAAAGAATTCCAAATTCTCAAGCACAAATAATGCATAGAGGTATATTGCCCGAGATGACGATCGAGCATTTTCATAGCTTGTGGGAGTTTTGTTCTGTGCGTAGAACAAAAAATGACCAAAACATCTCCTCTATTGCTTGGACCAACATCCTCTACAATCTGATTGGTTATCACTCTGAACCAATCATTCTTACACATTTTTGTGTAAGCAAAACTCCCATGAGTATTTTCATAGCAAGTGTTTGTTACATGGGATGGTACAGAGACGGCTGATTGTTTTCATAGTTTTGCCCTAAGCTGAAACCCATCATTTGTACACATGTGCCCCAAGTAGTTTCTCTGCAAAAATTTATTAACACTGAATGTTGGGGTGGGCCGCTCCCAGCCAACTTTTCCCAATGAGGGTGCCACCCTCTGCCTCTCCTACTGGTCCTCACCTTAGTTTTCACTCATGTCCATAATGGCTGTTTGAGATGAAGCTGCAATGTTCCATGCTTAATAGACTGGTACCACAGAAATCAAGCGAAACTCTGACCCTCTGAGCCTGACACTGTGTGATTGGAAGGAGAATACTTAAAAATCTTATTATAGCAGTTATAATACATTTTCTTTTAAAATGCTCCTGCATTGTGGCAGTTGTCCTAATTAACTTAAAATGCCTATTTATCTTTTGATTGTGACTTATCTCTGAGCACTCCTTCTGTTGCAGAAATCTATTGAAGCAGGTCCCTGAAGATGCAATGGGATAATTAATTGGCGAATTGTTTTATCTGAACCTCCAAGCATCGCACCGAGCATGACTCCGATCTATAAAACACAGCTGACAGCCATAAGCCGTTGATGCAGTGAATACCGTAAGTGCACTCACATTTTGGATTTATGGAGTCAGCACGGCGAATACGGCTGTGAATGATTCTTATTGCAATCATTATAAAACCTAACTGCAATGTATATATGCAGAAGGAATTTGAGACATTTGAGATTAGAGAACACCTGCTGTTCATGTACCATAAAAGTACTTCTAGTTATGAATACAGTTTAGCCATTTTTATGCTAATTTAAATATTTCCTGTACCAGTAATAAGTCGGTATAACTGTGTGCTCTAAAAAATCACATTCTTTTGCTATTAGTCAATATTTAGGTATGAAAGATAACTGGATGTACTTTTTTAACTTACTTGCTATGTTTTTGTCAAAGCATATCTGAAAAATGTACCAAAAAATGGCAACAGAAAATAAACAGGACATGCTGCTGTATATTGACTGAATTGAGTCATTCTGCAAACCATCAACATGGCATGTACAACACCTTTTAAAAAAGAGGTTTTATTTCTGACTGGCTATAATGGATGTGAAGCACCCAAGTGACGGTACCACATAATTCTTACCATGTGATTTTTTATAATCCCCCCTGCACTCTGAGCAAGAATGTGTTACGTGCAATTAATACCTCTGTTGCACACAAACATACCCCAATCACAGTATGTTTGCTGTGCAGAAGGGATTAATGGATTTGGCACAGACATTGGCACACGCTGTTACTCTTACACCTTTTGGGTTTTTTTAGCATTAAAAAAATGTTAAAAGAGTTTTATACTTGTCATGAGTCTTTGTCATGCACAAAAATCAACATATATATATATATATATATACATACACACACATGCACACACACACTGTATATGGACAAAAGTGTTGGGACAGCCCCCCCCCCTTAATGATTGAATTCAGGTGTTTCATTCAGACCCATTGTATAAAATCAAGCGCTTAGCCATGCCAGGGGTGGGCAATCTAATCCACAAAGGGTTATCCTAAAAAACGATTTTTTTGTTCATATAATGCGCGCGCGGCCTGGTTTACCTATCCTTATGGGGACACAATGTCCCCATAATGTGATAAATATCCGTTTTTTTTTCCCCTTATGGGGACCGGTTTCCTAGTCCCCATAAGGTAAAACTCTATTTTATAAAAATCGGTGACTGCTATGAAAAAA
>JAODLD010000046.1:19362561-19390426 GCA_026781065.1 Mormyrops boulengeri
TGTCTGATGGGTTGTGGTAGAGAGTTCCAGAGGGAAGGGGCGGCTACAGAAAAGGCTCGGTCACCCCAGGTTCGGTGAAACATGTAGTGTTTTGTAAACCATAATACAGTACTGTATTAATCTATATTACAATAAAATAGGCTTACTCTATTATTCTAATTATGATCCTTGGAATTTACCGGAGGCCACTGTGCAAGACACATTTTAATAAGATATGACATTTTCACACCAGGGATTTGTGATATTACCCTGGGCGATAGATGAAGGGTGAAAAGGAAGCAAATGTGCTGATTGTTTTCTCTCTCTTTCTTTGCACTCTTTCAATATTTTATATAAATTCCATTCCTGGTTTTGACTTTAAATCCATTTTCTTTTGTCACCTTAAACCTTTTTTCTTTTTTTTTTTTTTCCAGGTGTTCTTTCATGTTTTATTCTCCTTAAGTCCAACTAGGAAGTTGGAATGTAAAAAAAAAAAAAACACCCATGCGGAATTTTTATGTGAAAAGTTTTCCCTTAGGATGATGGAGGGCTAATGGAGTATTAAATGTTTTAAAGAAAGAGCGTGCTTTTTCCAACCTTCTCTTTGAAGGTTGCGAGTATCTGATCTTCTCAAGGCGCAGAAATTCCAAGGCACATCTCAATGTTAACATGGCAGTATTCTGTATCGTATATCCAGCTTTTATGGTCTGTCTTTCAGGATGAGCTGAGTATGCAAAGCCATGCGGAGGCTGTCAGTGATAATGTGAACAATAACACTGTATACTCTGGGGCCCACTGCCCACGTCACACGCCACTGACCTCTGATTCACTGAGCCGTCTCTTATGGGCACAAGTACATGCAGCATTACAGAAATGCCTCCAGTTTCCTCCCCAAGAACCCGTGACTGAATGAGCAAGGAGTTCAAGGAAAAGAAGCTGGGGGAACACGAAAACTGGGTATAATTTCAAATGGTACATGTGGGCCTTGTTTTGTGTTTTATTTCAAGTCAAACCAAGTGTTTTATTCCAAGTATTCCAAAAGCCTCCTGTGCATCCTTCTACATGTAATGTTTTGTTATTGAACTTGTTACTCGTGCACAATGAATGAGTTTGTACACCTGAAGCATATGTTTTCACGATCGTGTAATGCTGAGTTTGTTCACGAGGAGAAATGAAGTATTAATTGGCCCATGCTTCACAAATTTCCTCACATTTTTTATTACCTTCACTGTCTGTCACAGTACTACAATAAGGTGTAGAGAGAAATTAAATTTTACAATTTAAAAGTCGTTTTGGAGATCACAATTAACATCAAGTCTCCGAAGTATTCAGTATCCTACTAGCCGTGTCTTATGTGAGTCTAATTAACATGCACAATAGTATAGTGTATATGGTACAATAATAAAGCTTTGGTCCTTATCTTTACCCTTCATGAAAGCTACAGGTGAAAAACACTTTTCAGGACCTGCTTTCCACTCATGGGGCTTCATCTGAGAAACAATTTTCTGTTTCGTCATTTAGTATCACAAGGGACGGCATAGTGCATGCATGTGTTGCACTGTTTATTTTCATTGCCAAATAGTTGATGGGCAAAAAAATAATTTTCTATCTTGGTATGTAATTCAGAATTAGGCTGGATGTGTTGGGCTTTAGCATTTAAAGAACAATTACTACGCATTATTTCTTTTAATAATTAGCGTGTCTTTTTTGTCAGCTGTATTGTTTTTTCTTGTCCTCATCCAAGTGAATCAGCAAAGTATATCACAAAAAGAATGACGCACATACTATTATACCTTGTACTGGGTAGAACAATCTCTTTGTTTCCACTTTTAAATGTTGCTCTAGTCCTTTATATTTCCATTGTTCCTCATGTTGTATATTGGTTAAGGCCTGAAGGAACTACAGTTGGGACACAATTAGACTTCACAACAGCCACAACATGCAGAGAACGGTCACTATCAAGTGGAAATTCACTTCTACATGAAAAATCACCTGTGTGTCTAATTCTGTTTGCTCTCCGGAGTCTGTCACAGTGCTCAGCTGGCCCAAGTACACCGGCATTCCTGCTTTAATGGACTCTCTCTTTTTAAGTTATTTCTTTTTTATCTGCATATCATCAAATAAAAAACATGCTATGGAGAGGGAGGGAAGGACTCACAGCAGTCTGCAACCCAGGAATAAACATCTGCTTAAATTAGAACAGTGGAATGGGACACGGTGGAAGCTCAAGCTTGATAAAAGCATGGATATAGGATTATTTTTTTCTAATGCAGCATTAAAACATGACCCTTTTACGTGCGTACCTCAGAGCTTTTGGGGATGAAGGGACAGCCTTGGGTCTTTTAAGAAAAGTCAACCATAGTTCCAATATGAAAAGACACACTATATACAGTATAAACTATATTTATGTATAGACACACACACACACAGACACAGACACACACACACACGGATCAATAGATAGATAGATAGATATAAAGGAGGGAGTATTTTGTTTTTGTAAGTTGGTAGTGAAGTACTTTGGAGTACTCTAAGAGACTCAGCTTAAAGCTTTCTACATACCTTTCTGCATTTTTATGTATTCAATGTGCTTTAAGAGATTCTTCCTTTTATGCTAGAAAAAAAAGTAGGCAGCATAAAGCATACACCGGCAACGCAGTCTTCTTTAGCAGCAGAGCATTTCTCAGTGAAGTACAGAAAGACTTTGCATATGGGGAGTAACATATAATTCACTGATCAGCCACAATGCCACTGACCAACACACCATGACAAGAAGTCATCCACTGTTGCCAGACTGTGCACGGATTAGTTTAGCAGTTTAAATATGGGCTCAGGTTCCAAATCATCCAACACTCAACAGACAGATTCATTAACCCATTCATTGCAAACTGGGCTTTATGCTGAGGACTGTATCAGTTAAATACCAAAAAGAGAAAATCCATTAATTACAGAATACAGAGAATAACAAAGAAATCAGCGCCTTACTTGCTAATATGGATAGCTACCATGGAGACGCATTTGTCCACATTAATGGGACCATAACCGGGTTGGCTGCACAGCTTAGCTGTTCTGCACCGTAGTGAATATGTTGCTGCGATCTAATTACTATCTCCTTAAGGCTGTGTTGATGTTGTTGTTTATCATACATAAGCCCATCATCAAGGTCACAGTTCACTGAGGCTCTCTGTTACAGATCTCATGCCTCTTAATGGATCTGCAAAGACACACTGTGCTGTAATGGCATTCAGCCTGAGCAAGAGGCTGTCTGGGCTGTTCCGCTCTTTCATCTAGCAGTGGACATACTGAGCAATAAATATACATTGGCATTTAAGAGGCTTCAGAAGAAAAAAATGCTAAAGTAAGGACCGGGAAAGGAGAAAACTAGCAGTAAATCAACATCTCATGCATATTCTTCACACAATGCCTGCATCACTGTTTAAGAGGTATCGATTTTCTATTTTCCTGTACAGTGCTTTTAATGCGGCCCTCTGAGTTTCCTCTGTTTTACCACTCCCTTCAGCGAAATGACTGAGCAGTGCTCTCCTTTGGGAATATCACTCCATTGTTACGCTAGTCTTTCTTTCCAAATGGGAGAGAGGAATCAGGGGGCATTTCTCTACATCTCTGTTATATTGCTTCCGTTTCCCAGGTGAGCTGAGCTCTGGTGAGAGGTGGATTCAGGACTGTCTTCTTCGGTGCCCGCGTGCATGCGTATGCCTATTAGTGTGTGCGCACAAACACACGGCTCCCAGTGTTAAAACGCAATTAGAAAGCACATATATTGTCAAAACTGCCTGGAAAACACAAAGAGATCTGAAAAAAATGCTAATTGGGAGATCTTATAAATAAGTTGTTGGGAGATCTTATAAATAAATTGTTGACCATTTTGCCTTGATCTCACTATGAAATGTAGTCTTTAACTAGCTCTAAAACCAAGCACACCAATAAATAAATAATCACAAGAAATGCTTGATTCAGTCTGCAGTTAAGAAAGTGAGAATGTGTCTTTAATGGCTACGGGAACGTCTGGATATGGGAGTTGGCTGGGATAATAAATTGCTGAATATTAAAGACTGAGCACCACAGACATCGCCTTAAGGGCTCCCAGCTGTTTATAAAAAGTCTCTGAGAGTTCAGTGGAAGGCATGAAAGGATATTAGCTGGAAATGACAACTGATGTGCAGGAATATCTTTGTCCACCTTGATGCACAATGTAAATCTAAATCTAAAGAACAGTTACTAAGGAAACCTGTCTCTACTAAAAATTTTTGACAGTATGTGGCTTATTGCCAATATAAAACGTCTTTATATCTCTGATAATTATTTATAGTAAGAAGTGTCCTTCACAGTATTATTCCTCAACTGATTGTAGTAATAACGAACCAAATTAATTTTGCAGACAGTTGCTGGATAAAATAAAAGGAAACACCAGGAAATGGACTGCTGGACTAGAAAAAAAAATGCAATAAAGTTAGACATTTTCTTAATTTGTCATTTGGCTTTTTTGTTATTGTTTTCCTGTAGCAAAATGCGAACCTATGAGACAGTATGATGCCAAAGACAAGATTTATTTAGCCAAAGAACGTCTAGTTTCTGAGAAGCGTAACTGTACCCCACAGAGAAAAACGTCATGCCAGTCCTGAAACACATAAAAACCAGTAGATAAATGGCATGTGTAGTGTGTCTCCACACTCTTAACTACAGTTTACTATCAAGCATCAGAACAGCATGTAAACAATAGGTGGGGAGAGGAATCAGCTGTGGATAAATTCAGCTTGAGTACTGATGTGTTTATGTACAGATTCAATAAGTTGGCTAAGGTAATATCGTAGCTCGATCCGTCATGCATACAAGACCTATTCCTCTAGCAGCAGGTTTGCTGCGACTTTGTCTTGTTCTCAATTAGCACTTCAGGCATGAAAAGTTACAAAGGAATCGCAAAGGCTGACAACACTGACCAAAGGCACATAGTGAGCTGGGCAGATTTGGATAATAATGGGATGTGATCAGCAAAAAATGGGCACATCGGTTTTTTTCCCGCTTATTATCAAATAGTTCTTACTCCGTGCATGTCTAGACATGGGCTTGTCAAACTGAAGTGTTCCTGAATCTAAAGAGAGCTTTTATAATGAATGAGATAATTGTCTGATAAAAAAGGATGCGTCATGGCGTAGTAAAGCAACGGGTAATAAGAAGGATATTTTATTGTGTTACCTGAATCACTTATGAAATGTCCATTTAATATTCTTACTTATAAAGTTTAAATAATAAAATTACCTGCCAGTTTATGTGGAGATGGATATTCCTGAGAATTACTAAAGATCTGAATTGGGAAGGTAACACAATCTTAAAGAGTGGCACTTCTCATGTAGCAATAACATTATTTTTCATAACTGTCTTTTGGCAATATCAATGTCAGGGGCGCTGTTAGGCCTATTGTAGGGGGGCTTTAGCCCCAAAATATAGGTGTCATGAATAACTATTTATATTATATATGTTTGTCATTGCTCCCCCCATCCCAAATAAAGCCCCATCTACTTTTTTCCCCTAATTCTATTTCACAGATATAATATTTACCTTAAATGACAGTATAAAAGAAATATTGTATTGGAAAAAACCAAATCAGAATGAGCCAATAATTATACTATAATAATTAAATACTTCCTCTTTTTGAGAATAAACAATCAACACAAATCCTGCCAAAGGAAAACAAGTTAATGAGGGTGTCATTCCATTGTCACGGCCAGTTGGAAAGAACTCCAAAGTTTGGAGAGCAAAAAATAAAATACTCTCAAGCAAAAATTAATTCCGAAACCCCCATATCTTGAATGAATGCTTCTTCATTGTGTGGGTTTTGTTCTTGCTTATTCGTTTTGGCTAAGCTCTGCTCACAGGTATGCCTACATTGATTGTTCATTCATATCATACACGGAGTGTTCTACCTACCAGAGGTTGCAGTTCTAACACAATATGAACATGTTTTCTTATACTTCCTGTACAGATTTGATTCAACGTGTAGAATTCTGAACGATCCATTCTTCTTTTTCTTTTTTTTGTTCACCCTGTAACAGATTTTCCCTGAAGCAGCAATCAGTTTTGCGTCGAAAATTGTTGCATTGTGTATTCAGAAAAGATTGTCCATAATATTGGAGAAACTTTAATAGAAGTATTACGATTTCCATCAACTGCTGTATTAGATTTAAATAATTCTGTTATTTATTTATTTACTGCCTTGTCTATTGTGCTCTGGCATGTGAGTCACATGGGAGACTTTTGATCAAAAACCAAAAATAAAGAGATATAGTCTTTAAACATTCATGCTTTTTAATTACAAAATGTAATTTGGAAAGTTTTATTAGTACTGTAATTATGAAATGGAGCATCTAGCTGTATGATATAGTATCATAAGGATCAAGTTAAATGGACTGACTCTATGGTAATCTACAGTATAATACGATTAAAGGTGTTAACCATATGATACTCCAGTTTATATGTACAGTGTAGCATCAACTCTGTGGTTCATTTAGCATCTCAGTCAGGTTAGCAGTCATACATCTGCTGGACATTTGGTTTTCCCTTTGTTGTTACAGAAGAGAACGAGACAAGGGTAGGTTTCGGCAGAGCTCTTTAATAAACGCGATCAGATCAAGGGGGGCACAGTGTGTACAACAAAGGTTATCTACAAAGCATCTCGAAATTACTGAGTTTTGAGCTTCCTTTCACACCCTCTTTGTTACCTTCTATGGGCCATATGCACTCCCTTGCTTAGCGAGTTCTCTTTTCCACCACATCTTGCAGCTTTTCTCCCCAGCAGTAATTCTTTTACACCCCCAGTTTCTCATAACAAACAGAGGTACAATGCAGTCTTCACTCCCTTGTGCACCCATACTTCCCATATTTTTGTGACACACACAGAGACCCTTATCTTGTGAAATAACAGCCCAGCCCGCAACTAACATTCAAGCAATACACTCTGAATTCATTCCAAGCCTCGTAAACCCCTGAAATCCTTTTCCTTACTCTTGTAAAAATTTCATTACCACACCTTCCAAAGTGCAGCAGCTGGGGTTAATTAATTTTGACTCTAAGATCTTATTTCATACACATTGTGACTTCTTATTAAACTTGAAAAAATTTCAGCAGTTCATTAACCACAAAATGACTGCAAGTGGTCTGAGGTGTCAGCATCTGTAAGACGTTTGTGGCAAAAGAAGGTCATTACAGTCGGAAAACACGGATTGGGTGGTAGTCGAAGACAGGGGCTTCAGCAGCCAAATCTAGATTTAGGCATATGGAATGTAACCTTTCTGGTGGAAACTCAAAGTTACTATAGCTTCATGTTAATTGTATATCTCACAACCAGTGGCTTAATAATAATTATTTTTGATCCCTGTGGGGAAATTCTCTTTACGCCTCCCCCAATTTGCCCTCCGTAGGTGAGAGTAAGTTGGCCACAAAGGGCAGCCACCTGTTGCGGCGACTAGGGAGCTCTCGGTTAAGGGCCTTACTCAAGGACCCGCCAAATCTACAAGAACCCCCACCCAGTAGGACGTATGATTAAACGTTTATAATTTTTATACTTAATGTGCATATTTATATATATATAGAGAGAGTATGATTTTATCTCTGTTATACCTGAATGTTAATTTAGTCCACTTTCTACAATGACTTTTTTAGCCCATAAAATGAATGTGATACAAATGTGTGGTTCTAATTTTATTTTAAAATCATTTCAGAAATCATTTAAAATTTAATTTCTATTTTTGGGTCCACTGTTTTGACATAGTAATTAATTTACAATCAAGTCATATTGGTTGGGTTGTGCTGAAAAAATATTAGACACATTTATAAATGATTTATATAAAGTCAAAATCAGACATACAAAAAATGACCAACAAAGCCTGCAACCCTTAACAGTGAAAAGTTACAAGAGAAAAATTTAAAAAATGGCAGACTCTGAGCCAAAAGATTTGCCAGCCAGGAATATATATCGCTTGGTTTCCAGCGGTTCATAATGTAACGTAACACGCTTCGGTAATTTAAAGTAACAGATCGATATTCTCCTGATCCTCCCATGACTATCTGTGGGTCCCATCGTGGCCATGCCGGCTGCGCTGTCTGTAATCCCGCCAGTGCCCAGGACCATGACCAGGATAAGCGGTTAGAAGATGAATGGATGGATGGATTTTAATTGCCTACAGGTATAACTAACAGAGGTGTTGGATATTAATTCCAATGACCATAATGAAACAATGTGTTCCTACTTCCTCCACTGCATTTTGCAGCCATATTTATACCTGAGAATTAGATTAATACAAGCAGGAGCTTGTAAGGTGGCTGCGGGAGCACAGAGGAGTGGTTTATGGCCAATATTATATAGTGCGACTGTTCTCATAATAATCAGGATGTTTATGGTGCCTCTACAAAGATTTCAGTTCCAAGCTGAAAATTGTTGTCTTAGTGAGAGTCTAAGCCATGCTCATTTCCAGCTGTGTCTTTGCTAAAGTAAGCGATTTCCGGTATTGTTACTCTCTCCTTTCATACAAAGAGCTGAGGAGGGCAATTTTCGTCACACTCGGGGGACAACTCAAACAAGGAACAAAGCCATTCTCCAGCCGATGCATCAGCTAGAATCGCTTTGCTCCCTACAAGGATCGGCATGATTCAGAACCGGGTCGTCTCGTCCTCTTGTGAGCGAACAGGTGGTTTACCTCACTATGAACACATACGAGGCTTGAAAAGTAAGCAAACACGAGTGATATCGCAAAGTCTTTTTTGCACTGACAGTAGCCACAAATGTTCAAGCTATTTTCATAGCTCTGTGCAGAGGTGGAAAGTTCAGGTCCAGAAAGTAAAAATCCAGACCAAGATTTTGTTTCAACCAACCAGCTAAGTACTCTGTGACTGTGACCCTTTATACTGTACTCAGCTGGCTGGTTGAAACGAAACCTTGGTCTGAATTTCTATTTTCTTTCCACCACTTTCTCTGTGACTGAATTAATAATAATGTAATCTTCAGTGGCACATGCAGTACAATATATAACTAAATTAGACTACAAGTATAAATTAATTTGTCATTAAAAAACAATTACAACCATTTCATTGAGAAAAAGGACTGAACATTGAACCACGTGGCAGACAGACTGGTGATTGAGCAGGAGGTCTGTCGGGTAAAACAGTTTACTTTTCATTAGTAGTGCAGGATAGCCTAATTTTGTGCTGTCGAGGATTGGCTTCAGGCCCCCCTCTGCCAAGCCACCCTGACCATAATGAGCGGATAGAAGATGTATGGATGGGTGGTAGTAAAGAGCACAGCATTAAACAGCATGCCATTCTGGCAGAAACAAAAGGAAATCAAAGTTATCCACTGCAAGATCAAGAACAGGTTAACAGTTTTATAACCATGGTTACCAGTCCAGTCCAGTCCATAGCATGTGATTGATTGTTATTTCATTGTTATTTTTTTGAGCAGTAATACAACAAATGTTGCTGAAGTTATATTTCATATATATTCCATGTTCTATATATTTATCATGTTCACATCATAGATGTCCGCTACAGAGAAATGCCAACCATTATTCTTCATAAAGGAAATGACATTTACATCTTTTTTCACACAGGAGTAAACCTTACCCACTGACGGGTGCTATGGATTTAGCAATACTAACCTAATTTGCAACCCACTACCAGTAATTCAAGGGGGATGGTGGGGGTCAAATATTTGCATGTGTGAGGGATTTGCCTTTACGTGAATAAGAATTAGACAGGACAATGTAGGTGGATGGTTAGGGGAGATGGTATATTTCCAAAGGGGATGTTTTTTGTCATTTTTCCCACAGGGGGATGGCGTCCATGTGCATCCCATGACAGCCTGAGCTTTAACCCATTACTTTCTAAACATGATACTGACATGACATAGAAAGTGATACTAACACTTGTAAACATTTTGGACGCAGTTTTGGTGTGAAGAGTGCAGAGAATATGGACAGTGGAAGTGGAAGCAGTACCTTCATTTCTGTTTTCATTTAATGAAGAAAGTTTGCCTGATCCCCTCCATGAATCACGACCTTATCATGGTGGAGGGGTTTGTGTTCCTCATTATCCTAGGAGCTATGTTGTTGGGGGCAATTGGCCCTGGTAGGGTCTCGAAAGGCAAATTGGTCCTAGGTGAGTGGCCGGCTTATTTGAGATTTAGAACACCCCTATAACAATTAAAATAAAGGAAGATATGATCCTGCCTGGAGTGGGGAGACCTAGGCCCTGCCCGGGGGTCAAGCCTAGGGGGGAGCTCGTGGGAGCCAAGCCTCTACCTATGGGGCCCAGCCGGGCATAACCCTAACAAAATACATGGGTGCGCCCTTCTGTGGGCTCAACACCTGTGTGCAGGGGGGCGGGGGGGTGTTGGCGTGGAGGTCAGGTGCAATGTAGATTGGGTGGTAGCCGAAGACGGGGGTTTCAGCAGACTAATCGTCAGCAGGCAAACCTATATATAGGCACATGGAATGTAACCTTTCTGGTGGAAATGCTCATGTGGATAGTGACTACCACAGTTTGTCCATAACAAACACTATGTTTTAACATAAGGGTGTTCATCAGTGTGGCATCAAAGCACCCTAGGCCACAGTTCGATGATCAATTTTGTAATCATATCCTCAGATCTGCGTCTACATGTTTTGGACACTCAGGTGAAGAGAGGAGCTGAGCTGTCAAGTGATTACCACCTGGTTTTGAGTTGGATCCGATGGCAGAGGAAGATGCCGGGTAAACCTGGTAGACTTGACCATATAGTGAGGGTGTGCTAGGAGTGTCTGGCGGAGGCCGCTGTCTGGGAGATCTTCAACTCGCACCTCCAACAGAACTTCTCCTGCATCGCAACATTGAGCCTGAATGGGCCATGTTTCAGGACTCCATTGCAGAAGCACCTGTGCAGAGCTGTGGCCATAAGGTTGTTGGTGCCTGTCGCAATGGCAATGTCCGAACCCCTTTGGTGGACACCAGTGGTAAAGGGAGCTGTCAGACTGAAGAAGGAGGTCTTCCAAGCTTAGATAGCCTGTGGGACTCCTGAAGCAGTTGACATCTACCGGCAGGCCACACAGAATGGGACTTTGCAGTTACTGAAGCAAATACTCAAGTGTGGGAGGGGCATTTCTAGCTATTGAAAAGATCAGACTCTAAGTCAAGTTTACCTGGGGTTTTCACTTTTTTTTTTAAGGAAGATTGGCATGGGGGCTAAAATAATGGGGCTAGGCTTAAAATACACGGGGCCATAGCCCGGAGTGATTGGACCTAACGACACCTATGGGGGGGGAGTTTGGTGATGCCATGGGGAATTTCCTTTGGACGGTCACAAAAAGATTCAGTCAAACCATCAAGCAACTCAAGAGGGGGAACCAAGGCTATACCCATAGTGTTTTCAAACAGGGATGGAGAGATGGAATTGACCTCAAATGGGCATATATAGTTAGGCGATGGAACGAGTATTTCGAGGACCTCCTGAATTCCACTGATTTGCAGGAAGTAGAGCTGGAAGACTTAAAGGGTACTTATCCATCACGTGGTAAGGCTCTGAGGGTGGATGAGACTCACCTTGAGTTTTTGAAAGCTCTTGATGTTGTTGGGTGCTTTGGGCCTGTCCAACCAGGAGGAGATCCCAGGACAGACCCAGGACACGCTGAGAGATTATATCTCTTGGTTGGCCAGGAAATGCCTTGGTATTCCCCCAGTGGAGCTGCAGGAGGTGGCTGGTGAGAGGTCTGGGCATCCCTGTTTAGACTGTTGCCCCACAACATGACCCCGGAAAAGTGGCATATAATGGAATGGTTGGATGGATGGATGGATGGATGGATGGATGGATGGAGTTTGGCTGATCAATTTCTAGGAATCGATTTTTTCTTCCTTTTAATCTACAGCAGAGCTACTTTAATGTGGTACAATAGGCCCCTGGTTCTCCTGTAAAATATATCCATAAAACTAGATGTGTTCTGAAAATGAATGAATGTGATATCAGAATTCTCAATGAAATCCGTATTAAACATCGTTTTCAGTAATGCAGACCATTTTAGACAGCAAACAGACTGCACATTAAATAACTGCTCCTCCATCTTGAGATTGGTGTGCCAAGTTTAACTGATTTTTTATGCAGAAAGTATATTAAAGTATTTTCAGGGTCATCATATTATCTGCTTGCAGTTCATAGTTAATAGAAACTCGAGAAACAATCAAAGAGGTTTCATGCAAACAGTCCTTTGAGTTTTAGTATTGACAGCATATGCTGTTTTATTAAAAGTATAAAAAATATCATTAGGTAATCTTTCATCGGACGGGTAATGGATATGTCATTTATATTCTAAGCAGCATCCCTTACCTGACACAATATATGTCAAAGGGTTGTTTTGGAATGGTGGACGGCTCTATGGGTTTTGCCTCTGTGCCCGGACAGCCGCCGGTAATATCCCATGGTTGGCAGAGTGATGTCATCTCTGGGCTGATTGAGCAAGGCTCTTAACCCCAATTGGTCCAGGGACTGGCTAACCCAGTTTTCCCAATTCTATGTCACTTTGGATAAAACTGTCTTCTAAATTAATGTAAACATAGCTCTAGTTCATTTGTCCACATATAGGGGATGTAATGAAGAATTATAGGTGCTGAACTTGACTAAAGAATAAGTACTGCACCGTGCTAAACTCATCTGGTGGGGGGATGGTGTTTCTGGGATTACATGCGGTTCCATTGCATCTGTTGTATAATGCTGTTGTAAGATGTGTGCCCCCCCCCCGCCCCCCGCTTCAGCCTGCAGCCCATCACCCCTCGCACCCCAACAAAAACTGCCTTTGATTCATTCCTACACTCAGCCCCTTCCTACTATTTTCCCTGCTAGGAGACCTCAGAATTACCCCTTGAAGAGTCTGAGAAGTGGGGGCTCAATATGAGTCCTTGCCATGGCATGAACGATGAGCCTTGATGAATAGACATTGATTTCAGCAATGCGCTGGCACATTGTGAACTGTCTGCGACCTCAACAATTTGCCCTTTCTGAACTGAATTAGTATTCAAAAAGGTTCACACGTCGTTGTGCCTTATAATCCGCTTCTGTTTTTCTATTAATATTAATTGAATAATTTCTTGCTTATACCATGAACTGTGACCTTCTATGCAAGTACGTAAAGTTGTTTGAGGAAGAAAACAATGGTGTACTGTGAATAAGCTGCTGAACAGGTTAATACGGGGAGTCTTTCCTTCACACCTGACTCATGTTTTACTCTCGTATCTCCTGTGAACCTCCACCAGAGGTCCATGGAGCTTCCTCCTGCAGCAGATTTTCATCTTCATCTAAACTGGCCCATTGGTGATTCATGCCTGTGCTTCATGATAAGAGCACATCTCTCTCTTCATCCGCAGTGCCACAGAGCCACCCATCCAGACAGCATTCCCCTCCCTGCCTGAAAATCCTACTCTCAGTTGATCTTCTTCATATGCAATGTCCCAACAATAAAATCTGATAATCCAGTCTTCTGGACAGTATCCTTTGCTGAGGAACATGTTGTTTCTGTCATCAAATTTGCTACCGCAGGTTTCATCCCCCTTTATCATGCCATGGAAGTGTAGATAGATATCATCATCTGTCTTCAGAATCCCTCTTTGTAAGGAATGTTGTACAGATAGTTTTATTAAAATCACATCCATCTGCATACTTATCTGAGGAGAAATCCTGAGCAGTGTTTTTGCCTATGATCTGCTGACTCTCGGGGAGAGGGTTCACCCACATTTTGAAAAGGATACAGGCTGAGAACAATTTACCATCAAGAATAAACAATGTTTTTTATGTGTCTACAAAGTCAATTATAGGCAAAGATATAAGAAAGATTTCAATGCAATAAATGGCAAACTACATTAATATACATAAGAAAGTGATAAACAGCGCTGTTACAAAATAATAGTAATTTTTGAGAAATGCCATTCTGCTCCCACAAAATTACTCCTCTATACATTTTCCACCCACTTGTGCAGTACAGGGCCACAGGGGCCCTGACAGTCCCAGGCAGCATTGGGCACAAGGCAGGGGACACCCTGAATGCGATCCCTTGCAATTATTACCCTTTTACTTTGTCATAAACATGAAGTCATCAGATAAAGCTGTGAGATTTGCTCCTGCTGACTTCGCTCTATTACGTAAACCGCATTCTTGGAGTCATCTATCTCTTTATTCTGCTTGAGGCTTCACGGTCCTGTGCCGCATCTAAAGGAGCCTTGCTAAAGAGGACCTGTCTCCCTCTTATCTCCCCAGATACTCAGCTCAGAATTCCAAATTGGAGTATTACCAACAGAAAGCAGCAGACGTGTGATCAGGCCAAAGAGGCAGCTACAAATCCCATAACCTTGAGAATGGTGACCTTACTCCAATAAAGTTAGACTGTGGGCTCCATAACTCATTTACCTCACTGAATCAATTTTCTTCCATTGCCATACTTCAAATTGCACCCTAGAACAAAAATAGTATTCATATTTTCCATAATCTTCATTGTAGTTTGAACGACGCAAAATAAACATTAAAACCAAATTCATGCACATTATTAGTAATCACTGGATCAAACAACCCCTTACAAAATGTAATACTGTAGCATTATTTCTGTATAGTTTTTTTTTCATGTCATAACTGCAGACTTTTCAATTAATGAATGCAGGTTTGTGTATATCTGGTTTACAATTCTGTTTTCCCAAAAAGTGCAAATGCAAGTGAAATGTATTTTGTGCAGCAAAGGGACTCGTGTAACTAATCTGTTTCTGCAGCCTATCCAAAGCAGCATGGGGAGCAAGGTTTGGGTATGCCCTGGATGAGATGTCAGTCCGTCACCAGATCAAACACGATCATACAGTACAGTCTGGGTAATTTAGAGACTTGTTTAAATACATATCTTTGGACAGCAACAGGAAACAATATATTGCTGCTTTTGTTTTCTGGTTATATTATATAGTAATATGGGAAATATTTATCTTAGAGAGTCCAAAGGTGTAACTGAGAAGTTGTGCTTGCTTGGGTGGGGTTAAGATAAGAGGAATGTTGATGAAAATGAGCTGCACTAAGCCCCATGTCTCTTTGCTTATGTATGTATGGATTAGAAGAGTTCAACTGTGAAGCAGCAGCGGAAAGTGGATCTTTGTGGAACATCACAGTTTTCCCTGGTCATCTAACAACTCCTGTCACCCGACATTTGCAAACAACTCTGTTTTACTCTGATGTACCAATATCATTTAAACAGTAACCATAACCATTTTTTTTCTTTATCCACTAAGTAGAATGTACAGAACTGAAAACACTAAGATGAATATTTTATTATTATCTCGAATGACACAATCTTCATCATAAGTAGCACAAAGATACTATTGTGCTACTTTAGACGTCTACTCACTTCATTCTTGTCTTTTCTTTCCAAGATATGGCAGAATTCTTTCCTAGCTTATGACAGAAATCAGAGGGGAAGTTCTGGACGGATTAACAAAGAAACTTCACAGTCCATCTGCAAATAAAACATCTGTTTCACACAGTGGTCAAAATGAAAAGACAGCAAGCGACATCGCAGGAGAGCTTAGCATGGCAATATGAACAGTTTTATTTGGTGTCTTTCGTAAATAGATATACTAGGAAGGAATGAGGGCAACAGATTGCAGCAGACTTTAACTGCCTTCTTTCTATCTGCTTCCATAGCTTGTTTGTGTCTCCAGACAAGGTGGAGAACAGATGCAATGTTCCGTTACCTATTGCTAGGGCACATGATGGACCATTTCCCCCCCCTGTCTTAGAAGATGATGCTGTCCCAATAAACCTCTTACTAAGAACAGGAGCTCAGTCAGTATCTACTCAGATAAGCAGTTTATCAATGTTTGATTTTTCTTAGCATTTTCTCGTTTCCCCTCTATGTCTCTGTGGAGTCTACAGGCAAATTAAGATGAATATTTCGTTCTTCACAGAGAAAAGCACGCTGAAACTTAAACAGTTGTTTATCAATGTGTCTTTGAGTTCACCAGTGATTTCCACAGTATTACAGGTGGATCAAAGCATTTGAGGTTAATTTTCTACTAGACTCCCAAACCTGAAGATCAGAGCGTTTATCTCCCCCAATCCATCAAACAAACTACTATGTATGTAGAACCAGACATGTGTATATGCCATAACTGGACATTATGAGCAATCTTTTCCAGTACCAGTAGTTTTGTACCAGTGGTTTTATTCTGCAAATGCAGCCATGTTCTATTAGATATGTCATTTTCTTACTTTCAGTACCTGCTAAGTGCATTTTTTTTTATTTCTGAAAATGAAAAGGGATTTATGATTTAGATACCTATTCTCCACAGAGCTGTGGTCCTGTCTTTCCCTTTTATACAATTTTTAATAAAAATACAGGGAGCATATTTAAATTATATCACAAAAAGATTTTTTCTTCCTTGATTTAAAAAAAAATGTGTGGCGAAGGAATTAAATATGTATCTACAGCCAGACAACAAATTCCAGCCATCGATCCATCTTCTAACCGTCCATCCTGGTCAGGATTGTGGGCAGACGGCAAAGTGCTGCTTTATTATTGCATGTCTTCATTATTGTTTTCCAGGCGCTTCCCTTTTCCTCCCTGACAAGTCAGGAGTGTGTTTGAAAGCAGCTGTCTGCTTCACATCCTCTTACTGCTCCTGCTCGGATCCATGCTTGCTTTTCTCTTTCCCAACAAATTTCAGTGAAGGTGTTCATCGTTATTGTACCTCAGGGAGGGATCAGACACCTAGTCTTTAGTTCACACCAGGCAAATTTTTCTGAACCAGTATTAATTGGTTGGGAATTATTGAATTCTTCTCAGCTTGTCTGCCTCAGGCTATGAAACAGAAGTCAGGATCATATCTAATGATCAATTTGATTCCAGTGTGTGGCAAACCAGCAGATTTATTCAAATGGATAGAGGTCAAACCCACATGTAAAACGTAACCTTCTCTTTAAAGGTCACATTGGTCGATAAAAGAAAACAGTTATTGATATATATTATATAAACACTACTGTGGACTAGCACATTTCAAATATCCATGTTGTACTGTAGATGAGAGCATTCGTCATATTATAACTACATTAAATAAACAAGAACATTCCCCTTTTGTTTGCATTTTCCACTTTGCGACTGAAATACAAGCGCAAATATAGGATGCCATCATTATATAAATTGAGTGCAATAAACTATACTTATTTTTAAAAGGTCATTTTGACCATCCTACATTTCCCAGTGTTATTCAAGGCCCTAATTTCATCCGTGTAGATTTATGTATCCGTTCATCCTATCCATCGACATACTCATAATACATATAATAAAGAGATTTCACCCCATACTGGCTAGATTATGGACCAGTGCTGATTATTACTGTTTTCATCACCTTTCTGAACGCCCCTTGTTACCACTGACAGCACCTGTTGTCAGTCTTTTACACCGTGTAGTGCATGTTAAAGTTTCAATCAGAGTTGAAGACTTGCTGTCTTACCATCTGTTGCAATTATGCTGCATGGCAAATGTCATTATTTAAAAGTTGCCAGACGAAGAGGTAGGGCCTTGTCCTCCCTAAAATCCACAACAAAGGTCACTACTCATACATTACATAAAATGAAGGCTAGACATATTGCAGAGAGGAATTAATCGCTCACTGAGACAAAAATCTGGGTTTAAAACTATTTTGAGGTGTCTTTAGAAATAGGCAAAAGTAAATGCTAATGTTTAATCTTTATTTGGTTTCTGTAAATTGAGGGCAATTTGATGGGAAATTGGGTTAGGCTGAGTGCAGGGGCTTTTGAATTTACACAGTTACTACTGTAAATGTGTCAGCAGCGGTACTCTGAACAGGCCAGTGTCATTTTGCAAATTAAGAAAAATCCCTTGATAGAACTATGCATATATTTCTGAAGAATTTACAGAAGATCTTAAAATTATACTTTAGATTATCTCAGAATGGAAGTGATATTTCATTTCTGAAACTAATTGTGTAGTTTACAATATTAAAATATCCAAAATGTCAGTAACACCACATTTCAAGCGATAAACAAATGTCATATTTTATTTTGTTTCGTCGCAAGGTAAATAGCCCCCTCACACACACACACACACACACGCACACACACACACACACATTCCCATACTAGGAAATCGGAAGAAGAGGCGACAAAAGCGAGGCCAGCCAAGGAGCACTTTGGCTCTGAAGCACATACAGACTCACACATACACACGCAGGCACACCGCTGTCTGCGTGATTTACTGGTGGGTGCAGAGGCTTCAGACGTGGTGGCAGCGCACAGCAGCGCACAGAAGTGGGGAGCTTGCGCTCCGAGTGTTTTTCTGATTAACGATCTCAGTCTCAAGAAGTGCAGATGAGCGCCGGCGACGGAGTGCCGCTGTTCTAGGGCTCTTTTCATAAGGCTACTCTTTGCCAGGCGGACTGGGGTAGAGCAATTCATGCTGTAGCTTAGCTGCCGGAGCCCATCAGTTAATCACAAGGACGGACACTGAAATGTAATAGGCGAGAAGCTTTCCTACTATTTTATTAATTAAGTACTAAGAGCACAAACCCTTAAATCTAATGTGAAGCAAACGATGTGTGTGCTTGCGAGTACTTTTACGAAGTGGATTTGACGAAGAGGAGGGGACGTTTGGTTTTTGTTTTGTTTTTCCAAAACCACAGAGAGGAAGACTTTAGCCTCAAAATAACGTTTTCTGGGTTGACATTTCAGATTTCCTGTGCTTATCGTTGGGGCGCGAGTTTTTTAGGCATATAACGGTAAAGACATTGGTACATCCAAAAGCGTTATGATTTAAGCAAGTGTATACAGGGAAAACTATCGGACGTGATATAATTCTGTATCATTTCACGATGTGTGTAGTACATGCGTAGTCTTATAATACCACCTCTGTAGTAGAAGTAGTTTTAAATTCTCAGCGAACCTTCCCGATCAATTTTCATGGAATAATACTGAAGAAAGAAAAGTAAAAACTGTCTCTCATGTGTCTGTGACACACAAAAAAAGGGCTTAAAGGTCTCCAAAGAATGGTAAATGATCGATGGAAAATCATGAACAGTGTTTCAGAACTCGACGATGGACAGCAACAGAAAAACCAGGTAATGTTCTAATAAGCGCTTGTTCTCTTCCGATCTTTTTTGCATGGCAAACAGTATGAAAATGCAAGATTACAAATTATTATTGTCAGATGCACTGGCAATAATTATGTTTATGAATTGGGTTTTCTCTGGACGCGCCATAGCTGATGTTTCGTGTATCGATATAGAGGTAAGCAAATGTTAGGACGATTCTGCGCCTTCATGTTGGACAAAAATGCGAAGATTCGGTCGTAGCTGCCTCTCTGCTCTAACCTCCTATTGGGGTCTCATGCATTTCTTAACCATGTTTAATATGCCCCTTTTATCTAATTTATGTTTTATTGATTGTGTATGTCAAATGATTAATATGCCAGCGTACTATTTCTCCGCACTAATACTGATGCAGTAGTGATAGGCTATAAAAATATTGGACCTGAACATGGTTTGGTAAATAAGTATCACAAGGTCAGCAAAGGACAATAGAATAAAACTATTTATTCTGACTTAGAGTTTTAAGGTTTGGAAAATAATGCTAGCAAGTTCATTTCTTGGTATAGTTGAGATAAAATGTCTAAAACAGTCTTTCAACTAAACGTCTGAGAATAAGCTGCACAAAAAATGACGTTGAGTGTAAAATCGAGGAATATAATGTTGCCATTCCTTTAATTGAGAGATTTTTCATTTGCTGTTAAGTATCTGATTTTGCTTGACTGCCAAGCAAAGCCCCTGGTCCAGCACAACATGGGTGTTTGCTACGTGGTAATTAAGGTACAGGTGGAGCGTTACAAGTTGGATTATGGGTAGAATCAGAATGGTGCCAGGGGGCACTGGGGATGTCTTTGATGTGAGGTGAGCTAGCTTGTTGCTGCTGCTGGAATAGATGCAAGAAGAAGAGGTTACTCACAGTGGGCATGAAGAATCGAAGCTTTGACTCAAAACCCAGTGTGCCTTTAATTGTAATTGTAGTGTTTTTCTCGCATAGCACTCTTTCAGGACGTGGCAAGTGTGTTCTGCTCTTTTTCGATATTTGTCAGCTTTTTAAATCTACGTTAAGCATGTAGGAACAGATTGTATTTTCTACTGTTTCTTGCTGTTATTAATGGGATGTCTGTTACTTTTTGTTATTTTTCTCTCTGTTTTTATTGCAGGGGTTTACAATCTGGGGTTCATAGAGCAGATTAAATGTTGCCATTATCATATGACTCAGGCAATGCAAGTAATACTAAAAGGCAAAAATATTTAAGCACGGATGCTGCCCTCATCCCTGAAAAACTTTATTAAACCCATCCCCCGGGACTTAGTTCTTAGTTACTTATCTGATCACAAATTAGTGTAAGGGGGTCCCTGGTAAAAAAAAAGGGGGGGGAGGGAGGGAGGAATCCACAGAATACATATGATTAATTATTTAAAATAAATGTCCTAACCCTGTATTTGAAGCATCTGGTACTTGTAGAAGGTTGATAGGGAAGACCTTATTATGTATTTATCATTTAAATAAATGTTTTGAAACACATAGGCATGCATGAATGTGATCATGCATCACAGCAGATCTGTTTAGTGTGATCAGTACTGAGTTAATGAATAACCATCACTGACTTATCATTATTTCAGTATGAGACAACAGGTTTGATTTTAGGTCTCCAGATTGCCTATTACGGAGGATGTAAGGCAGATGTGTTCAGTACTTATTTTTTCTAGCTCAGTTATTCGTCTAACTGGTAAGATGCTCTTGGATTTATGGACACAAGGTTTCTTCAACAGAAGAATAGCAGCTGAAATGTCACAAGCACAAAGCTGAATACACACACGACACAGAGACAGAACAGCTTGATACACGCATACAAGCAAGCACACTTTGATGGGCAAGTTTAGCAGTCTCTTACATTATTAACGTGACTACAATTTCCAGCAGAGTGTTTAAGAGGCGGCGCATGCTCTCTGTTTTGACATATGAAGGCTTGCGGAATAAGGATTTCATTACAAACATCATGGAGTTACATTCACATTTTTTGTTTATCAAATGCTTTTCTCAGAAGCACAATGCAAGCAAGGCTCAGATGGCTGTGTAAGTCAGCGTCTCTGGAGCAATAGGGGTTAAGGCCAATGAGAGTCCAGTCACCGGATTCGAAGCCACAAGCTTCCAGACATGGGCACCAATCCTAAAGCTAATGAGCTACACACCTTATCAAGTCTCCTTTTATTTTTGAGACTCGAGCACAGACATGCCTGTATATGCATATGCATTGTGGCTTATGAGGTGCACTTACAACCCAAGGTGGTCAATCCATGTCAAGTGGAATTACAGCCAGTTCCACTGTAAGCTTTTAATCTCTGACCACCTAATTAGATTATACTTTACAGTAGATGAACATAATCATTTCCTGTGACTTTTTGGCTTATTAGTTTGCCTGGATAAACACAAACAAAGTAACCAAATCATAGTAGACGAAATGAAATTTCAAATTATGGGTAGTCAGTGGCTTAGTGGACTAAACCTCTGTGCCTGTGATCGGAAGGTCGCCAATCAGAGCCTCGGCAGAATAGTCACATGACTGTGGGCCCCTGAGCATGCAGGACAAAATGAGTCGAAGACTGGCATTTGGGCAAAACAAAAGGAGTTTTATTAAATAAAAAGGAACAGTAAACAAACAAGATCACAAAGGACCAAAATGAGAGGGCTAGAATGGGGACGGAAATGGGCTGACAGGAGGAGCAGCGTTAATGACTGGACTAGCAATGATGAGACACACAGGTACTTAAATACACAGACTAATGAGGGGCAACAAGCATCAGGTGTGGCCTATTAGGGCCACATGAGGGAGGAGACAGGAGAGTCAGGCTTTTGAGGCCAGCAAGACATGACTGTTCGGGACCCCGGAGGCAAAGGACAAACAGGGCAGGGGACCAAGGAGACCGAACGACAGGGTAGACACATGGGGCAGGGAAGAGACAGGACAGACAAGCCAGGGCATGGTGACACCAACAAGGCACATGGGACAGATACCACTGGACAGGGCAGGACAAGACAGAGTAGGACAAATAGCATGACAAGGGGCATGGAACAGGCAGAGGTTGGACCAGAAACCAACAGGACATCATCATACAGATGAAACAGACCAGACACAGGACATGACCAGCCATCAGGGACAAACACTAGACATCAACAGGGACCCAGGAGCAGAAGAAGCTGAGATAAAGGCAAACAGAACAGGCCATACTACAACAGGGTGGACAAGTAATGGGGCAACAGTGACATGAGTGGGAACAGAAGAGGGAACCACTGGGGAGATGGACTGGGCAAAAACAGGCAGGACAGGGCATTGGGACACGGACAGGGGCGCAATGAACGAAAATGGGGGGAGCCTGGGAAGCTGGGCGATGACCCAAGGACGTGGATCCTCCTGGGCCTATTCACTGGCAAGGCAGAGCCCATCTGGACCTGAGAGCCTTGGAGGGCCAGCAGGACCAGAGGGTGCCGAGGGGTCTACAGGGCAGAAGCTGGAGGTCGCTGCAGTTTCTTGTGTCAAGGCTACAGCAGGAGAGGTGTCCGGCCGGACCTTGCCATGCAGACCAGGGTCTGGGTGGCTGGCCCAGATGGTGTGCCCTATCTCCCCCTTTTGGAGACAGAGACTCGGCCGGCCCCTTGTCTGGGCCCCAGCTTACACCACTGACCACACTGGGACCTAGAACTGGGTCCATGCGAACGTTAGGCTGAGGTTCGGGCCCACAGAGTGGGACAGAGGGCAAGATCCAGGGGGACTAACTCCAAATCCTCCAGCTGGGCATCACTGGGGCTGCCCAACCCGGTCTGGCAGAGGCTGGGGAGTCGGGCGTCAGCCTGGAGATGGCCGGCAAGGGATGAGGAGACCATCGGCGAAGAGCCAGGAGGCTGCGAGGCTGGTACTGGCAGGACATCAGGAGACTGGCCTGGAGCCAGCGGGACATCTTGGTCGGGAGTCTGGAGTGCAGGCAGAGTGGCCCTCTTTGGGTCGAAGCCTGACTCTCAGGCAGAGCAGCCCTCTCTGGGCCGGGAGCCTCAAGTGCAGGTGGAGTGGCCCTCTCAGGGTCAGGAACACGGGACTTGGATGGAGCAGCCGTTTTGGAGCCGGAAGCCTGGGACTCAGGTGGAGCAACCCTCTCTGGGCTGAGAGCCTAAATCCAGCCTCCAAGTTCAGGCTCTGGAGGTTCGGGACGAGCGGCGGCCTCTCCCAGGTCGGACTCTTGAAGATTCATCAGAGGGTCGGACCCTACTGGGTCAGGCTCTGAAGGAGTGGTAGTGGCCTTACCTGGGCCTGGAACTGGAGGCACAGCAGTGACTTATCCTGGACTTGGTGCGGGTGGCGCGGTGGCATTCTCTCCCGGGCTGGATGCTGGTAGAACTGAGTCAAGCGAAACTAGTTTTGGGTGGGTTCAGCCCATTTCTTCCGTTTCCACTTCGGACACCTGGAGACGGTGGAGAGCTTTGGGCAGTCAGTGGGTGAATCTGCGGCGCATTTCAGGAAGCCAGCAAACAAATCTGCGGTGAGCTTTGGGGCATCTCGCAGTTGAGAGTCAGCAAACTAGCCCACCTTGGAGGCCCATGGCTCCAGAGGGATCAACAGATGCATTTCATAATTTGTGGAGGTAAGCCCAGAATTACCTCACATGGGACGGGGTGACCCGCATGCTGGCAGCTTCCTTGGCTCATTCCTCCACCTTGGGCTCCCTGAGGTCACTCTTGCTCAACAGGTCAATAAGGGGATTGTCTACCAACCAACGCTGCAGGCGAGGCTCGCACACCAGAAGGAAGTCAGGAGCAAGAGGAAGCATGCAAATAGACATGCGCAGCACAAGGCTCCAGGCCAAGGGCAGTTGTGGAATCCAGTCATTCAGGACAAAACAACTCGCAGACTGGCATTTGGACCAAATAAAAGGATTTTTATTAATCAAACAGGGACTGGAAATAAACAAGATCACAAGGGAACAAAATGAAAGGACTAGAACAGGGACGGAAACAGGCTGACAAGAGAAGCAACGTCAATGACCGGACTAGCAATGACAAGACAAACAGAAACTTACGTAAATACATGGACTAATGAGGGGCAACAACCATCAGGTGTGGCCCATTTTGGCCACATGAGAGAGGAGACAGGAGGGTCAGGCAGACGTAGCGACCAGGACATGACATAAAGTCCTTAACCCCCATCTCCAGGGGTGCCACACTCTGGCTCACCCTTTACTGTGACTTCACTTGGATGCATGTCTCATGGAGAATAAGATGGGGTGGGCAAAGAGAATAATTCCAATGTACCTGTACTCATACTTGTGCAAATAATTACGTTTTACAAATGTTAAATAAAAAATAACTTGTTTTAATTTTTTTATTTTTAAGTGGGGAATTCTAAGTTATGCCAGCAAACATAGGTTTTATGCAGAGGTTTTCATTTTTTGTAGATGTTCAGTACTCAAATTAATGTGTTACATTTTCCTTATGTAATAGCAGCTAGGTTTATTTTAATGCATCGAAATTTAAATGCTGTGAAAATATTGGAGTAGTTAACAACTTACATTGGATACCACAAATACCACAGTGATTAAAAATGTGTGATCATGAGCTGTCAACACGCAAGATTGAAATACTTAATTCTATAAATATCCGTGTGTATAAATGCAAAATTATAAAACAAAGTTTTAAGGTTTGCTGCTTTAAATGAAGCATCTCATACGGACAGGAAACGTCCTGCGAGTACGAGCTATCATTACGTGGCTATTATTATAATTAGTATATTATAGTATATTCTTCAGCTGAACTGAAGAAAGTGAAAATTTTAGGTATGAAATACCACCCCTGAGAAACTTTGGTCGCTGGGTGGAGTGAAATTTTCAATTCGAGACAAGTCTCAGACGCACATATATGTAACAGTTTTATTACCTTGAAAACAGTCTGTAGGGTTTGCAAACTACCGCAAGGCATTTGATTGAGCTAATTTTAGGTTTATAATGGAATGAAATAGATTTGTCGTAAGATGTCCTGTGTTGGCGTCTGAAGGCTTGAGTGTCACGCCAGATGCGTGAGAGTTAGCATCCCTGTTCATGGTTTGGTACAAAATTTGATTGTGGTTCACAGTCCGGTGCAGTTTTGTTACAGCAAGGATAACACAATTTGTTTTGAAATAGCTCATTATTAAAACCGCAAGCAGAATTAGGAACAGCTGTAAACCAAAGGGAATGTGTCTGCAGTGCTGCTTGAATAAAAAATGGGACGCTTATTTGCACATTGTAAAAATATATATGTAAAATAATTTAAAAAAATCTAAATTATAGCATCATAACAATCATAAGTAAATCCCATATCCTCTACTACCGAGTATGGTAAAATATTTGTAGCGATAAACCCCCATATTGCCGTTTTTTCGACACAAGCGCCTTAAATGTAACTGGGAGATTAACTTGCCGAGGCTGTTTCTGCTTTACTCTTATTGTGTAAACACTCAAGTGAGTTAGCATCTTCCTAAACTGCTGATTACGAATGACAGAAATGCAACATTAGCCAATTCACAGCCACAATTAGCATAATTTTTCCGCGTGGAACATCAACTTGTGAATGTAGGTTCCGCCCACGTCAGTAAATGTATTCATTTGTTTCATTGTGCAGACCAAACCGAAAGTGATATACCGAAAGCAACGAATACTGTACGTGAATTAGTGTGATAAGCAGCAGAAAAAATGCAAAAAATTATGACAAAATAGGGGATGCAATCCTGTAATTACACCGTCATCAACAATATATTAATCACAAAAGTAAACGTCAGTGACCTTGAACAGGATGGATGGTGGTTGCATTGGTGGGGGGTGGATGGAAGTATACACAATCTTTATTTTTGTCTGGGCTAAAACGACCTTCTATGATAAGCAATAGGATCACGATGATGAGCAGTTTTATGTTAAAGTATGGAGATTTGTGCCCTGCCATGGTGCTTTCCTTAAATTTGCTTGCAAAAAGTTAAACGAAAGTAAAACTATGCCTCAGACAGCAGATTTTGAAGACTTACTCTCACTTCCTAACTGTCAGTAACTAGGCTAAATAAGAACACTTCTGTTTGTTTGCACATAGATTCTTACAAAATGAGTTTGGATTCCTCAGACAATGTTGAAGAGTCCAGGACGTTTTTTTTCATCTTGGTACCAGATGGTATCAAGAAAGTTGCCTCCTGTTCATGAGGCAATGAAAATGTTTAATTGTCCACTAACATCAAATTATAAACTAAGGTTTATGAAAGCAGAGGACCATTAATAAACAGCTCCATATGACAGGCATCTATTGTGCAAAAGTTTCCAATTTTGGGGTAGCAGGACTTCAATCTTCTTTTCATGAGGAAAAATGTAAACAGAGCAAAGGACTCCAGGGAACAGTTAACGTAGTTACTTCAACAATCACGTGGCACACCTCGATCAAAACAACAGCAGTGTAGAACAGTAAGTGTATATATAGCCCATGCGGCTACTATCACTCCCCTGAAATCTGAAATTTCCAGGCACAAAGATATGCTGCTTTGCGCATGTTTTAATGCCAACACAGGCACAAACCATCCTGAATAAAACTGCAATGTGCCTGGATGTACTGTACCCATACAGTCCACCAACAACAATATACAGCTCTGGAAAAAATTACGAGACCACAGCAAAATTTTCAGTCATTTGTCAATTTATGGGTATGCGCCTGTGTAAAATTTAGATTTTGTGGCAACCTGGCTCTTCTCTGCTATTCATTAATGAAACGCTTCTTCCTTGCTTTATGGGTCTTCAGTCCTGCTTCTAGGAGTCCGTTATGAATTGTCCTAGCAGTGGACTTCACAGCCTCCGATTTATGAGGCACTGCCAGATAAGTTGACAGTCATCTCTGGCATTAGAAAGTTCCTTCTGCCCTCCACCTGGCTGGTTTTTGGTTAATGCCAGTGTCTCCTGCTTCACCTTGTTCTTGTGTACTGCTGTCTTAGAAACTTTGAGCCTGGAAGCAGCCTGCCGCTCAGTGTAGCCTTCTGCCATCAGAACAAGGATTAAACCAGGATTTAAGAGTGCAGATTTTTTAAAAGTGGTCTCTTAATTTTTTCAAGAGCTGTACATTAAACAGTTTTGTTGGTAAAATAAGAACGTTAGAGAGTTAGAGTATGTTTTAAAAGCCAAGAATCTAACAACTTGTATGTATCTAAAATGCCATGGAAGAATTCAGTTATACACATATAACTAAAACATAACATCGACCAACCTTTACATGCAGTTCTCCACTGAATCAGACAAACTATCCACAGTGATGCAGAAAAAAGAAAAAAGCAGCCCATAGAAGGTTGAATACAAGGAGTCATTCAGCATGATTTCCACAAAGAAACATGAAGGATTTACAATATGAACACTTTATACATCACGTGTAGGAGCTCTAGATATTAACTAGATGATTTGCATTGTTTGACTGTCTTAAGGAACAAAATGTTATAGATTCTTTTTTTCCAAGATGGCCTATAACAATCAAGATGGTTAAAATGCTTGAACCTACTAAGAGATGTCCCCTGCATCACTGTTACTGATTCAGTATTAAAGCTTTTTTTTCTTCCAGATTTCATGAGGAATTTTAGGAATACTTGTGCTCAACAGCAGTGGACAATTTGGGAGCCACCATTAAATATTAATTCATCTGTGTGTATGTGTGTGTGTGTGGGTTATGTATATCCTCCTGAGACCCAAGGAAAATTTCAGGTTATTTGTGATTTTCTATGTCTTTGGAGGAAATAAAACATCT
>JAODLD010000046.1:19390526-19404892 GCA_026781065.1 Mormyrops boulengeri
TTATTTTTAATTTCACAGCATGTCCTCTTTAGTGTACAACAGGAATAAATAAGTTTTCTTACATCAGTGAAAAGAAAAACAAAATGTCCACTACAGAGGACACAAATGAATGGCCCGGGTCTCAGGAGGGTATATTACGTTGTGGGGACCAAATGTTCCCACAATATGATAAAATCCTGTTATTTTTACATTGTGGGGACCACCTTTTCAGTCGCCAGAAGGGGAAACTCAGTTTTATAAAAATCTGTGACTGTAATCAAAAAACTAAAAACGCCACATATTTTGTTTGCTTCCTTAAGGTTAAGGTTATGGCTGGGTACGGGTTAAGGTTATGGTTAAGGTTAAGGTTAGGGCTGGGTACGGGTTAAGGTTGTCATTGTTGGGATTCGAGTGTTTCCCATAGAAACGAATGGACGGTCCTCACGAAGATATGAAAACAAATATGAACCCGTGTGTGTGTTTTTTGTGTTATGTGTTTTTTTGCATCTCTTCTTTGCTGAAGATTTACATTCATTTATCCGAAGTGGCTTGAAATTCAACAATTTAAAATGGAAACAGTGACACAGCTAGTTATGTAGCTTTTTTAGAAGTCATCAACCTAAAACTGACGCCACACAGGACATCTTCATACACAACAGCACTATATTGTAAGATATGTAAAAGTATACATTTTGTGGTTAACAGCAAAATATAGACCAACATCAGCTATTTAAACAATGGCTGTGTGCCCTAGATCCATGCCTTTCTTTTTCCAGTTCACACAGTCCCTGCAACCGGCTCACAAGACACATTCATTTATCAAGTCATTTATCTGTTTTGCTTAACTGTTTCCAAAAGGTAGCCAGGAATACTGTGGCATCAGGAGGGAGCAGCCAAAAATATAGATGCAGACACAGGTTGAGGCCACGTACTTTGCTCTTTATTTTAACTTGGCAGCACAATCTTTATAAAGACCCACAAGCCTTACCAAACTCTCAGTAGGTAGCTACCCCACTATAACCTAACTTAAATACCTTCACTGTGGGGAATTGTTTACTTTTGTTGCTTTAGCTGATGAGAAGATTGGGATGCCACCATCACAGTCCCCGCTTGAGGATTCGGTGGTGCAGCCGGTGTGGCACATTCTGCAGGTCCCCTGAGACAGTTCAAGGCTAGATGGTTTTGGTGGACCTCAACAATCCTGTGCCCTGACCCTGGACACACATGGTAGACAACATCCAACAACCTCTGTAGCACCACCTAGGGTCCCAACCATTGTCTAGACATCTTAGGGTACAAAACCATCTTGTCTTATGGGGGTTAATACAGCCACACCATCAACCCTCCCTCAGAGAATGCCCCCTTCTTTCAGGCATCATAGACCCTCTTCTGTCTACTGCTGGAACCCTCCTGGCACTCGCAAGCCCCTGGACCACCTCCAGGCAGTGGTGCAGCTATTTTACATAGCTGAGGTCTAGCTCCTCATCGATCTCTAGCTCTGGTGGCTATTCGAATACCAGCTCCATATGGATCTCCCACCCCAAAAGGAGCATGGCTGGTGTTGAATACCTGAGAATGAACAGTGAATTTCTGCATGGGGGAGGAGCACACAGCACACATACTCACAGAAACATATGGCTATCATAGTCCTGCTGGTGTTTTCCTATCAGGATCACCATCAGGAAGGTTTGGGTGAAGTGCCTCTACACAATGCCTGTGTAGAGGCTAGAGCGTGTCTTTCTCAATTGCAGGCATCTACTGTACAGATGTCCTTCAACACAGCTGCCCCAAACTGCTGCCCCAATTACTGTGAATCCCCTCTTGGGCCTTAAATTTGGGGAACATCTCTGTGATCTGACCATCATTGCAGCAATATAATTTGGCACCGCATATGTCTCAGACCACTTTGGAAAACAGTGAATAAGGATGTAGTGGTTGCCATGTCTGGTGACAAGCATGAGTTAGAACAGTGTACCGAAGTGGTTTTTGGGCCCCGGCTTGGATGCACAGGTGTCACAACTGTGTATGCAAACTTTATATATTGTTGCATTAGACAGGCAGGTAGAAACTTTGCTGATTCTTGCCAACACTGAAGTGCCCAATTCCAGCCGGACTGTGGGACATTGCACAGCCTGAACGGCTTGACTCTGAAGTGCCACAGTTCTTGCACCAGTGAGAATGCTTCCTTCTCCCTGTCCCCATGGGCAAGCACACCCTGCCAATATCTGCTGTTCAACTTAAGCAAGATGAATCCCCCTGAACCCACAAGGGAGTATTTGGCAATCTGGATCTATGACTGCATTCAGCTGGTAGTAGAAACCTCAGTTACTATCCTTCTTCCTCACAAAGGCACCTGGCTCCCCCTGTAGACTACAGTATCTCTTTTACCTCCCTGGTACTGGATGAAGTTGGTCGTAGTGTGGCCTGAATTCTGTCATGGCTAACAAAAATGCTGACATGCACCAGCAACAGCATTTTCAGCCTTCAGCTACAACAGCTGTCAATCCTTGACAGAACCAGTGCCAGAAGGCGGTTACTGCCTTCCTGGTGACACTCCTGGTGCGTACTGTGCACTGCCTCTTCTGGCAGGCCACTGTTCACTCTGAGGCAAGTTCTTACTTCTCTCAGCAGCGATCACCCCCACAAGCTGACTGCTGACGTGATGAGCCCCCAGGAGTGGCCTTCTTCCCCAAGTATATTCAGTGCTTACTGGTATTGTTCCAGGCAGTGCTGAGCCCTACAGCCCCCTGCCCGGACAGCGCTAGCACACCAGGGGTCTCTGTTGCCGCAGTGTCTCATTCATGTGTCGCACAGGGTCTTCTGCTTCATCCTCCCTATGTACTGTCTCCGCTGCACGACACTGCCAGTACCCTGCAGATACCTACTGCCGGCACAGGACTGGCTCCAGCCTCAGCCTCCGCAACCACCTGCTACGGAGGTAGCTGCTGAAGAGGCAATGTAGACCTACTTCTGTAGTCTCTCTGGTGCAAGTACCCTTAGGTAGGCTTACAGTGCCAGGTCATCCTGCACTTCCTCTGAGTAGTCGTGGTACATTGGGTGCGCCAGGGCATTCAGTTCAGTAGCTGGCATCCTCAGCGGATCTCCCTTGTCCCGCCAATGGCTGGCATGGAGTATGGAAACGGCCAAATATAGAGTAGCCAGGGACCTACAATTACTTGGGGAATAGTAAACAGTAAATAATTTATATAGGAAAACATAAATGGTGCGTATATAATGAGAAAATCCATTTCTAAAGCGTTATTTTCCTGACTGTTTAGTTTCTCTGAGAAATAAAATACTGAGATTTTAATCCGGGGTTAAAGTGTGTTACAGTGAATGATTGGTGTATGCAACTTCTTAGGACAAAAAAAAAGCAGTTTAACATCTGTGTCGTGGTTATTTTATTTTATGCAGGGTTTTATCCTCACATTTTTTTTATGTTATGTGGTTTAACAAGACAAGCTTAAAAAAAGTTAGCCAGCTAACAAGCTTGTCCGGCACTATATAAAATTCCCAGTGGCATGAACCATTATCGACAAAAGGACTCCTTACTTTCAATGAGAACTGTACATGTGTAGTTTGTTAAATAGCAATCATTTTATGCAGAATAGCACTGCTAATTTATTTTGTGGGTGAAAAATAATTTATACCAACCCACATGGACTCATTTTTTATTTATTTTGTTAGTTTACTGGTATTCCTTCATGGGTAGCATCTTCCTTATACTCTGTATGACTTTAACCTTGTGAATTAACCCTTAAATTTGCAGGAAAAAAATGCTGAAATATTATTGATTACTTTTACTAGTGAAACTTTACTAATCAAGCTTAAACATTATCACTAAATTTTCTGCTTAGGAAGAGTACAACTGTCATGCCATTCAGGAGGTTAAATGTCTGTGCCCACCAAGTCATTTCCACATTTCCTTCTACCCTTGGTAGCATTGGTGGTGCAGTTGCTGTCAAAATTTACGTGCCTTTTCCAATTCAGAATGCATAATTTGAAAGCAATTCTGCCTATATAAAACACACTTCTTGCCTACAGGCACTCTGCCTCAGTGAGAGCACCTTATAAACCCCCCTGATTTTGCTCAAATCCTGGGAGTGTAAATCATTAAGCACCACAAGATTGTTTGGGGGAGACTTGAGTTATTTGGGACTAACCTTAGACTGTTAACCAGGTTCGGGCACATCTGAAAGATCCAGCTGAAAGTTAGAGGAACCGGGCATGAATAATGGAACACATTGCAATCCGGGCCTTGAATGATCTTAGGGCTCTACTCCTGGGCCCAAGCTCACCAAGCCCAACCTTGTGTATGGTATTTAATGTGCCGCAGGTAACAATCCATCACCAGCCATCCCCGGGGACAAATTTCCATTAAATTACACTTCAGTTTGTGCCAAGCAGCAAGTATGGCTCAAGTCTGTGATTTAGCGTTCTTCATTTGGAGCCAAGCTGAACCACACGTCCACACCTTCTCCTACGTATCACTATAAAAGCATGTCCCCGAACTTTCAGAAATACACAATGCGTTGTTACATCCGTAATACACCTTATTGCACAGGGAACAAGACAAATGTCAGATGTGATTTAATGGGAGAAGAATTTATATGTGTTTCAAATTTGTGAAATATTCTGTTGTTATTAATATGTCAGACATTTTAGGAGTCATTCATGCAGAAATCGTGATAATTTTACAGGCTTCACAAACTTTTCTTCTCTTGACCTTTTTATGCATCAAATGTGGATGTTACAATGCATTTCCTTAGAAAATAAAATCAATAAATTAAAGCATGTTAAAGGTTAGTTAATAATTCAGTCTGTTCTGCAGAAAACGCTGTAATTAGCAAAACATTCATTATTAGAAATACAGAAATTTTATTAATTAATAGCATGCCTACCTTCCAATCCTGCTGGCAAGATTCTTTCATTGTATTATGCTCACAGAGGCACTAAAATATAAAAGGCTACAAAACCATAATAAAAATGCACAGTACAACTTGAATAGTAGGTATTTAATACTGTAAGCATTCATCAACTTTGTGGGAGATTGCATTTCATCAGATTGTGTACCTTTGCCAGTCCTGCTGCAGTAAATTATGGTAACATATCAATTCCACACTGAATTATTTTATTAATAATTTATTAATTCACTTTCCCCTTGGTGATTGGCCTCTGTCGTATGCATGAGGAATTGATGCCCCCATCATAAAGAAGCCAAACCAGACAAGTTTCTAGCAAGCCGGCATACCCCGAGGTGCTTGCCTAGCCCAGTAGGTTAAAACCGCAATGTATCAGGTAACATGAGATGAAGGGTATTTCACGCCCTTCTCCCCCCCCACCCCATCGCCAGCCATTTGCGGGTTTAGCCCAACATCACCATGTCAGTTTTTTTAATCTCCTTCTAACACTCTGCCAAATTTATTATTACATAGTACTAAACCAAGGGGGCGCCAACTTTTAATGAGATTTAAGCAAAGTAATGATGATGCTCTGTGATAAATTAGATTAAATTTAAGGCTGGCGGCAGAGGGCTGACGCACATCTCATTCTGACCTCCGGTTCAAGGATTTGTTGTGCCAACTGTGGACCACAGTGGGGCAAGTTCTGGTTTTGCCGCAGGTGAAAAGGAATTCATTTGCAAGCATATGATCAGGCTTGATTTGAAGAATTTACTTTGCGACTGCTTTCAGAGAACAGATGGGTAGATTTGAATTTACAGCTGCCGTCAGAGTCACTGAGAAAAGCTGCTCACGCGTGCTTGGCCCTAAAACACCTGGTTGCTATGAAGAACTTGCCTTGCTTTTGTGTCTATATACCAGAATCATAGCAATGTATATAACAGAAAAAGCGGGGTGAAGGTCTGACATCTTTGAGCAGGAATATTTGTTCCACAATGCCTCTTCTTGCCACATATGTGTGATGAACAGAGAGGTATCTGTGTGTGAAAAGAATGTCCATGGTTATTTAAACATTTTTATGCCTGCTAACATCTATTTTGTATAGTTTTCTTACTTTCCTATTCCTGCTGTGCATAGTTTTGGAATGTAAAAGTTCCTGGGCTAATTATTGCAAGGGAAATTATTTATTTTTCTCCTTGTTGGTATAAGCACTAACAACCATCTACTATAGCTACATCGTGTCATTGTCCAGCTGCAGTTTAACACATAGGATACCTCCCCCCTCCTTAATCTATGTGCATCGTAATCAGCAAAGGCCTCTGTTACACGCAGAGTTGAAACGTGCATTAAACTGGTTCAGCATGCATTAAACTGGCCATTACGGAGGAAGGGGCAGTGGGTTGGAATACTGCTTGGGTTTTTACCCCTGTCGTCCAGCAGCTTCATTAGAGGTGACTGCATGTGTATGCCTGAGCAAGGGGCTGTGAAAACCAGCTCAGTGGCTGTCTGCTCACCAGGGAACACCGAGCAGCTCTCTATCATTAATGTTCTCCGGTCATCTCTGAGGGACTGCTCATTAAAATCTGTTTTTATACTGCTAGTCCAACCAGCGAGTGCCGCACATCCGCTTCTGAGTTTGCTGCACAGACAAACCTATTAAGATGCTCTGGCGCATCTTCCAGCATTTCTGGTCTAGGGGGGCGAAAACCCTGATAAACCAAAGGTCGTTAAAGTGTCACTGTGTGGTGACCTGCGGAATGCGATGGCCTTGCAAAAGCCAGAGTCATCACAGTGACAAGGGGCAATCGGCTGTGAGGCTCATTAAAATGGATTGTAGCAGAAGTGTGTTTAGTCAAATGGTCAAATCAGAAACCAGTACAGAAGGCTTCAAGTCGTTTATGTATTCTAATACCGCACAACAAGTGCACGTACTCAACGTGCTATGACAAATGGTTATGCACACGTGTTGAATTACTGAGCAGGTAAATGACATCAGCAGGGGAGAGAACAGAAGTGCATGGCTGAGTAATGTGAGTCTGTGTGTGATTTATTAATATGGAGTCCTTTAAACACATATGACAGGCAATGGGTAATGCATTAATAGAGTTTTCTTATAAGAGTAATAATTCATAGCACTTCATGTACTCCCACATACTGAACCATTATTCTCAATGACTTGGTAAAATTCACAAGTTTGGGGCAAAAAATGACTGTTAAGGGCCTTATAATTTCAGAAGTGAATATAACTGGCGGCCAGGTCGGTGGAATATTTATGTATGATATGTATAATTTGTAGCATTAAGAGGGCTTGTAGAAAAGAGACAAAATCCACCTCCTGGGTAAGTTTGGGTGTCACCAGTTTGTTCAGAACCAACGCCTGATATGGCTCCAGAATATATGTGAAATTACCACTTCGACAGCTGCCAAGGCCAACAGGACCAGGTTACGTTTCCTCATTAGATCCACTTCCCAAGTTCAGATAACCTCTACCAATTATGTGGCATCAAAGAGAAGTGCTCCTACATCATATTCTGTCGGGCTGCAAGACAATCTTGGAGATGTGCAGAGTAATGTCAGGCAAGAGCCCCGCCTCCTTTAAGAATAGCTGTACTTTGTGAAGGCAGGCGTGGTAACACATGCCAAGGGAAGCCAGATCCTAGCTTTCGGAAATGACTGGACAGTGAGAGTAGACCTTGGCTAGCAGCTGCGTTTCCTCACTGAAATCATCACTACCTCCTTAAGGCCTGACATTGTGGTATGGTCTGCAACAGCTAAGGTAGTTGAGCTTACCGTGTTGTGGTAAAAAGGATTGGAAGCAGCCTGTGAGAGCAAGAAGCAGAAGTGTGCTGAGCTGCTGGCTGAGTGCAGGGAGAGTAGATGGGAGGCTGTATATTACCCAGTGTAGGGGGGGTGCAGAGGCTTTGTGGGAATGTCTACACAGCATCTATTGAAGGACGCTGAAGGAGCTGGCCGAGGAGGCTGAGAAGGGCAGCTTCTGGCCACAGCCAGAAAGGGAGAATAAAAGTCGAGGAGTGCATGACTTATCAAAGTCAGCAGGGAGTTGGGAAGAAGAATGGGAGTGCGGCTCAGATTGAGGAAGAGAGGCAGGGGTTTCCAGTGTCACGAGTAGCAGCCCTGGGAGACAGAGGTCACTGCAACATCTGACAGTGAAGGAGGAACCTCTTGCTGTGGTGAGGAAAAAATGGCATCCAAAGAAAGTGTCCTGCGTCCAGCTGTAGGTGGTGGCAGGGCGATCATCCTGACCCCTGCTCCATCACCAGGAGATGTTCCGGGATTAAAGAGGTGAAACATCTATGAGGGGTGGCTCCCAGCTGATGACCCTGCACCTGAGCCAAGGCACCAGCAGATATGTGACAGGCAGCGGTGCCCAGCAGTTGTAGCCCTTACCTGCATTAAATCGCATGATGTTTAAAACACCGGCATGCTTCTTATTGTCGTTGTGTTTGATGCACTCATGCAGAGTGTTTGTTACTCATCTCTGATGGTGTGTGATTTGATCTGCCCGCTAGAAGGCTGCAGTCTGTAAATGTGATTTGAATTTAACCTGACCTTTTAAGTGTTAAGGTGATGAGTCAATTTATGTAAATATATCTAATGAGCCATCAGTGAAATGCATGCAATCTGAAAAAAGACTCCTTTGACCTTTGTCTTTATCGAGGTTATAAGCAATTTTTTAAATTAGTTTTTTTTATTATTATTATTGTTCTAGCCTGGGAAATATAGGCTTGCAGTAAAATCAGGCAGCACGACATATTTCTGGTTTAACTCAGTGTTAAATAAAATAAACAGAGTAAGGGAATGAAATTGATGCAAACCAACAGATGCAGAGTGATGCTACCTGTGAGGCAGGTGTGGGGGTCTGGGGGTCTGGGGCTCTGGGGGTGTGGTGGTGTGGGGGTCTAGGGGTGTAGGGGTGTGGCCTCTGGCTCCCCCAGGATCCATATTTTTTGGTGTCCCGGAATCCCAGTTTTGACACTGGTTCAGTAACACCACTAATTGGAATTTTTGCATTTATTTCTCTATTATGTTTAGGCCTGAAACGTTTGCTCAGTATTTGTCTTCCGCCAGTCCGAATCCTGGAGTTTGGGTTTACATTTGTGTCGTGTCGGGTCCCATCTCCGTCCCCTGAACTCATTTATCTTTAACAGGGGACATCCTTCCCAAAAAAAAACATTCTTGGCTCCCAAGTTTCTTCATGTGGCTCGCTTCAGCATCTAACTCTAAGATGGGCAGGGAGAGCACAACAAAAAACCTTGGACCTTCTTCTTTTACACAACAAACAAGAGTGAAGAAGGTAAAATCGTAACAGAGGGAGCTCGTTTATACAGCCCCGAAGGCCTGCCCTGCTTGTGTGCAGCAGCAGTGGGTGGTTGCTAGCTATCTTGACACAAAGACATTGAGTAGAAGCACTTCAGATGTTTTGCTGTGTAACTCGCACAGTCACCAGTAGGCAGACAGAGAGCAATTCAGCTGCTTACATTTTTCTCGGGGCACAGGCAGGAATACGGCCTTACGCTGTCCGCGGTGCTGAAGACGCTAAAGGCTACGTCAAACAGCTAACCGTCAAGCCTGCTCCAGACCGCGGAGCATGAGCATGTCAACCAGCTCACTACCAGGAAATCTTCAAAAAGCTAACTAACAGGCAACACTCAACCACCTAACCACAAGGCAAATTGAAGCAGCTAATCACCAGGTAACTTTCAGACAGTTAACTGCTCATAATTCCATTAGTCACATGGAACCATCATTGGTTTAGCATTGTACTCAGTGCATAAGGCATAAGGGACTAGGATTGTGCACATGATTGCTGTGTCAAGGTTGATGAATAGAAAGAGGCTAAATTAACTGTATGAACACTGAGCTTCTCTTTAAAGAGATACGTCACTGGCAATAAACAGGACCGCCATCGCTTTTGGGGTGTACCCCTGCCTTGCGCCCACTGCTGCCCAAGGTAGGCTCCAGTGCCACCCCCTCCCCCATCTATATGGATGGCTTCATGCAGCATCACACAGGTGATGAGAACAAACAGAAGCTGAGCACGGATGCCTAAGTGCTCCTCCTTTTATTGATCATAAGAGAACGTGTGAGAATCTTCACTGCACAGTAATCTGTGTATCCTGAGGAGTGTGGCGAAGACCCGCATGGGTCTATAAATTGCATTCTTCTTGTGAAGGCAGAGGGAGAGAGTGTACCTACCCTACAGTGTATAACTAATTTAGCACACAAAGTATCCTAAGAAAAGGATTCAAAATGGCACTCCAGTGACTTTTTAAAAAGCCCATTCTATTTGCTCAAGTGTTGCCCCTGAAGTTCATATATTCTGAGTATGATGTGTAAAGCAGAGATAGCTGAGGACAGCGATCTTTCTCTTCACAATCATCGGCCTTTAGTGGCAGACGCAGAGGACAGCTTCCGTAAAACGGATCAAAGGTCATTCCTGCTTTATATTGCTCTCCCTTTTCTGCTTTTTTTTGTTCTTTCTTCGAACTGCCACTCAACGATTCTGTGCTCCATCATCGGTAAAATGAAAAAGGCAGAGGGGTGGAGAGGGCGCCATGGAAAGCCTTCACTCCGACACTCGTAGAGAGGGGTCAGCAAGAGTCACCGAGATGCATCCATTCAGTGAGAGAACATGGAGGCCCCAGCAAGTCGGCAGCATCTCCTGCATCAGAGTCTCCCTCTGAACGCGGAATGTCAATGCGTTTCCGGCCCCAGCAGCAACCCGCACGCCTTTCGGATCCTGCTTGAGGACAGGAGCGTGCAACGTCTCAGCTATAGATTTCAGCTTGAAACAAAGCCGGTGTGAAGGAGTGTCCCTAGGCCTCGGGTAATGTAATGCTGTGTGCCGCCGCTGTAGTGATTTAAGAGCCGGTGGTAAAGCTGGAATTAAACATGGCTCCTGTTCCACTGCTGCCCAGCCAATGGCTGAAAAATACCCAGACCCAGCGGCGGTGTTAAACACCTCTCAAAGCATGCATTTGCATGGGGCAAACAAACAAACACTACACTAAATATTAAATAAATGTGTTTTATGTTAAGATGCAGAAGCAGCATGTTCTCCTAACTAGCTAGTTAGAGACAATCTTCTCACTCTATTTGGTAGCTAATGTTAATATTACATGAAACGATGAAATTCCAGCGGCTGCACAAAAAAAAAAACAAATTAAAGATGAGAAGTTTATAACAGAAAATTTGCCTAGGCTGACCAGTGGCTTTATCCCCAAACAATGAGGCGCCTGATGGGGATGCAAAAAACCTGAGAATGAACAGGCGGCAGGGAAGCATGGGGCCCTCAAGTGAGTTTTGGAGTGGGGACCACAACTGACACTGGCCAAACTGCCCAGAGATGAGGCTCCTTTTTAAAGGAATGGGTGGCTGTGGATCCCGCACAACATAGCCTCCATGTGAATGTGTGGCCAAGGATATGTTTATATAACAGGTCACTTTGTAAATGTGGGCCCTCTGGCTGTTCATCCATCTCTCTTTTTGATTCCTTCTCATTCCATCTGTAGCCACAAGTTAATAGCAAGCTGCCTTCTTGATGTATTTTTGTTACGGGCCCGACGTACATCCCCATTCCACACCCTGGAAGTGCCACTCGCCACCGTCACGCTGACCCCTGCTGGGTCGCGCTGGTGTAATGCCGCCTGCCGGAAGTGCAAATGGGTTTGAGAAGAGTCAGGTCAGGTGATGGCAGACGGACAGCGCCTTTCACAACATCGGAGAATATTTGCGACAGGAGCATGTGGTAGAAATGAGAGGCTGAGGGAAGAGGGAATTTGGTGTCGGGTGGGGAGGCCGCACGAGCCGTGACCGAATGAAAGCACCGCAGACTCGGGCCCCCCAGCTGACATCCTGAACATTTGTCTTCAGAATGCCACTGATTGATTTGTTTACTTCAGATACAATTGACATCAACCAGCAAAGATCTCTGATAGTACAACTAATTAAGGCATCTATCAGATACGAGAATGGCCTCCAGACAAACTGTGACGGATAGTTACAAACATTACAGAAGCCGAAAGGGACAACTCTGAAAAGATTCTAGGGAAAAAAATCCTTATTAACAGTCTTGAATTAATTAATGGCTTTGATGAGTCAAGGACAAGTTTCTCTTGATTTTGAAATGGCTCTGTGGTCTGTAACTCAGTATATGTGTACCATCGTGTGTGGCTGCACGTGTGTGTGTGTTGTCATCTGAATGACGTGGCTGAGGTCACAGGGCAGGTATCTGTGTTGGTTGGGGCAGATTCCATCAAAGGCCGATGAATAATATTGACCCCGTAGGTTAGCTAGGGCACCAGACCTGTAATTAATCACCGACGCCGGGTGACACAGCTGATGGAAAGCAACACGTTCATGCATTTATAGCAAAGTGTGTGCCTTCTGTGAGCACGGGGCCTGAGCAAGCGTGCAGGGTGATGTCTGTCTCTAGCTGTCCCTTTCTTACCTTTTCCTCCCAGCGTTCGATAGATCCTCGACTTGCTTTCACTTTTTGAAGTACTTCACCGTCACTCGTCAACTTGTCAGAGCTGAAAGGAGAGTGCAAATGGGTTGCATGCCTTTGGGGCTCACACTATCGACACTTTATGCAAAGGAGGCTCTGGAGATTAAAGGGCTAGTGCATAGTAAAGGAAAGCCAGGCCTTAGAGCGAAGACCCCAATGTGAGGGCAAGATAAACATAGCACTCTGTTTCTGATCACAGCTGGGCTTTCAGTGAATACATCCTTCAGATAGGAAGAATTTAACAAGTATCGTCATAATAATTATATTTATCAAAATAAGACCCTTAATATCCGATTATTATTATTATTATTATTATTATTGTTGTTATTATTGTTATTATTATTATTATTATGTTTTACAGTTCTGTTGATTTTAATTTCATGTTTTATCATATTGTGGTGGCAGGGAGAATTGGAACCTGCTTTGTTTTTCTCCCACTTTCTTTCATGTTAGAGAAAACATGGTTTAGGCAGAGATACGTCCCACCTGTTACGGTGTCCACGGCCTAGCAGATGGTGAGGAATTCATCAAGCTCGGCATTACCGAGGGCAGCTCATTCAGGGAATATATGAACAAGGGAATATATGATCAAGAATATTTGCATTCAAAGATTCAACACGTAAAACCAAAACAAAGAAAAAATTGAAACATGGTGGAAATGCAGCCAGAAGTCAAAATAGAGGAAATAACAAAGGCTTGTTGATCTCCCTCTAACCATCTTTACTTGCCTCTCCCAGGCCTCCCAGATAGGTGGCTTTAACAAGACATAAGCTAACTGCTATAGTTGGGCTGCCTAGCTAAGCTTCATTTTTTGAGTTGCTTATTCACCCTTATTCTGTGTTCTGCTGCTTCACATTACACTATCTTGATTGTCTTCCAGAGTGTTATAGTATCTTTTCACTACTGTCGTCCTCAAAAACATAACAGATTTCAGTCCTCGCCACCCTCCTAAGAATGCCTGTCTATATTCTATACATCAGCCCATCTGGCTGCTAAGTAGCCTTGAGCTCGACCAATGGGGAAATATAGTATCGTATAAAGATGTTATAAAATACTGCAAACTACAAAGATACTATAGAAAGGTCACTATAAAAAGAAATGGCTACAGAGTCATAAACATACAGAGCCTTGAAAAACACCATTTTGAAATGGTATTTCACACAAAGTATGTATCTGAATTATTTTTTATCAGGTCAGTCTTGGAAAGATGCGCAGATTGCTTCTGACTTAGAGCCAAAGGCCTTTTGATTTTCAAAGGGTGAAAGCTGTCACTTTCAGTTCACAGCCTTAGAACTTAATTTTGTTAAATGCAGCGCGGTTCTCAATATGGAACCAGTTGACTCTTGCCTTATGTGCTTACGCTGTTTCAGAGAGAATCCACATTGTCAGGGTGCATCTCTTCATCCCAATTGAAGCCAGACGTGTACTCATTCAAAGATGTATAAAACGAGGTTGGTGGTCCCTGACGATTCTTTTAAAGTTCTTTGATATAGATTCTACTCTAGGCCATCTCTGCTATGTACTGAAGTGATTATACAAGAACGAAGGTCATAGACGATGGGGGCATCGCCATTGTTTCAATGTCAGAGCAAAGCAGAAATAGTCTCACATATGAGAGCGACAAACATTTTCATGAGTAGGGAGAATCATCTAATAGCAACTCTGCTTCTGTTAGCACAGATCTGACCACTTTCAGGAGATTTCCCAAACGAGATATTCAGAATTGTTCCGATTACTGTGATTTAAGCGGCATTTAGACAAGCGTTTCTCAAACCAGTTCTTCTGTGTGTGTGTGCTGAAGCAAAAACACTGTCTGGGAGACCACATACACACACACACATGCACACACACACACACATGTCGGGTATACCTATCCTTATAGGGCCCGCTCATTCACTTCTATGGGAAAAATGCTAACGCTAACTATGACAACCTTAACCCCCACCCTGCCCTAACCA
>JAODLD010000046.1:19410227-19430222 GCA_026781065.1 Mormyrops boulengeri
TGAGGTGGGGAGGCATTGATTTGTCTTCCATTATGGAGCACGGCTCCTGAGGTTACTGTCAGACAGCTTCTATAACTCACCAGTAACTTCACAGCTCCTCATCCCCTTCTCAAGGGATCATGGGAAGTTCCTCCGCACCTCGAAAGGACCACTCCTGTGCAGCTGAGAAGGGCCTGGCAACCCTCTGCATACTTAAGGAACAAAATATGATTACGGCATTACGGCAAGTCCATGTGCAGATGCTGCCTGTAAAAAAGTCAGAGTATTTCAGCTGCCAAATGTGGTCTATTCCTCTCACACTAATAACGAGGAGAGGTGCTTAGACAAATTAATGGATTAATACAAGAGCATCACTCTGAGTAAAGCATGAAGTTCCTTAGCTTTGCTTTTACTTTTCTGAGAAGCCTAAAGTCACTGGTTGAGAGGTCATGTAAGAGAAACTGGGTTTTTATAGTCATATTATTCTAAACTGGTAAAACATATAAATAGAAGCAAGAGCAAAACCCTGAGAATGTTGTCTTTTACCCTTGAGTTGACAGTCCCAAGTCAAGCACTTGTCATTTTTCTCGCCCAGATTCTCCATTAGTGGACGGTATTGGAGTCGAAAGGCTATAGGCGGATTACAGCATCAGGGTTATCTCTGCATTACAAATCATGTGACTCCTGTAATACTTTGATTCCATATGCTTATGCAAGACAGCTTCCTGGCGTGGAAAAGCCAATTAGACAGATCGTACAAATCCGGAGCAGATGATTCTGTTCGTCATCATTGTGTATAGCTGTTCCTCACTACCAGGAGGACAGTAGCCAGGAGAAGAGAAGCATTTAAAATCAGCAGTCTTAGTATCACAGATTTGTGCTCTTCCTCATCAACGATTTCAAAGGCATAGGAGGAAAAGCCCTTTTTCAGATTGCCTTAGTGGAAAGTATGCCTTGACATCTGCTCACCAACTCACACTAAGACCTGTGAACCAAGGGCCTCAAGACTGCCTTCTATCATAGCTAACATGAGAAAACCTTAAGGGTGTACAGCCCAGTACATTACCTGGTGTTTCTAGTGGCCCTCCCCATCAAAATATGTCCTCTGGCATACTCTGGCTGGCCATGAAACACACCCAAGCCAATTCAGAGGGACCCGGAACAGGACAAATTTCCCATCCAAGTAAAAGGAAGGCAGTTTGTTCCCTTAATTCATCTGTTGCAACATATCTAGGGCAAAAAAATGGTGCACTAAAATAGTTTTTTAAACATTTAAATATAGCAATTATTATGTGTTTAGCAGGACTCAATGAGTGCATATCTGCATAGACGTGGAATTCCAATGTAGAAAATAAATATTAACACAGCTGGCTCTCATAAACGGGAATCTCAACAATCTCCAGTCTCTGCCCTTTGTTAAATTTCTATTCTGACTATTCTGTGGCGACTTTTCTTTGCAGTTACAGTTCCCTGTGCTAGTTGCTCGTTCTAAGAATTCTGGGACACAAAGTTTACCATCCATCAACCATATACATGTAGTCTTTGCCCTGGAAAGGCAGCATTGCTTTGCGCTCCTTTTCAGCAATTAGGTTTAGTATGTCTGTAGGGTTGCTGCAATATAAGGCATACGGGAGTGTCATCTTCAATGCCTGCCATCAATTCCCCATGCAGACATTCTATGAGTGTGTCCCGAACTTCGGTCAGACGCGTGTACACATCCAAGTTAAGGCCTGAACTGTACCCTGAAATCTCAAAATCCCTTCATAAATTTGTGGGACGATAATCCAAAATCTGACAGTTCCTTCAGGAAAGGACTGAGCTATTCCACAAATATATGACAGCTTCTTAAAAGACAATGGATTCAGGCTACATTTCACCTTTAAATTCCTCATGATTAATATAGATGTACTGCCAGTCAGCTACTGACCTGTAAACAACAGATGAGAATTATGCTAATGAGCATAATGCTGAAAGTCAGTAAGGGTGAGCAATGCCATGGATATGAGGCATTCCATGCGTTTCTTCAGCTAAAGTTACTCTTTCTGTATGTTTTTGAAGGATGTAGGTGTATTGCACTGAGAAAGTCCCATTTGTATTCTCTGCTTGTTGAAATTCTGTTAGTGTATTGTCTTTATGCTGCTAGTAGGTTATCCCAGCAATGGAGTATGAACTTTTTTGACAAGTGAAAGGAATGGAACTGTACTCCAGTGTCACCCACGTTATTTGTAGCAGGCTAATTAGTCAAAGATTAGCCTGCTACAAATATTTAATCCCAGCCTTGGGTGTTAAAAGCACATTTAAGACATAAGCCTACACTGGGCAGGATATCACCTGTCAGCCTCTGTTACAGAGACCTGCTTACAGAGGTTCAAAACCACATGGGAGAACAGTATTTCCTCTACTGTCACGAGATGGGATTCATGATTATATTTTATGAGGAAAATTTCCCTAGAATTTATCATTCCAGTATTTTTTGAACAGTAGATTTAAGGTTTGTTTAAAATATTGCTTTTCTGCAGACTGGAGTGAAATACGAATCCTCTTTTTTTCCAATCCAGCACGGAGATCAGGGCTGACATTTCAAAGTACAGTAACGGCACACGTTTGCGTCAGCTGTGATCTACGACCTATCAGATTGCTCATGACTGATGCAAAAGCCTGATATCCAGATTGCAATTAATATTTTATCAGACTTTGCAATGAAAATGGACACAGCTCATCCCGAGTTAAATCTCAAGACATAGCTGGTAAAGAATACCTTTGAATTGACCCATTTAGTGGCAGGGTTACTAATCAGTAAAGACAATGAAACAAAACTGCAGTGATTTTTAAATCTACCCATAAAAATCCCAAAGGACGAGTTCTGACTCTTTTTTTCTGGATAGCACAGATTTGGTTAAACAGGCATAAATGCTTTTTATTGTGTGATTTAATTTGTTTGTTGATGAATACTGTAGCTAAATACATCCCTCCTGAGTCGTTCTATATGGCTCTGAGTACATTTTTTCATGTGCCTCTATAGATATTTTTACATCCTATAATTTATATGTGTGGCATTTTTTGCATTAGATACATATGCTCTACAACAATTATGAAGTTAAGAGCACTAATGCGGTGCCCTCTTGAATAGAGATCTCAAGAAGTTATGAACCAATACTAATACCAGAACTATAATCTATAGCATTTGAATAGGAGGAAAATGACAAAATGCACATGTGCTACTCAGGAATGGTTTGAGTATGTTATGAGCAGACTGTACAGAAAAGGAAACAAACAATTGCATGAGTAGCATCTCCTGAAGTTCCCTATCTGTCATATTGGACAGAAACGTAAACAATTTTGACTGTCTTGTTGGTAAACATGCACAGTACCTGGGTTTCGTACAACATTCTCAGCAAACACTGGCACCAAGCTTTATCTAACTTCACCGAAGGTGCAACGCTGAAAAATCCCTCGGTGTTCAAGACAATCCCTGTTGAGTGAATTTCACCACTTGACTAATTAATTTTAAAAAATGATCATCTGCCCTTGCTTCTCTTGTGATTCTATACCTATGACGGCCCTCGGTGATGTCTAATGGTGCTCAGTATCAACGTCTATTTAAGAAGCTTTTGCGGGGCGACAGACAACGAGGTGAAGGTGGTGCCTCGCTCCTTGTTGTACATTTTGCGGGTACATTTTGAGCCTGTTCACTTTCACTACGCCCCAATTGTGCTCCTGTTTGTTGTGCCAACGGATTAAAGTTGTTATTGCATATTGTCAGCGTTCAGCAGACCATGTTCTTTAAATCCCACCTGGGTGCCAAAACGAGACAGGGCTGGTGAAGACTAACCTAGCTGCTAGCTTCAGGAATGAGTGCTGGTGTTGGACCTCCTATCGGCCAGTCTGATTGGCTGAATGCTTTTGTGGTAGTCGATGGTGGGAGGGGGCAAGGGCATAGAGACAAGTCTTGTTCTCTTAATGGATCTAGGGGTTTTATTCATTTCACTTCCAAATGGGTTGAGGAAACGCACAGCACAGAAGGGCAATGTGAAGTCATTTGCGGCGTTTTTTTTTCCAGCATGCTGATTATCTGGGTGCACTCATCAGGTGAGAGCATGATTTGGGAACTGGGTGACTCGGCAAATACACCATATTCTGCGGTCAACCCTGCCGGAAGTATTGTGGGGAGATTGGGTGGGGGGGAAAAAGGGATAATCCCACGCATGCAAAAGGCCAGGCTGCTTTGTAGTCGCAAATCAGTCTGGGGATCTTCTGTCTTGCACAGGGATGTGAAGCAGGAGATAGTCATTGTGAATGTTAATTATCTTTAAAATAATATGACTGCGCTTAAAGAGGAAGCAGTGGGGAACAGGGAACAGGGAACAGCTACATATTCAGTGAGCCTCTTCGCTTCTATAACTCTTGGTAAAAAATGAATGTTGCCGACAATGCTGACAGTACTAGAGTATATCTGTGTATCTCTGTTAACATCCTTCAGGGATCCCATTTGGAATAATCACTAATGGTGCATGTATTTGGAGTTAAGCCTACCATTTATGTCTCCCCCTTTTTTATTCCCTCGTAGCTGATTATTAGTTTTTATCTGTGTGTAAAAAGTCAATGGGCGGATCGCACCGTGGATCAGCATTACAATTACAGAGCCCCTTGTCAGAAATTCAAGGGCCGTTCAGCCTCTCCAGTTGCTATATTTGTTCAGCTGTGATGAATATTTAGGAAAGGATGATTTTCATCAACATTCACAGCATTACGCAGCTGTTACATATCTGCGGGGGGCCAAGACAACAAAAGCGTGTGTAAAGAAATGTCTGGTGGGATCACACTTGTGTCTGAATTAAAGGCAAAAACGTAAATAGAAGCTGTTTAGTGGGAAACACAAAGAATGTGTGCAAAGCCTTCATTTCCAGTGAAACCAAAGCCCTGGCCTTAAACTCGTCCTTGTAGTTTCCACTTTAAGCTGTCCTTCACTGCAGCTTGGAGGCCTCACTGTCAATACAAAGCAAAAGACTCTGCTGAATATCCTGCCTGCCATTTGTCATTATACACGTCCTCCCTCATGTGCACACGCACACATACATGCAAACACCCCCTGATGCACGATGGAGAAATCGACAACTGAGGAAACATAACCAAAGCGCAGAAGATTTAACGTTGCGGGCCCTGTAATTTGCCCTGCGTCGCTCTCTCATTCTCTGCTCAGCGGGGCTCCGTTTTCAGTGCTACAACAGGACAGTCTATAAACACTGTTTCTGTGGATCTGCAGTTTGTGTTCCAGCCCACTCTCAGCCCAGAGCAGTCGTAACAAAGCTGAAGTCAGAGCATTACATGCCCATTAGTGTTGTTAAAAGATTAGATGCAGCCAGATTGCACGTTTATTAGGGGACCAAATCCTGGCACTCAGATTGGAGTTCACTGAACGCATTATTGGTGATGCCAAACTTGCTTTGCACACCCATTACACCTTTGCAATCAATATTCAGGAATTTGGCATTTGTTCTGTATACAGGCAAACACCCGCAGCTTGGTATTATCCAAAGGCACCCACACACAAAAGCATGCACACTTTCAAAGGACACAGTGTCACATTAAAGCTCAAAGGATTAAAAAGCAATGGGAAATGAAATGTAGTGCAAATTATTCACACTCCCTGATAATGTGCCACTTAAATATAAAGGCCCCCATCTATTCAAAGATAACATGCCATTAAGGTAGGCAAACACAGAACAGTGTTTTATTGTAACTGTATATTGTTTGGAAATAATATACAACAAAGTCAAGATTTGTTTAGGTATTTCATTTTTCACTTATTTTTTTTTGCCATGGTGTATTTATTTTATATCAGTCTTGATGCATGTTACATTTGGAAGATGAGATATTTTAAATCAAAGGGTACAGTATGGTGATATTTGATTTACACAAGCAACATGCAAGACCTTTCTGTAAAGTACTGCAAATATGTCATCGCTACATTGCAATTTGTGGTAAAGAGGAACATGTTCTCTAGCTCATTTCATTGTTACCTCAAGTGAACTATTCTCCTTTCCTCAACCTCTCTGACAGAACAATACTTAATTTTATATGCTCTGTGAAACCACGCATGAAATTTGAGTAAAAATGGTGTCACACCTGCTATCCAGTGCAATGCCTATTTTTATTGCATATAACCTTGGGTTCCACTGTCTCATTTCTTTTGTAATGGTACAGTATATAGTCTAACTGCAGCCTTCTCTTTGCAGAGGATGAGCTGTAGCTACCTTCTGTGCACCATCCTGCTGTTTGTGGCTGTTCTTCTGGCTGTAACCGTGACTGGCACCATCCTATTTATGAACCACTACCAAGCTCCTCCTGTTTCCGATGGCCCACCTCTCATCAGCACCAATCAGAACGAAGGGAACGCGCTGGTGACCGTCGAGAGGGGTGACGGCTCGCGCATCAACATCTTCATAGACCCAAACTGCCCTGATTACAACAGCAACTTTCTGCGCCTGGAGGGTGTCCAGACGTCGCTGCTACACTCGCTCACTGACCATGACTCCGACCTGAAGTCGGTGAAAGGCCAGGACCGCGCCCTGCTCGTCAACTTGGCCGAGGAGGTGGCCAAACTCTCGGCCCATGCCAGTCAGTTGAAGATGGAGTATGAGTCACTGCGGCGTGGCCAGGGAAACCTAGGACAGGAGCTCAACACCCTGCAGACAGAGCAAGGTCGACTCATCCAGGTGAGCCCCCCCATCAAAAATCATTCATCACCCCCCCCTCATTATTTCATTTGAACTGTCCACTACCTCACTACAACACCTTCAATCTTCTGTTTTATAGTAGGCCACTGTGAGTATTCTACTTGTATTCTACACTAGTTTCCACCCTCTACATTCTAACTAGAGCATCACTTATACTGCTTTCCCAGGGAAGAGTTTATGTTTATGAGAGGGAGGTATTGCATTGTCTGGAAAGCCAATGGAAAGATTCTTTATTAACAATAGACCCAACTGGATTCATTAAACATCTAGGGGTCAATATTTTAGCATTTATTACTGCTCCCAGCAGTTCTCAGCTCAGTTAGGGAGTTCACTAAATATTATTCATGCTTTTTAATAAATCATGTACTTTAATCATTTGGGTTCTGCATTTTTTTAGCTGCACTTAGTCAAATCTGTCTACGCAATGCAAATCTAAGAGGCTTTCAGACATCATTGCTATTTATTTTCTGAGCTGACATCCTGATCCACAGCTTGGAATCTTACCCTGACTGCAGGGCTATGACCAACAGAACATTTAACCAAGCCGTGAAGGGTAGGTAACATGCCCGAATTGTACAAAGGAAGAGAAAGGTGACCTATAAAGGAAATGAAATACAGATGAGATAAGATGTAGTTTCACTCCCAGTGAACTAAGCACAAGGTGCATTAGAATGGTGCCTCATGGAGCCCCGGGGTTTATGGGAAGGAGGTACATGTGACACAATATACGGAGGGACAGCCGCACCGGGTGCGTGCAGACTGTGAATATGTCTGACAAGAGGCACCTACATTATATTTCTTTTCTCTCTGTGTCGAGCTGCTGCCTTAGTAGATGCTCCTGCTCTCACAGAAAGAGAGTTTAAGCGCTTGACAACAGATATGACAAGGTTTTGACCCTCCTGTCACCGGAGGAGGAGTCCAGAGAAGATCCAGCTGAAAGCAGGCATAGAAAAGCATAAATGATAAGATTAACTGGTCATTAACATTGCTAAATATTCAGATGAAACCAATTTACATGTTTATTAGGCTAAAGCATGAAAAAATGCATAATTAGAGCTATCCTTTCCATGCCCATGCTTGCGGCATACCTACACAGACTCATAAACAATACCACAGCATATGTTTTGCTGCCCTCAAGTTCAGAAAAAAATACAATAGGCTTGAAATCAAATGGTGAGTCACAGGCATTCATATGCTAATTCCGATTTTAGAAACGAACCTTATTCAGTCATTTTCTGTCAGCCAGACTGCCTAGGATATGTTATTTAAAGATGTAGGGGTTGTTAGACATGACAGGTAGAGTCCTGTCACTTATTATTGTTTAAATGCTGTGTTTGTGGGCAGCACATAAGGCTGGCTAGAGATGCCCTCAGACCAGGAACCCGTTTTTTGGATCTCGGGTCTACAGAGACAGCAAAGGAAAAGAGCGTTCAGCTAGTCAACATTGGAGGCAGAGGGCAGGGTCAGATTCATAGGCATCTTAGCAGCAGATGACATGTCAGGCTTCGAGAGAAAGGCCCATTTCCGATACCTTTTTATTACACGTCCCTCGTGAAATTTTCCCTGAGAAATAACGGCAAAGTCACTGAGCGACCCGCTCATAAGCTGAAGGCCAGGTAGATTTATTTTCTATCATAATACTGTCACACACCCAGCCGCGGCAGATATCTCTCATTGCCCCCATTAAAAAGTTCTGACTACAACAACAGAAGGTATGTCTCCAATGGCAACTGCCTTCATTTCCTGTAGTGCTTGCCTCTTTTTTCAGAGAAAAAGCAAAGGTTGATAAAAGGCTTGAATTCTTTGGAATAGCAAGGGTGTTATCCTTAGCAAAAGGTTGTCTCTTTGTTCTATCCATTTTGACTTTTCCAAACCTTAATTCAAGTTGGTCTATCTGTCTTACATGTCCGTGCTTATTGACACGGACATTGAGGAGCTTTGTACTCACACATGTCTGTCTATTAGAGTCCAGACTAATAATTCCCCATGGCAACAAAATTGGCTGATTTGACTGACTAACTGAAGAGCAAGTTGGTTAAACACAGTTCCCTCTTTCCCATGCGTGGGTGTCGGTATTCCTGTCAGTATTTGAGAACCAGATTGTAGTAGCAGGTTATAGCTCGATGGAAGCATATGGTAGGAGGACATGACAGTCCAGGAAATCACTGATGTAATAAAGCATGTTCTGGAGGACTGCAATAGATCCCTCTTGTGAATTTTGTCCTAAAGCTCCACCAACCAATATTCTTTTCAATTTCCTCCTGCGAGTATGCTATGTTTACTGCCTCATAGCAAGATTTAATCCTCTGTTTTCTTGTTTGACTAACTGAGTATTCTCTACTAAAGGAGGACAGTCATGAAACTCTCATATCTACAGCGACATATCAATATTCCACTAAAGGAAGTTAGTCAGGTGTTAGCTTATTGCTACAACTAAATATTAATACTCTGTGAAAGGAGGATAGTCAGGTGTTAGCTTATTGATACAGCTAAATATTAATAATCTAATCATACCTCAGAATATTACCAGAGAGAGTCGAACACAATTAGCAACACAAAAATATACATTTCATTGTTCCAGTTCAAGAAATCACTTGAGGTGAATTATGTTAAAATAAAGAGAATATCTGATAATCTGATTATTTTTTCCACAGTTGCAATAACTATACTTAGTGGTGGTACCATTGATCTCATATGAACAAATACCTGAAGAGAATTTTTCCATCTTGCATTTTGTTGCCATTGTTCCTTATTGGCTTCCTATGTTTCTGATGCTTACAGATCCTTCTCACATCTGTGTGGCACTCTATATATTCTCCTGTCATGTCTAAGACATGCTACTCAATCCTGCTCCTAAAAATCTACCACCGTGCAAAGCTTAGGTGTACTGCGAATTTAACACACTTATACAGATAATAAGCTTAGCTTCAACATAGCTGGCTCTAATACTGAGGTGCTACTGTTGAGCGTGATTATCTGTATCAGATGTGTTAAATTCAGGCTGCACCTGAGCTCTGCCAGGTCATAGATCTCCAGGAGTAGGATTGGGCAGCCCTGATGTATGACGCATAAATGTCTCTGATATGGTTTATGCTTATAAATGTCTTATCCCAAGATGTTTCTGCAGCCTTTCACCAACGTGTGGTTGTTAAATACCCTGCAGTATCAGGGTTTGCTAACTCTCGCACATCTGCCATGATACTCAAGCTTTCAGACTTTCACGCTCATACAAGAAATCTTATGGCAGATCTATATTATTCCATCATAAACCTAAAATTAACTACATCAAAATCTGCAAACCCTACAGTCTCTTTACATGGGTATAAAACTCTTACATACATGAACCAGTGGCCATCCGTTGAAAAAGCTCACCATCGTCGGTCAGTCCGCAATAATATACTGACCACCGTTTTCATTACCTTAGCTCACAGCCATGTAGCCGGTGAGAGGCCTTGTGAATATTGAGCCATTTCATCGCCAGAGAGTGTCTAAAAATATCAGTGTTTTAAAAATAATTCATGTTTTCCATCCAGCTGTTCAAAGGTTGAAAACCTGATGAGACACAGTAACCCCAAGGGAGAATGCAAATGAGGTGTCTTATCTCTCGCAAAATTAAGTGTTGTTCTCGTTATAGATCTGTACAAATAGGAAATACAGGGTATTACGATGTGACAATGGGTTAAAAAAGTACAATATGTATATTCATTATTTTCTCAGTAGGTGCCCTAGTTACGGTGATTCACTTATGGCTTTAAAATGAATGGTTGGCACAGTTGGGTGCAGACTAAGGAAACAGAAAGCGGCAGAGTAGTCAGTCCAGTGCATAAACTATGTTCCACCTGGGGTCATCCCATAATAATCGGAGGTGCTACAACTACACTGTACCCTTGCTTGCAGAGAATCTCTGCTGTCTTCGTCTTTGGTATGGTGGCTGGTTACTGTTTCCAGTTCTGCCTGTGTACTTCAGGCCAGTTCCGGTGTCCTTCCCGACACAGACCTTTCGCTTCCTTGGGCGCTGGTCCTCCACGGCTGTGGGTGCGATGATTAATGGTGACACATTAGCACGGAGCGGCTCCTGTCAGGGCCGTCGGCCAACACTGCAGTGGAAAGCACTCTGGTACTGGAGGACCTTTGCGGAGAGTAGTGTGGAGAACTGGAGACATGAGTGCCAGTATTACGCTATTTGATAAAACTGCCAGTTAAACTAGACAATTACAGAGCTGCCATTTCCCTTTCCTGCCCTTTTGTTGATGTTTTAAAGCCTTTTCAGCTTCAGCTAAGAGGCTCCTTCAGATGCAGAACAGCTAAATTCAGTCGTCGTTTTAAAATCGAATCGACCACAAATAAGTTTCCCTTTCCCTTATTATCAAGTCAGCCCAGAAACATGTGAAAACTTGGTTGCCAATGATTTCACTTGAAGTGCTCTCCAACACTGGGCAGAAAGGGGACTTGGTTGAACAAATGACTTTCTCTGCTATTTCTACCTGGCAAAGTCAGTGGAATCAAGAGGGAAGGTGACTCATGGTTCGCCTTGCAGGTGAAGTTAATTCCAGCTGGCGGCCTTCTCTTCTACGCTGAATGCAGAGTGTGGCCCCAACAAGGCAGCTACCTCCTGCCCAAACATGTGCCTTTGAGCACTGTTAATAGTGAGGGCAGCCCAACTATGTTAGCATCAGATTTATGGGATGGAGGTGTCAGATAAACCAATAGCATTGTGCTGGTGATTTCTCAGATTGCTTAACACCCTGTTCAGTAAGTGTGACGACAGTGGTGAAAATGGATGATAAGAAGTAAATATACAATTAAGAACTATCAGTCGACATTATGGACTAAATGATTAAATGCACCCGGAGTCTGTTTCACTGTTTATTGTAATCAGAACTTGAAGCAGAAAGCAATTTTCCTCTTTAGAATTTCCCTTGTTTACCAGTCTCTGGTTCAGGGCAAATTTCTGCCTTGCTGTTCCATATTAGAATGCTTCATTAGGTAGAAAAGATGATATATTAGGAGCGCAATAAGAGAAGAAAGCATAAACCTTTTTGATTAATGAATGCAATGATTTAAATTTACACAAAACAGAGGATTTTTAAAAACGCAAGAATTTCCTCTGTGTTTGGAGGGAAATGTGATCTATCAGTGTCCTGAGGGCAGGATTACAGTGCGGTTCAGGCTCTGCTATTGTTTGGACCAAAAACGCACAACAAATGGCCTAGCGTGGGGTGGAGTGCATGTTGTAACAAGAGGAGGTGCCTCAGAAGATGGCGGGGGATCATTTGAGGGCTTCTTTAACTGGCACCAAGACTGCTTCTCTACGAGATGCGTTTTAGGGCCGTCCTCGGAGAGAGCCTGGGGTGATGAGGCACACGCCGCCGGCTATGGAAGTCCTCACCGTCAGCCCCCATCAGTGCCAGACAGGGGAACACGCAGTGTCTCCATTCCCACCCCACTCCCACAAACCCATCACCATCTCATGCTCACGGCTGAGCATACTGACACTCACAGCTTGCTGGAGAATGAGATGTCACCAGCAGTTTAATGTGCTCACCTCGTTTGGGCTAATAGTAGAGGAGGGATACCGTGACAGTTCAGACTGCACACTTCAAGGATTTCGGTGTGACTGCGGGGAGAGAATCACTCGTCAGGAGACTCAGCCCATACTGTATGATATCGCGAGGCAAGATTAGCCCACGCAAAATCTCAGAAAGATGGTATAAGAGTATATGTTTTGTTATATCTACACAAATCTGAAAATCAGCAGTCTGTTTAATTTGTTTCAACTCCTACACTCAACACATTTTTTTATGCATCCTCTCAGGTATAAGCAGAATGAAATGAGACCATTGAATCCTTATGGCCTTGGCAGGCCTCCCATTCCGCTAGTTAACATAGGTGTTTTGAAACTGGGATATTTATACTGATCAATAAACTGTGATCTCTTCTTGAATAATAGCCTATTCATTTATTCATACTTTCCTTATTCTTATTTTTTATTTCGTTTGGCTGGAATAATTTTGATTACTGTCGCTATGGTTTCTGTAGACATTAAACACGAAACAAAAAGAAATGTGACTTTATTAAAGCTTATTTTTGCTACTGTTGTCATTGTCATGTATGAGGTTTAAAACTAAAGCTCTGAATGCTTTTGCTAAAGATACGATATTAAAATGAATAATAAACCACTGGCTGATTGTTGTGGTTGCGATCAGATATGGACTATGGAAGAAAACAACTTTATTATTATTATTTTTTTCTAAGAATTTCAATGAATTACGGGAAACATCACTTTCAGCCCATTTCGGTGTCTTCTTACATACTCTCTACAGCCTTAAATTTTAATGTTGAATGTGATAACGAACCCCCCCCCGACTCATTTGCAGATTCTCACACCACACCGTGATCACAGGGACTCCCTGATGTCTCGCCTTCAGAACCTGAACCACCTGAAAAACGCCCCTTTCTTCTGTCCACACAGCTGCTGTCGGAGAGCCAGGTCAACATGGTGAAGGTGGTAAACTCTGTGAGCGACGCTCTCAACTCCATGCAGAAGGAGACAGGCAGCATCAAGACACGGCTGAAAGCCGACCTGCAGCGAGCTCCGGTCCGCGGCGCCCGAACCAAAGGCTGCGCCAACGGTGAGGGATGTTACAGCTTTCTGAAGTGCCAATATGGGACTCTTGACACTCACGATCCTACACTGCTGCTCTAGATTATGTTTTTTTTAGGCTTAGAATAGAATAGAATAGAATAGAATAGAATAGAATAGAATAGAAATACTAAAAGCTGAAGTTGCGCCATTATCCCACCGCATGAGAGGTGCATTCATTCTTTTAATACACAAATAAAATATGGCGGAGTCATATAATTTAACAAATGCCATCACTGGGATAGGTTAACTGGTATGCTACAGAGAGGGCCTACGGCCCAAGGGAGGGGTTGTTTAGGATAGCACTGTGGAGACCAGACTGGAAGGTTCTGCAGTGCAACAGCTGGACAGAGCCTTCAAGATGATTCCACCCTCCTGACATCCCCACTGTTCCAGAGGAGCGCTACTAAATGCTACTTACATGAGGGGAATTTGCTATTTAAAAGCTTGTCTCTGAAGACAGATCACATGGAGGTGCCAAGTAGTGCCAACGCACCATTGATAAGACTTGTGAATGTTCTCCAGAAATTTCCCTCTTGAGTTTTTTTTTCTGTTTAGTCATCAGATCGTGTGGCTTTGCCTAGACGCTAACACCTAGCGGGTATGAACTTTGTAACCTCCATACAGCGCCTATTGAAGGCACATGTTCAAAGTCAGTAATTCTTTGCGGTTAAGGCCAGTTTACGGAGTTTCCTTTGAAGGATCACAATTTGTTGTTTTACAATAAAAACACATTAGTTAATATATTTTAATGAACTGTTAACAAAACGAACGCACTCTTTTGGTTTTAATGGAGAAAAGAAAGTTAAACATAAATCATCTTGATTAATCATAAGCAGTGTTAATAATGGGATCAAAATGTTATCTTTAAAGCAGCTACTTTCTAAAATACTTCTAAAATAATATTCCAGCAGACTTTGAGGCAGGAAAAATGGACAGTTATCCACAATGGAAATCAAAGTGAATGAATGGCCAATTATCGATGCACTGGCATGCATTCTCTGTTCTGAATTCAGTTGCGATTGGAGGTTGTAACCTGTTTTCCTGTTAGCTATGAATGCAAAGGGTTTAATTGCCTTTGGCAAAAATTCAGAATTGGTTATTCAAAACACCCTGGCAGTGTTGTGTATTTAAAACATAATAGCTATACAACTATTTTCAATGACGGTTGATGCAGATGTCATAGTAACCCAGACCATATCTCGGGAAGAATAGGACCTAAAGGAAGGCTGGTTAAACTCCAGGCAGTCCACTCTACTGACACACATGGCTTGTTTTTGGACCAGGCAACTCCCAGGGTCTCCATAAGGGAACTCACATGAGCACAGAGAAAATTCAATGGCAATATTCACATCAGTAACCACAGAAATAAAGAAAACAAGTAGCCAGGTAATAAAATAACAAGTTTTAACTCCCCTCAAAATTTGCTGGACAGCCCTGCCCTAAAATTCATTTCTGGATACAAGCACGCCACCCCATAAGCGATTTCCATAAATTTTGGATTTGCCTAGCCTATTTATTGAACTCTAAATGTACTGCTCCTCTCTGTTTGCACTTCTAACGTACACCCAGTCTGATCCAAAACAATCCCCTGCCTCCCTGCGTCTGGTCTCCTCGAGCCATGCTTTCATCTCCTTGCCCCGTTCCTCCCCTGGGGCGTGCTCCAATCCCTCCCCAAAGCAAGCTCCTTGGAAGGCCTACCTAAGAGTGGTGCCTGAAGGAGCCACATATGCGGGAGGATGGTGTGTGCAGGGGGGGTCTCCCAGACAACACAAGCTGAAGAGACACAGATATATGATAATTAACCAAAACCACCTACAGTCATTCATTAGTAATAATCACTAAGGCCCTATCTCCCCCTACGTACCCCTACGCAGGCTCCAGGCCCCGGGACTGCAGTGACATTTACGCCAGTGGGCAGAGAGAGGACGGCATCTACTCAGTGTTTCCCACCCACTACCCCTCTGGCTTCCAGGTCTTCTGCGACATGACCACCGATGGGGGCGGCTGGACAGTAAGTACTGCTGACCATGTGCCATGCAGATACAGATAGACAGTGCCATGAAAAAGTATAAGGCTGCCAGAGAAAAATGATCCTGCTGCTACAGATAAAATTTGCTGGGTGGGGGGGCTGGCAACAAAAAAAGTACATGAACTTTATTTTAGAATATTCAGAAAATCATCTCGCGCCCCACAGTTTGAGAACCACTGACCCATACAATGTTCCTGGGAAATTTTTTAAAACATCCATGGCATGCATTTCGATGGCTTCTGCAGCCTTCCTCTCTGTCCTCAGCTGCCACCTAATGCTGCTGTATCAGGTGTAGATTATCACCTGTACAGTGTTTTTGTGAAGTGGTAAAATGATGAATCAAAGATTGAATAGAGTAAGGGTGTACTCACTCTAGCCAATCCGTACCGTGCCCGAGCATGTTTGACCCCCAAAGTCCGGTTGTTTAACTAGTGTGATTGCTCTGTACCATGCCTGGGTATAATACGCTTGGAGAGGTGGGCCAGAGCAATTAGTCAGACTTGAGCACAGTACGGATGTAGTGTCATCACTAACATTGGGTGTTTCTCAGTACCAACAACTCAAAGATCGTACTTGTGATCTTGGCAAGACCTGTCTTACTAACTTGCCTTCCAATAACCATCTTGGGATGCAATGAATCATGGGATTCCACTAGGATGCAACCGGGCCCTGTGTAAGTGTACCCTAAATAGAGCAATAAGATCAAATGGAGTTATTTTGTTCAGGTCAAGTGTCTGTTGCAGTCACCTTTCTCCGTGCTGCAACTAAATGCTGATTTGTCTCAAAATTTGAAAAGGTCCAGATCTTCACCCATACAATGTGTTTGCAGAGTTTTGAAAAGGTCAGACAAATAATGTTTGAGTCATGCTGACAATATCAAGTGTCTGAGGCTGCCCATCTCTTTGCTATAGCTAAACAGATACAGTAGCTACTGTAGGACTGCCACTAGAGACTTTTTCTGCTGATTAATCTATTGACTCTTTTAGTAATTGGACGATTAATCTAAACGATTAATTTTCCTCCAGAAAATCGCATTGACCATTTAATTTAAGTTAATTTTATTTTAACAACAACAAACTGTACATTATTGTAGGGCTTTAGATAAGGGACTCCAGCTTTTCGGCACTATACAGACATTATTTTCACCCCCTATTCAATTCAATTAGTAGCAGATTAGTAGTATGCCTAAAACATTAATGAGATGCATATTGTGATAACTAAAAGTTAGTAATCTGTATAAATTTGGCATATCTTAATGCAGTGTTTCCCAACCCAGTCCTCAGGGACCCCAGACAGTCCACATTTTTGCTCCCTCCCAGCTCTCAGCCAATCAAGAGCGCCAAATACTGTACCTGGTACAGGTGTTAGGAGATGGGAGGGAGCAAAAATGTGGACTGTCTGGGGTCCCTGAGGACCGGGCTGTGAACCACTGTCCTATTGCTTATTAAGTTTGGTTAGCAGAGCACGCCACATGCAACTGTTTCGATAAATCATGGAAGCGATAAGCACTGAAGTCACGGTGAAGAAAGGGACAGCTCAGCGACCACAACATCTTTAAAAAGAGCACATATTGTGGTTAAACTAGATAAGGAGATTTTTGCAGATTAAAGTAAGACAATTTTTTGTGGCAAATATATTTTTCATTTTTATTTCAGTTCACAATTTTTTTTAATTTAATGTCCGTTTTCCTTTCAGTTTCAGTTTATGATAACAACACTGGTCCCAACAAGCCCAATACATACAAATCGGCACTGTCAATCAACGTAGAATAAGCCCAAATTTTAGCTTAAACGTTTTCTCAAACACTTATTCAATGGAAATTTGAAGCAGACAGACAACTTTATAGCTTTAATAATGAGTGTATTTAGTAGCTACAAGGACAAAAGATATTAAAAAGCTCTCCATACTAATGGAAATTTAATAAACATGAATAGACAACACTTGCCACCTATCCTGGCAAACCATCAACTATGCTGACTAATCATGGCATCCCAGATAAATGCTTTCAAACGTTTTAGGTAACAGCCTAGGACTTTTGCACAGCACTGTATAGTGCTCACAAACATTCTCAGATAACCGAACACATTCAAGGACATGCTGAAATCATGCAGCCAGACGCTTTCTCTCTCTTCTCTCACATAAACCCTCACACCATAATCCCAGGGTCTGTGTCTGATGAGATAAATATGTACAGCACCCCTGTGCGGTTAAATCGGGAACACTGAACATACCTCTGTTGAGTTTGACTCGCAATTCTGCGGCATTTGAGTTTCTTGTCATTTTTGTGAGTAGGACATTATGTCACACACAGCCTTTCAATGTAAGGACAGAAGGACATAGGTTTGGTTTCAACACTGGTGGGGGCAAAACAGTCCTGACCTCCCCCCGCCCCCCTCGTCCCCCTAAACACAGATGGTACTCTCGTAATATTGATAGGGACATGTCCCTACCATCCATACCCAAATCTACGCCCTTGGCTGTACATGAAGTAATCGATCTTGTCATTTCCTTTTTTTTAATAAAAGCATTATAGATAGAAGCTTCAATACTGTGACTTCTCAGTATTGAGTCTTGTACTGTATATTATATTAAGTGACACAATTCTTCACAGATGGGTATGTTTGCCCTTTTGTGAAACATTTGCCTACAGGGAAAATGTTCTATATTTCCGTTCTGTGTTTTGCATAAGCTACTTATATATAATGAGTATTATATGAATGCATGTCTGGTAGTTTATTCATGGTTGTGAAATTAAAAATCTTTGCCTAGAAGCGTCATCATATCTTGCTACCGTGTACGCACCACGAAGTCTGTAGTGTTAGATGAGTATCACTTGCCCAATAGCAAAGTCTTAGCAGGATCACACTGTACCATATGTCTTTTTCATCACCATGCCTGTGACCTCCCACCCCATCAACGCCTGTGTGTAGATGCAGCACCGTTTCTAGTTGGGTTCCCTGGCCTCATGTCATCAGGCAACCACGCTTTCTTCCCCCAGCCTCCATGTTTGTCTCCAGAGAAGAATAGGGTCTCTGGAGGCCTGCACATTGATTGAATACTGTGTTTAACAGATCAGTAATTAGTGTTTTGTATCTGTAGTGAGTCGGGAATGACAGAAACTTTGCAAATCACCACGGGCCCCTGAGGAGCTTAGCAGGCCCTATGGCAGGTAGCTGCGATGGGCCATTTCATTTTAGAAGTGTGGCCTCACAACTCCAGGGTTGGGGGTTCGAATCCCACTTCTGGCTGTGTGTTTGTGGCATATGTTATTGCCATATCTGCACAGTTTCCTGTAGTTACTACAGTTTCCTCCAACAGTTCCGGTTAGCAGTTAAGCTAAATGGCATCTCAGACCATATTGTGCCATTCTGTGTGGCTGCTGATAGCGTGGCATCTCATCCTGGGTGTCCTGGGCTTGTGCCCTATGCTTCTGTGGGTTGGACCTAGTGTTGGATAGTTGGTTTTGGAAGAGAAATGGATGCAGATAAGTTTATGGTTCTGATTTAAAATTATTCAAGCGTGGGTTGCTATTAGAACATTGATAAATGAAGCCAGACAATGAAGTGTGTGATTTGGGATGGGATTTTATTTTGTGCCATCCTGTCTGAAATGGCTGCTATTAAGTAATTTGATTTAGATGATCTGGGCAGCATCAGTCCCAAAGCAGAGATGGTGATTTTAGTTACTTCTGCACAGAACCAGGGGCTGATGGGGAAGCATTTTTAGATTGGCGTCTTTCCCAAAGGCCCACTAGAGCCAAAAACCGCAGAGAGCCATCATTCTCATAAGCCACCTTGATTGAGTTAATCGCCTGGCACTGAACCACCAAAGAAGAAGATGGTTTTTAGCCAGATCTAATTTTCAGATTTTCTCCCTGTGCGTGCTTGCAGTAGTCACACAAAATCTAAAAAGAGACATATTTTGCCCCCCATTGCTTTTGTCAGGTGTGAGCTTTTTCGCTCCCTGCTTCATGCATCCAATGGCTTTTCTTCCTCCTTTGAGCTTTTTAAACTGCAATGTACCTACCAACAGTGGGAGTCTCAGGATAAAAAGTTAGCTGTTACACAGTGCTAATGGCTGCGCAGAGCTTATTCATCACGACTGGCCTCCAGCCGGATGCCCCTGCTCACCATAGAGATGCTTGGCCAGGTAGAGTCAAGGTGCCGCTGAGCTGGATTTCGCTGTGCGGGAAGGGGACCTCTTGGAAGGTACACCGATCCCACGCACACAGGCACGGACGCTGTATGGGACTCGCTTCAACATCCATCACTACTCTAATGCACAATTGTTCGGATAATCGCACAAGATGTGCATGGTATATTAACATGCAATACTCACCCTCAATCTAATGAACACACATTTACATGCATCCACGCACTCTAGGCAAATATAAACACGCACTGGCAGATATCAATAGAAATTCTGTACTGATGGTGGGTTGTGAATACCATGGCAAGGAGACTGGCTTGGGGGGGGGTATATCTCCCGGGGGGCGCGCCCCCGTCCGGGCCCCGGGCCGGGGGGGGGGGGGTGGTTATGACGACGGCAGTAAGAGGCTGGAACGCGTCCCCCCCGCAGCATGTGGGGCAAGCTGAGACACCTCG
>JAODLD010000046.1:19431979-19447963 GCA_026781065.1 Mormyrops boulengeri
TTTTTTTATATTGTTTTTTATTTTTTAAGTTTTTATTATTTTTATTTATTATATTAACTGTTAAATCGTTCCCCCCCCCCCCCCCCCCAGCTTACATATAGTTATAATCAGAAAATCATATAAAGGAAATAAAAGGAAAAAGTGTCATGAAACAGATTTTTCACAGATGTCCCTCCCCAATACGGGCACCACTATTCTGTGCCTGTTAAAGTTTATATAGTGTTTTACATCAGTGGATTGGAATGTGGAAGCTCCATGTTTCAATGACTTGAGACTCAGACCTATGACTTGAGCTGGGGCACAGACTGGAATCATTGTCTGAGGAGCTAGAAACAAATCGGCGGGGTTATTATAGCTGAGGTTATTTTCAGCAGGTCGGTTCATTTCCAGACGTCATGGTGCACTGTGTTTAACATGGATCCTGAGGTCAGTGTTGAATGTCACTTTGGACAGAATGTAGATGAGTTTTACTCAGCATGCCAAACTAGAGCCAAACAGAAGCACCGGGCAACATAGAATGACAGCTGGAATCAGTGTCCCCATTCACATCACAATCCACTGCACTACAGTATAAAACCCTTTGGCAAGACAATATCGAAAAATACAAGACAAAGTAAAACCGTAGAAATAACTGCAAACTCCATGAACTTGTACAGAACACTGCCTTTCTTTGCCACGGTTATTGCTCTTATCCCCAATTTAAAGTCCTAAATGTAGCTGTATTTTATTGAGATGCATAATTAAATCATTGACTGGCAATATTCTATTCATGATAGTTCTGTGCTAAGATTAGTCAAAGTAATATTTTGCATTGATGCAAAATCAATTTTTTTCATATTGTCCAGTGATGTGAATCCAGAAAGAAATCAGGCTGTGGTTTTATCGAATAACCTTCCCAATGGAAATCTGCTTAGGAAATAAATACATTTTTTCCACTGACATGCGGTTTTCATTTCACGCTGCAAGGTGCAGTACCACTGGGGCAAGTCAAACACTTCGAAATTCAAAATCTTTATTCCAAATGAAGAAGGTTAATACCATATCATGAATGTACCAAAAGACAGTTTAAACTCAACCAGTATGGCTTAGTGGTCAACTGTGAATTATTTAGCGACAATTTTTTCACAGGCGACAACTGAAGGTGACAAAGCAGACAAGTCTGTCTGAACCGGTTCCTCTGAGAGATTTTTGGTTGTCGGCTGTAATGCTTCCCTTTTCCCAAAGCAATAAAGCTTGGGTGGCCTTGTGCTCGTGGAACATTTTAGCTGGATGGCAGCTGGCAGGGGATGAATGAAATATCAGAGTGGCACACATTCTGGGGAAGAATCTGGACCAATATATTCGGACACTAACTTTTTCATTTCAGCAGAGGTGGAAAGTTCAGGTCCAGAATGTAAAAATCCAGACCAAGATTTTATTTCAGCCAAACATTTGACTACTCTGTGAATGTGATGCTTTATACTCAACTTGGTTGGTTGAAACAAAATCATGGTCCTTTCTGAACCTGAACTTTCCAGCTCTGAATTTCGGCTTGTTTTAAATGCCATTGTTCTAAATTGTTCCCTTGTCATGACAGGACCCCTAGATCAGTGTTTCCCAAATCTTGCCCACATTTTTGCTCCCTCCCATCTCCCAGGAGGGAGCAAAAATGTGAACTGGGGAGCTGGGAGGGAGCAAAAATGTGGACTGTCTGTGAGTCCCCAAGGATCAGATTGGGAAACACTGCCCTAGATAATTGTACAGACCCATAGCACAAGGGGGAAGGAAAGGCATATTTCTGACAGCAGGACTGGAAAGCTGCTGAAAGGTAAAAGTAACATTAATGCTAAAGAAGAAAATGCTGTCAGAGTTTTTCCGTTTCTTTTTTCATCTGCAGTTTAAATTTTATATGAATGCTAACTTACTGGAGGCACGATTCTTAGAGCTGTGCTATTTACGTTCTGGGAACCAACGTTTCTCCCAGCAACTTGATGTCTAAAATGGTCAGCGCGACTGCAGCAAACGTATCTGGATAGCTATTGATCCTGAAGAGCATAGTGATTTTCTCTGATTACAGATAGGCTTGAATTTTAATGTTGGTCTCAGCAGAAGAAAAAAAGAGAAAGAAATCACACATTATTCCTCAGTACCTCTGAGTTTTCCTTGGAGTTTCCGCTTTTATCGGAATATGATGGTTTGTTTATTATTATTTTATTCGCTAAGAGCAACTGGGTAGAAATGAATGATTCATTCATAATTAATGGCAGCTTGATGACGCTTTAAGTGCAGCCGCCTGTGAAATATTTAGCTATGGAATGCAGTGGAATGTGAGCATGTTTGATTGATCATGGGCCCCGTCTCCCTCTCTTTCATTTTTCTTTCTTCACATTTACAGTGTGCAGATAGCAGCTTGGCTGTATCTTCACTCTCAAACCTTTTGTAAACAGAATAATTTCAATGACTTTTCAGAGTATTTTTCTCTCTTCCGTTTCCCCAAAACCACTTATCTAATGCATTCTCTGCAATCCAGGGCACAAGGTCCAGTAACATCACCATCACCATCATCATCACCATCATCATCATCATCATCATTATTGCGGTTGTTGTAGTTATGATCTCTTTTGTTGTTTTTCTTATTTTGGGCTGTTTAACTAAAATTAGGCCTACATAACAGTGTTTAAAAAAGAAAAACAAGCAGACTTTGTCATTTAGTCCTGCAGTGAGATGAAGTGCACAGCAAAAGAATCATATAGTACAGTCTAAATTGGCCCCGTTAGTTGTTTCTTTGTCTTCTAGGTGGTACAACGTTCCAGCTTCCCATTAAAATAAGTTTCACATAACATGTTTGTGACCAGGCAGTGACCAGGCAGTGACCAGGCTTAGTCAGGTGATGTTTTCTGCAATGTTGTTTGGGGAGTTTTTCACCTTTGCAGTTAAAATTCTGCTCTGAGTGCTTGGAGGATGCATTTCAGCTGTGCAGCTACAGTTAATAAAATGCTTCAGCAAATACCTGTTTGTAATCTCTCTAAGATCAGTTGCTGAATCACTCCAGAAAGTGAAACAGCTCATCAGGAAAATGATGTAACGAAAGCAATTTATACATAGCTGTGTCAGCGCCAAGTATGCGTGTGCGGTGGGGGGAATTTTGGAGTCAGAATGAAAGGACAGAGGTCGGCATTGCTCCTTCCAAAACGTTCCCGACTCAAAGTGAAGCTTTAAACGTGAACGCTAAGTGCAAGGACTACTTGGGAGAGGCCGGTGCCGGTGGGTGGCAAGGATGTGCCAACTCTCTGAACGTCTAATAATGGGGATTCAAGACTGAGGATGGGAGAGCGTAAATGGGTCGACTTTTCCTCTTTATTTAATCCCTAGAAACTGAAACATGGAGACATGTAGAGAAATAATAGTGGCACAGCAGCAGTTAGCATGGTAGTTAAGCATGCAAAGTTATAGCCTAAAGATTCCACATTCAAGTCCCTGGAGGAGATGAAAAAAGTGATAGAATTATAACATGCTCTGGATAAGTATGTTGGCTATGCATTTAGTTACTATAAAGACATATAAAGACCCTTGTTCCTGAGTTTGTCCTAAAGCAGTAAAAATGCACAGTTTTAGCACACACGTTTGTGCAATAGTCAATGAATAGCGCGAGTCTAGTGGGGATTTCCAAGAAAGACCCATTTAATGGCACTACATGCACATGCACAGAAGACACTATGTTGAAAGAAGGTCACTGTTTCTGCCTATTCATCTGCTTGCAGTGGTGATAAAACTTGAAATTAAATGCCACTACGAAAGGAAAATGACCTAATATTTAACTTATTTGCATCTGCCCACTTAGAGTTAGGAATGAAGAAAGGATTTTTTTCCCTTCAGAGTTAAGTATGAATCCTGCTGACCACGGTAAAAGTGGTAATTGCTGAAAGTAATTTACACATCATGTTCTCTGAATCTCACTCAGGAATTTTGAAGAGTTTGACCTGTGACATCTGCACAGTCTTCCTGCTAGTGGAAAACGTTTTTCTTTTTTTTTCCTTTATCCCAACCTGTCCAGAAAATCCAATCTGAGCCGAGACTATGACCCGCATGGCACACTATCTACCTTCTAGCCCCTAATGTCAATGACTGTCAGAGGGGTATTGTGCAGGCAGACAGTGGCTTTGGGAAACATTGATCAGACTAATAACCTGTTAAACGAGGGATTCTTTGTTTGTATATTGATGAAGTCAATTGGCTGCATAACCTTTCGCACATGGACCGGAAAAAAACAACTGGAAAATAAGGATATCTGTGCAAGAAGTTGAAGGGCAACACTACAACAGCTAATGATATTTTCATCCCCTTCAGTTAGTGATCGCCAAAGAAATTGATTGCCATTATGGAGCACCTGATTGTAACTGTCTCTTAAATGTGGGCCCCTAAGTTACCAGATGGCTGGAACTCTGCCTATAGCAATCAGGAAAACCACTGCTGAGCCTGGAGTTACTCAATACCGACAAGGAAAGCGAATGTTCATTCTCGGGAGAATGGCTGCAAATAGGCAGCAGGCATGGTCACATGAGGATGTATCAGGTATTGGGAGAGCTAGAGCGCACACAGAGCACAGACAGAGAGCACACAGAGCACAGACAGAGAGCGCACAGAGCACAGACAGAGAGCACACAGGGCACAGACAGAGAGAGGACAGAGCACAGACAGAGAGCGCACAGGGCACAGACAGAGAGTGCACAGAGCACAGACAGAGAGCACAGAGCACAGACAGAGAGAGGACAGAGCACAGACAGAGAGCGCACAGAGCACAGACAGAGAGCGCACAGAGCACAGACAGAGAGCGCACAGAGCACAGACAGAGAGCACACAGAGCACAGACAGAGAGCACACAGGGCACAGACAGAGAGTGCACAGGGCACAGACAGAGAGCGCACAGACAGAGAGCACACAGAGCACAGACAGAGAGCGTACAGAGCACAGACAGAGAGCACACAGAGCACAGACAGAGTGCACAGGACACAGACAGAGAGCACACAGAGCACAGACAGAGAGTGCACAGGACACAGACAGAGAGCGCACAGACAGAGAGCACACAGACAGAGAGCACACAGAGCACAGACAGAGAGTGCACAGGGCACAGACAGAGAGTGCATAGGGCACAGACAGAGAGCGCACAGACAGAGAGCACACAGAGCACAGACAGAGAGTGCACCGAGTGCAGACAGAGAGCGCACATAGCGTGCACAGGGCACACACACAGAGCGCACAGAATGCAGCAGGCCATAAGGGTGCAAGAAAGGGTGGGCAGGACGTATTGCTGACAGGCATGAGTAACACAGGTGTAGACAAACTAGGGAGGCCATGAAGCAAAAAAAGGACAGAGGCAGGGAAAGGATCAGAAGTATAAAGCTGCTTGATTTTAGAAATAAGTCCAAGGGTGGTGATAAGAGACTAATTCATAAACTAAATTGAAGTATGAAAGAGAGAATGCCAAGTATTGAATCTACAAGCGCTTCTTTCAAAACTGAGCACTCAGAGCTGCCTCCTAGTATTACAGTCTGGCTTCCTGCCAAAACCGGGATCCGCCATTAATATGCAGCCCTTTACGGACGAACAAAATCTAGGGTGGACAGGGAGAGCCGTGGGGATCCAAGGAAGAACACTCTGCTCTTAGCAGTCACGAGGCGCCCCCACCACTCCGTGCTTTCACCCAGCTTTGGGAGGGTCGGCATTTGAAGAGCTCCGTGCTGATTTTCATTTTACGCAGTCAAAACACAGTTTAAATTTAGCTTTTAAGTTAGCTGAGAGGATAACTCGGCAGTGTAAATTTAGCCTGCAGTAGGTGTGCTGAGTTACCGTTTTGTGAGCGGTGTCACTTTGGTGAAAGGTGCTCATTCCGCTGTACCTGGAGATATGATTCCCCGACACACATATTGAATATTTAGCACGGTTAGCTTAAACTATGTTCGCTTGCACTAGGCTATGCTGAACTCTCGACGGATTTCTGCCTTAAATGACAAAGTGAAGGATTTGTCATTGCTCTCTCCCTGTAGTCATTCTGTCACCTAACACAGTCTGTCTTAGCTGGAGGACACAGCTGCTGGCTGCCAGTGACTTTCTCCAGCCCACTGTGCTTCAGGGCAGACTCGTTAAGGGCAGAAGCATCTTGGTGTCCCACCACTTTTCATACCCAGCAGGAAGCTCGCTCTCAAGTATCAAGAGCCGCAGCATTGGGTGTGGGATGAAGAGGGGTGGCCATTCTTGCTCGTAATTGACAGCTCTCAGTGTGCCCGCTTGTCGAGCTCCCCCCCCGCACCGCCACTACCCCTCGGCTTCTGCAGGGAGCCCCCTGACGTTCTGTTGCCTGTCAGGCTGACAGACGGAGGCCATCTTCCTGGCATATGAAGCTCTCTCTTCTGCCAGCCTAGCAGCCTGTTTACTCCATTCCTGGCTGCAGCCTTGTGGGCTCTTTCCACCGGGGATGGCGAATCATAACATGTTGTGTATAACTTTTTCCCGAACGTTTTCAAACTTCTGGAATGTTACCCAGGACAGGCACAACAACTGTGATTGCATTAAATACGGCATGGAAATCAAGCGAGGAGTGGAATATTAATTTAGAGAATAGCAGTCCTCAACCCCGTATTCAGCGGTCAAACCATGATTAAAGTGAAGATTTATCAAAAGCACGCACTTTTCAGCTCGGAGTGCAGGTTGTACAGGTGCAGCAAACTGGCAGTTAGCCACCATGCTAGCTGCGAATTACACTCGCTATCCCTAGACACTAAATCATAAGCAGGCCCTGGCCATCAGTGTAATGCTTTTGTCAAGGTATGTGCATCTCCACATCTGACAGCTTATTGGAAGGTTAGGGCTGGGTAGGGCTTAAGTTTCCTGGTCCTCATATGGGAAAACTCTGTTTTATAAAAATCCATGACTGCAATGGAAAAACTAAAAATGCAAAAACTCTTGTATTTTGTTTGGTTACTTATGGTTACGGTTAGGGCTGGGTAGGGGTTAAGGTTATCATAGTTAGCATTAGCATTTTCCCATAGAAATGAATGAGCGGTCCCCATAAAGATATGATTACACAACTGTGTGTGTGTGTGTGTGTGTTTGTGTTTGTGTGAGTGTGTGTTTGGTCACTAGATGCAATAGAAACACAAATAAGGCTACATGTTAAGCAGGATGAACTTTAACAACATCAATTTTCTTTATGTGGATACAAATCATTTATATATATATATATATATATATATAATTATTATAAATCAATATCATTGTTATATTATTATTAATAATATATATATGTAATTACAAACCTGTGTGTGTGTGTTAATTTCCCCTACATTTTAGTATAGCAAAACTACATAATATTAACTAAGTGCTAGCAGACACCTTCTCAGTTATACATATGTACCGTATAAGTTATTTAAGACACCAAAGTTAAATAAGGTCATATTAATAAAAGTATCATATTAATTATTTTACTTTTGATTTAAGAACCACTAGTAACTAACAATGGTAACTTGTTAAGAATACAAATGACCCAGTCGGTTGCACAGTTTTGTTCACTGTTTTTAAATTAGCATTTCAGCTAAATAATATTTTGATGATGAAATATTGAAATCCATTTGGTATTTTAAGTCATTGTTAGGAATCTGTGAGTTCCCAGCTAGCTGCAGGCCCCACCTCTTCTGTTATGGAACAACATCATACATATTTAGAGGCTCACTGTGTATAGAGTTAATTGATCACAATAACATTGCCTCCCAGAAGGGGTAAAACTTATATGCCATGCTGGAAATAACTCCAGAGAAACCTTATTAAATATGGGCAAGGAGCAAACATGTCAAAATAAATCTGAAATCAACGTGCTAGATAACAGACCAGAAAATTGCCTGATGATTCATGAAAAGTGCATTTAAGCTTCACATACGTAAAAACAAAAACCAAAAACTGTCCCTTTAATTTCGTACATTATAATACATGACATTTTACACAACCTGTGCTTATATATGAAGTTTGATTTTAATCATCCATATTCTGAAAACTCTTATTTTTCCCAGTGGCTCTCAGTCTAGACTTAAGAATTAATTTCAAAATATATTTATAATGTTAAGTTTTCTTTTAAATGTCCCCTCATTACGGGTTTCATAAGCAAGTATTATGGCTGAGGTATATTATTTGCAGCTATTTGCAAGGAAGTGCTTCAGATCCCCTTGACCCCATCTTCTGTCCACAAATCGAAACGGCAGTTAATTAAGAGATAACTAAAGGGCACTGGGAATTTACCAAATCAGGCAGGCGGTGACACACTGAGACCGAACTGCAGAGAGAAACGCATTCTGCAGCCGTCCGGGACCCCGGGACCCTCCCAGCAGACAGGATGGCATACGATTGGCTTAACTGATTGAATGCATTAGTAGCCCGCTGTGAGGAGCGTTCCGCGGCCACAGTCACGCTGCGACCGAAGATCCCATTCAGAGCACGTCACCTCATCCTCAGACGTGGTTTTCACATGCCTGTTTGCCCTGCCTTGTCTGATTAGCAGAAAAAGCAGTCGCATTGTGGGGGCTGCTTGTGGAAGATAAACTAGCTGACCACAGAAATCAGGCACAACTCACCAGAGACATGCTAAGATATGTAGGGAAAACTGCTTTACTTCCTACTGGGCTGTGTGTGTGTGTGTGTGTGTGTGTGTGTGTGTGTGTGTGTGTCTGGGTTTGCAGAGATCACATTTAAGGACCACATTGTCCCCAAAGTGCAGTAAAACCTGAAATTTCCCTACTTTTTGGGACGTCTTTTGAGGGCCCCATTTGGATAACCTCAGTTTTATAAAACTCTGTGAATGCAATTAAAAAAGTAAAAATGCCCAAAGTCTTGTATTTTAGTTGGTTACTTATGGTTAAGGTTAGAGATTAAGGATGGGTAGAGGTTAAGGGTGTCATGATTGAGATTAGGGTTATTCCCATAGAAATAAATGGACGGCCCCCATTTAGATAGGTAGACCAACATATGTGTCTGTGTGTGTATATGTGTGTGTGTGTGAGACACATGCCTTATGTGCGTCTAGCATTTCAGTCCCACAGTTGTCTTGGGGTCTCCGTGAGGTTATAGTCATGTTCACTCCCCACCTCACACACACATCTTTTTCTTATGTGGGTCTCAACCTGGGATGTGAAACACATTTTCAATCATCTGTATGCTAGTAACTTATTTTGTAAAATATTCACTGCTGGATCAGTCGAATGTTATGTGCATGAAATTTGTGTTTTTAAATACACAGACATCTGGATGGCTATGTAGATCTGTAGGTTACTCAGCAAGCATTTACAGGCATTATGGTGAATAATTAAAATCACTTTGGTTATACTGTGGATTGGGAGAATGATAAAGTAAAACAGAGAGAGAGAGAGCGTGAAAACGAGAGTTGGGGGAGAGCAGGAGCGAGGGGACATTTTGTTTGCCAGCTGCATTCATTAACTTTAAATAATGCCCAGGGCACCTGCTCAGATCAGAGATCTTTTATTGGGGATAGTGACTGTTTTCAGAGATCATATGCCAAAAACACATGGGATTTCAGGAAAAGGCTAACTTTCTATGGCTGCAAATGAAGGGATTTTTTCCATATTAGAGATTGTGGCACTAGAGACTGAAACCAAATCACAGTCTGGTTGTTTTGCCTTTTTATATTGCGCTGAGTTATGCACAGTGTTGGGCAGCAACGCTTTACTCAGTAATGCGTTACTGTAGTATTACTACTTGCCCCGGTAACGGCAAAAATTGAACTTCAAGTTGATTAAAACATCTGACACAGCAGCACAGCAGCAATATGACACTTGGCGCTGACTTGGGATCATGATTAATGTCAGACTGGCCAGCAGTCTGGACATGATATCCTTAATGTGACGCAACGTTTAATGTTTTGTAAATGTTTGGCAAAACCGTTACACTCCCTTCTAATGTGAGAATTCTCCAGCTAAAAAGTCGGGAAAGACTAGTACTTCATATGTTTATCATTTTTCATACAGGCTCCAGTATTTGTGGTTATGCTGTTTGATTTTTGACTCTGTACAACGCTAATTGTTTCAATGAAGTGGATTCATTTATAAAATAAGCCAGTTGTATGACCCTTTTATGGGGGTTGGGGATCGAAAGTAATATAGTAATACAATGAGTAATGTAACTAAGTACTTTTGATACTAATTAGTAAGTAAAGTAATATTATTACTCATAAAATGAGTAATATTGGATTGGACTGCCAATACTGGATTGGACTGCCAATACAGATGCTCTGTGCAAGAAAGGACAGAGCCGTCTATACTTCCTTAGAATGCTTGCATCATTCAACATCTGCAGTAAGATGCTTCAGATGTCCTACCAGACAGTGGTGGCAAGCGCCCTTTTCTACGCGGTGGTATGCTGGGGAGCCAGCATCAAAAGGAGGGATGCGTTACACCTGGATAAACTGGTGAGGAAGGCAGGCTCTATTGTAGGCATGGAGCTGGACAGTTTGCCATCTGTGGCAGAGTGAAGGGCGCTGAATAGACTCCTGTCAATTATGGAGAATCCTCTGTACCCATTGAATAGTATCATTTCCAGACATAGGAGCAGCTTCAGTAACAGATCGTTGTCACTGTCTTGTTCCACCGAAAGACTGAGGAGATCATTTCTCCCCCATACTGTGCGACTCTATAATTGCACTAGTGGGTGTAAACGTTAATACTATGCAATATTATTGATTGTTATACCTGTTTTATTACTTTTAAATTATTTGTTAATTATTTGTAAATTATTGTTTCTCATTAGTATCCATTATTAGTGTGCTGCTACTGGAGTACCCAAATTTCCCCTTGGGGATTAATAAAATATGTATGTATGTATCTATCTATCTATCTATCTATCTATCTATCTAATAAGTACAAAGTAATTTATTACTCTTCCTGAGTAACTTGCCCAACAGTGGTTACGCAGCAATTTTGAAGAATCGAGGCTTCTGAAGGTTTGGTACATTTGAAATGTTTCACTATGGAAACATAAAACAAACTATACTGATGCAGACCTATTATCTGGCTCAGCACTTAAATGCAAGCTTCCGAAAGAGAAGCCCCCGGTGATTACAATTAACCCTGGAAAAGTAAAAGATGAATAGCATTTTCCTTCAAGCTGTAGATAGGCCCTGCTGTGGATATTCAAGAAAATGCTTGCAGACCTCGGAGAGAAATGCATCACCACAAAGGCGTTCAATCAACACAGTGTCCAAGACAACTTCCAATCAGTGTCACTCTGCATATTGCCATTGTTGGACATTTTGGGAAGGCGGCCAGTGCGCGACATCGATACAGGAGGTGGATCCTCCTTGAGCAGGTGACAGCCAGCAATATAATATGGCAGCACCCTCTGTACCCCCTTAGTCACATGGACGACAGGTCCTGCTTTCCAGGCTGTTTGAAAGCATCCATTGATTCAGTGTTTGCTGATTAATCTCCAATAAAACAACCAGAAGTCATTGAGCATCTGCACTGCCTTTTCATCAACATCTGAAAGTTGAGAAAACCTTGCCGTTGCGTTTTATTTACGCATTTATCGGTTTTCTTTTGTAATTTTTCATGAAAATGAGGCCAGCAAATCAATGTACTGTGTCATCAGAAGTTTTCCATGGCTACACTAAGCAGCTCAGGGCAAGGTGTCTTGTGTGTTTTAGCAAGAATCCTTTCCGTGATTTGGCATCTTTAAAATTTTTCAATATAAATCCGATACCTTACACAACGGGACGACGGCTGATTTTGTGCAATGCTTACTCACCAATGACAGCCCAATAGTGCATCGAGGTCACTCCAGAAAGTAATATGTTTCAGTGATGGTGAGGTTTTTATATCATAAGTATGCCATTTCAGAGTCACATATGCACACTATTTGAAATGATTTGCATAAATGGGCTGTAATATGCTTACAAAATTACTGTGAGCGAATGCATGTGTCTGTATGATTGATTCTCTCTCCTCCGACTTTTCTCTTGTGTCCAGGTGATCCAGCGGAGAGAGGATGGCTCGGTGAACTTCTTCCGTGGCTGGGATGCGTACCGTGAAGGATTTGGGAAAATCACTGGGGAGCACTGGCTGGGTGAGTCCCACCTATTGACCCAAAACGCAGCATTGGTGGCCAGCTGGGATCATCTGACTTTCCGCAGCTGTCACATGAGAAGCTACTGTGTGAGTGTGTTTATGGTGCCTTTAGTCATTGCTTCCTTATTCCTGTTCTTTTTGTTCTGGAAAAGCAAAACAAGTGTACCACAGAGTTTTCATAATGTCTCATGCTGATATTGACTCTTCTTACTGTGAAGCCAAAATAGAAATTTTGATAAGAAATGTGCAGGAAGTGATAATATATGTTTTGACTGATGACAGACCACTGTCCTGCCCAAGGTACATGGGAGTGTATATACAAACGAATCTCTGTGTTTTTGAATGCTGTAGCGGAGCACAAATGTGGGCCCCCTTGGAGAGAGACAACATTAACAACAGATAAATAGCACATCTTGTGCTTTTAGGGGAAAGAAAGCCCAGTCTTGCTGCTGAGTATCAAAAGGAAAATGAAAAATATGTGCAAAATTGCTGTACTTTTCTGTTTCATTAGTTGAGCAACTTTGTAAAAAAAATTGAGGGCATAATTTTGTTAGCCACAGACTGGGACGGCCCACAAGGTCTACAGAAAGCGTGTGGCTACAGGGGACTCGGAAATGGCGCCGTAATTCAGGGGAGGCTGATTTACAGTGACTGGCCTGCCACCCCGTGTCAAGCCAGGTGGATTGAAGCGCTCACCGAAAGCCGGGGAGACGCGGAACACAGCGCTCTCCGGCACGTTGAGGTCAGGGTAACATTGTTATCACCAGACAACAGTAAACCCAGAGAACCCCATCCGTTTAGCCCAAGCACAGCCGCTTGTCTGCTTGTAACTTTCAGAACTTCGCCAATTGCGGTAACACACAGTACAATATAGCAACAAAAAAAAGACACATTTTTCCCTCCTCGTGGTGTATAATTCACACAGACCTGTCAGTAGCGAAATCTCAATGTGGTGATTTCAGAAGGCTTCTCGGGTCTGTGGTAATGCTTGTGTCTGCACCCGTCCTCAGTCCTCTGCTGATAGCCAGATAGGCCCGCAAATAGTGCACAGAGACACGCGCCCACACACCCCAAACTCCCACCCGCCCCGTCGCCTGTAGCTCCGCTCAGCTGCGGGCAGCACTGCGGGATGATGGGGAAGCTTCGTGTTTTGCCATTTTGGGATTCTACTCCCAGACTAAGCGGAGTCCACCTTTTCAAATAAGGCAAGAAAAATGCAAATACACACACACATATATCAAAAGATTATATTTATATTATAATTAATATATATTATTTATATTATTATTAATAATAATATAATAACAATAATAAGAACATATCAATTTATAATTATTATTTATATATATATAAATGATTTGTATCCACGTAAAGAAAATTGATGTACACTCATAATTTACGAATGCTATCAAATTTATCTTTAAGGTTGATTCTACCCACACTCACTTGCCCCTGAACATGTATGTCTGTGCATGTTATATTAGCTAAGATAAGCTAATGTTTTACTCATATGAAATGTAAAAAAAAAAATTATCTATTTTTAGCATGAATTTCTTAGCCTGTTTTTTGGGTCAAAAACCAGCCATCAGTCTGGGAATGTTCATTCTGGTAACATTGTATCAATTAATGAATATCTAACCCAAATTTACCATTTACATCTGAAAAAGACTTTTTATATCAAGAAAAGACCCCCCCACCCCCACCAGCAGAACTGATCTTTGATTGTGACTGTATTTCTAACCAGCAATTATAGAGAATGCAGATCATGTTTTTGCTGGCATTTTTTTATTGGCTGCTGTACAAAAGAAATATATTGTATTGGAATTTGACTAGCATTGTCTTTTAGACAGAACTGCTAATGTTTTCATCAGGTCACTAGAAGCAGTGCGGTGTGCAGTGCGAACTCCCCATTACACTGTAATGAATTCAGGGCGTGAGCCATGTCTGTTTCCTGGTATACTCTATTGATCTGCAGCAAACCTGCAGTGCCAAGTAATTCATTAACATTGGTTTAGAATGACACGCATAAGGACAATGTTTTCAAAACAATCCTATCAGCACACACTTTGCCTGACTTTCCCTTCATATTGATTTTAATGGAAGGTGGGAAGTCATTCACTAAGATAAATTTTCCGATCTTACTCATCTCATCCTAAGGAATTTTTTATACATGTTTTGACAGAGATGGGTAAGATATGTCTGACAGGTTATATGAATGCAGGTAGCGGGTTAACAATGTCTGGTAGCAAGACGCATCAGTACTGGCTTAGCACATTATAGACTTGTTCTTGGCTTCCATGTCGGTCTGTTATGCCGGCTGCCATACTACTGGTTGCCCAGCGTTCTGAAGGAGCGTCGGCTCCATCTTGTCATCACCTCACTGTTCCCCGCCTGTGACTCGTATTCTACGACTTAGTTTGTGTGACTTGTCACTTAGCCATCCCTCTGATTTGACTTTCCCTGCCTGCCCCAGGAGAATGGGTTCCCCCTTTGAGTCTGGTCCCTCCCAAGGTTTCTTCCTTCTAGGGAGTTTTTCCTTGCCACTGTCGCCTCTGGCTTACTCACTGGGGGCTTTGGGCGGGGATGCTGTAAAGCGCTTTGAGACAATATTATGTTGTGAACTAGCGCTATACAAAAATAAATGTTGTTGTTCTTAATTTTCTTTGGTATATCATACCTGGCTTGATAATCAAGTTTGTTTCATTTTAAGTTAACATGATTTTTGGCTCATTCTATAGTTGAAGGGCCTCGCACCATAGGGATTGTGGGTAAAATTGTAAAATAGTGTGCAATTGTACATGTGCTCTGTGATGAACCCCTATATGGAGTATCCTACCTCATGCTCTATGCTTTCTGGGATGGATTCTTGTTATTGTTATTCAGCTGTTACAGAAAAAACACAAAATGGGTTTTATTTCATGATGACAAAGTAAGTATTTAGGACAAATAATTAACTAATGTTCAACCCCAAACTACCTGCTCAGCAAGAATTTATGGATAGTCTTGCTGTAGTGGATAGTTTAGCCCCCATTAACAGATGCATTATATAGTCAACCAAACAACTCAGAGTCCAACCCCATACTGATTAAACCACACTACTGATCTGGCCACACAGCAGAGCACATTCTGCTAAACCTAGCCTTCATATCCCATTGGTTATCAAAGAATGTCACTAATCATCTATTGCCTGATCCATAAAAAATGATGGTAACTTGATGGCATCACACTAAATGAGAACTGCTATAATTTAAGCTCACTCATAAAGCTTTCCTTACTGTAAACAGCCCACCGGTGTCTGATTGATATGGCATTGTTGTTAAGGGACATCACATGTAAAGGCCAATGAAGATCAGCGAGTTACTGAGCAGAGTTCCTCAAGCAAATCACCCTCCTGATGTACTCAGTGTAGTAGTTGTAAACAACTATAATGGCAAATTTTGCCTTATGGCTAAAACAGTAAATTTAACAGTTATTGATCACTAACAAATGAAGCTTTTATGATTTAAAAAATCCCCAGATGTCACACCTCTAAAATGTACCACCAGACTAACTTCTGCGTGTCGCTTTTATGAATCACTGCCCAATATGTAGATAAGGACGTTCCGAATTAATGTCCCAGTAAAAATGCTAATAAATGCCAATAGCAGACGTTTATGAATGAGGGAAAATGGTAGCATGGTGGTATTTGCCATTATCGACGCACTAAGCCATGGGTCCCAAAACCTTGCAGCCCACAGAGTCAAGACTCCCATTTTTTGGGGGTGTGTCCCCCCTCAGTAGAGTTTGCCGATCGGGGGTGTGTCCCCCCTCAGTAGATTTTGTCAATTGGGGGTGTGTCCCCCCTCAGTAGAGTTTGTCAATTGGGGGTGTGTCCCCCCTCAGTAGA
>JAODLD010000046.1:19448035-19480322 GCA_026781065.1 Mormyrops boulengeri
GCCGATCAGGGTGTGTCCCCCCTCAGTAGAGTTTGCTGATTGGGGGTGTCCCTCTCAGTAGAGTTTGCCGATCAGGGGTGTGTCCCCCTCAGTAGAGTTTGCCGATCGGCGGTGTGTCCCTCTCAGTAGAGTTTGCCGATCGGGGGTGTGTCCCCCTCAGTAGATTTTGCCGATCGGGGGTGTGTCCCCCTCAGTAGATTTAACGTAATCTACTAGTTCTGGTCACAATTACAATGGAATTTTTTCACTTCTTTAATTTTTTGTTAACAAACCCTGGAATCCCTTTTTTGTTAACAAATCCTAGTCTTTTGTAGCAAGTGAGGCCATTTTAAATGGAAGTTAAAGCAATTTGTTTTCTGACCTCTTTTCACCGTGAAGGTTACCTACACCTCACGTTAGATTTAACTGCCTAGTTTACCAGTTGGTTCACTGGCAGCATTCATTCACGGACAGTGCCGCAAGCGTAAGCCACAAATTAAGAAGCGTCATGGCTGGCAAGCAGGGTCAAGCCTTCACCTTCTCTTTTTCGGCAACCCCTCATCGGGATGGAGCGTTAGAGACGGGACATGGGGGGGGCCGTGGGGGGGACGTGCCGTCACGCTCCGGCAGAGGGAGCGGGGCTTTGAAGGGCCAGCAGGTTCACTGGCTGCTTTGAGACACTATGAGCCATTGCCTGCCTGTCTCTTTGTTTTATATTCGCATTTTGAGCCTCATCGATTTCAATAAGCTTAGATAAGCAATTTCACCTCTGATGCGCGCGGCTCACTGGCTGTGCGCCCCTGCCCGCTCGGATCTCAGTAAGCGCCGTGATAGCGCCTGAGCCCATTTCCAGGGGATTATCCCCACCACCTGTGGAAGCTGCCACTGCCTGTTGTCAGGGAAGCGCGTTTGGGTGTGTCGGGGGTAGGTGGGGGCGCACTATCGAGGCAGCCGCATGAACAGCTGGATAAGTGGGTCTCTGTCTCGCTCTGTCGCTTGAGAGCACGTTATAATCTGGGCTTGTAGGCTCCACATCTCTGGACTGGCTTTGGGCCAAGAAAGTCATATAACTAAGGCAGAGTTCTTGCTGATGTTTCAGTGCATGTGAACATGAAGCCATGACCTTGTGCTGCGGAGAAACGCAAACCTAGAAGCCACCACAAAACTCTTAGTGGCAGAAGGATTAAGCCAGTATCAGATCTGACTGGCAGAAGCAGGAAAGTTTGAGAAGAAAAAAATGCAATTACCCATTGGCAAGAAAAAGATAAGATTTTTTACATTTTCACGCGTTACGTATATTTTGTGAGTCACATAATCATTGTCTGCATGGTGACAAAAAGGTTTATCTTGCAGAACTTTTACACTCAATCCATCTGAAATATGATCGTTATTATCACAGAAAAGGCACGTTTAATTGTGGAAATATGCAGCTCCATAACCACATAGGCCGTAAAGTAGGTTATATTCTGAGAGGTTCCTGAGGCTGTGTCATGGTTGCTCTTCGAACTTTGCACACTGGAATGTAGAAAACTTACCATGTATGAGGTATGATTCACTTAATTTATTACGTGAGGTCTAACTTTCCATTCGAGTTGATGTTTTTTGCATGTCTTTGTGGGTTACTGTAGTAGTGAAATCAAAACAAATTAATTTATGAAGCACATTTAAAAACAACATTTGTTGACCAATGTGCTATACAGGATCAACAAAAAGAAAGGGAAGATAATAATAATATTAACAATAATCGGTATAAAAGAAAAAAATCTCATTGTCGTACAAGCAACTGCAGCAGAAACAGTAGAATTCATAGTACTAACAATCGAAGGTACTAGCAGTGGTAGTTATGCTAATAGTATTAGTGACAGTAGGAGCAGTTCATGAGTAGCAGTTGCATTATCGGTACCACCAGCAATAGTAGCAGTGCTACTGTTACTATCAGTAATAGTAGCTGTAGCAGTAGAAGCCGTAGTATTAGTTGCAATCTTCAGCATTTAGAATCACTGTGTAGCTCCCCTGCTCCCAGGATTTGAACGAGAGCCAGTGATGTGGGACAGGAATGATTTGTGTGTTGCATCATGTCCTTTTCATCCTACGGGAATTGGTTACAGATGAGTTATAACAACTTTGAATTGCAGTGGGCATGCAAAGGTTCATAAATATGTTCTTTTTATAAAGGAATAAAATTTACTTCAGGATAAATAAAGTATCTCTATCTATCTATCTAAAAAGAACACACCATCCAATTATAATCCTGCTTAGGAATTAGAGGCATGGAACGTTACGAGTGAAAGCCTGTATTTCTAGGTAATTTGTTAATTCTGGGCCTTGTACCTGTACTGTATGCATTTCACGTTGACTATTTCCTCTAAAAGCATCGCACTTATGCTGGCCTACCTGTCCGTTCTGCTGTTTCGGATCCATTCAAGGTTTCTCTGGGATGAATAATAAAAATACTGCTGACAGGTAAATAAACGTATCCCAGAATGCATCTCCTTTTCATTTGATATGCTCAGCATGCACTTCTGTATGTTTGTGTATAGGCCTGTGTGTGTTTGCAGTATGTTCAAGTAGTTCCATATTTTTGTTTGTTCCTGGAAGTTACTCTGATCATTTACTGCTTTTGTCAGTGTAATAGAAATTAATTTATTGGAAATGGAAAAATGTTCCTGGTTGTATGTACAGCCAGTGGAAGAAAGAGGAGAACTACCTCAGGATATTATCCACACTGAAACAAATGAGGAAATAGAAATTCTCAAGCGACCTTGGTGTAGGTCTGACTGCTGTAACATGAATAACGTCTACAGCGCAGGGTGTTAAGTGCTGAGATTGGAGCCACAGGACATCCCAGAGGTCCTTTACTGTATAAATGAGCAAGAGCTGTAATTTAGGACAATCTGCACCCATCCTGACATTTTCAAAGCTTTCTCCAGCTTTCCACTGATAAGTTTTTCACTTTTCACTTTTATACTACTTACTACCATCCTTCAATTTTCTATGTGCTGTATCACTGGCACATAAAAGTATCAATGCAGAATTTAACTTTTTTAAAAAAAAAAATTAAAAATGAATATTGTCGCTGTACATCCTTTTTTTGATGATTGTGACTTCTTACTGTATATGGAATATTCCCATTTTTACTTTATATGGAATATTCCTATTTTTACTGTATATGGAATATTCCCATTCTCCTCTGTTGACCGACAGTGTTTAACGTCTAATCGATCAATAAAAAGATGTTTTATGAAGTCATCTATTTAATTTGTATTTGTCTTTGTGCTTGTGGTGGCATGGTGGTGCAGTGGTTAGCACTGTGACCTCACACCTCTGGGACCAGGATCTGAGTGTCACAACCGATCATCCAGCCCCTGTGTGTGTTACGCCTACCTTGTTACCCTCGTGTGGAATCCTTCCACTTTACCAGCTGTTCCACGTTTCCTGCCTGTAGTCTTGTGTATTTAGTCCGCGTTTTGTTCCATCTCCCCAGATCCGTCATTGATGTTAGTCGCCGCCTACCCTGTGATTCTCGTTTGTCCCCAAAAAAAACCCTGTTTCCTTGATTACGGGCTTTCGGCTTCGTCCTTCCCCGCTTCCTGCCCTGATCGCCTGACACTGAGTCTCCACCATGGCTCTATGTATATGGAGTTTGCATGTTCTCTCTGTGTCATTGTGAGGTTTCCTCTGGGTACTTGGGACCCCCCCTCCTCCACACACCAAAAACTTGCTGAGGTTAATTGCAGTTACCAACCTGTCCATACAGTAGGTGTGAATGGTGTGTGTGTTTGCCCTGTGACGGGTTAGCACCCCATCCTGGGTATATGCCTGTGGCTTCTGGGATAGGCTCCAGACCCCCTATGACCCTGAACTGAACATGTGGTTACAGAAAATGGAGGGATTATGTTTGTACTAGTTAACAATTGTATTCATATTGATCACTGAATTACTTTAAATTGTTCATTTTAAAAACCAACACTGTGAATATAAAGGAAGATTTGTTTTTATCTTGTTGATGCTGACATTTTTGCCCTGTTGACAACAATCCGCATATAGTAAGTCCATTTTAATCATTAAACCATTCACTGACAGCTGTGTAATGACAGGTTTCTATTTGTGGTGTTAAGGGTGTCTCATTATGTTGTCTTAGGTTTATTTTGTAAAGTAGTTTCTGAGAAAATGTTTTTTTTTCACGCTACTGAAATAATAGGACTTTTGAGATATGTTTTCATTGGACAGAGACCATTCATAGGCCCTGTTTGCACTAGTGATAAAATACATCTTGCGTGATCGAATCACCAGTGGACAGCGCTAAATACAAGTGTAAACGGCCACTAAAACATATCGTGATCTGATCACTCAAAGCATTTGCCGAGGTGGTCTGGGACTACATATGCGTTGTAGTGTAAATGGAAATGCATCCTGTTACATCCCTGATAGAGACATCACAATAACTGTGCACTGGGCCATTGATCTTCTAGGGGAAGTGACGTAGGCAGTACATTTTTTAAATGTGGCCAGCTGGACACCTTGGAGATGCATGATAGACGCAGGTGCAAACGGCAATGTGTTTTGGCTGTCCACTGCTGATCCAATCACCCAAGACACATTTTAAAACTAAGTGTAAACAGGACCTTAAGAACACGTCCTCTGAATCATAGAGGACTTTTTGTTTTAATCTGATGTTCAGCATTTTAAGATTAGCTAAAGCTAAAACTGAAATTAAGGGATGCTTTATTCTCTATATTGCTTCAGTTTATTGCAGGTTTGAGTCCCCAGTGTTTTTTTTCCCCAATACCTTCTTTTTTGGGATGAAACTTTCTGATGTTGGACCACGTAGGGATATTACATATTCAGTTCGTCCTCTTTCTCCCTTTTTTTATTTCTCCTTGGGGCAGTACTTGTGTGATCGGTGGGGGCTTGTTCTTACGGTGAGCACCTACTGTACCATCATATCTCCAGGTTTATATACAACATGCATTGCTTTTTGTTTGTTTCCGAAAATCCACAAACGTGGTAGGGAGTGTTTTTCAAATCTCATTGCACACTTGGAGCAGCGTGCCTTGTATTTCTGTCAATGTGTCATACTCCTAGAGCACTTCTGTTTCGTTCCCTGCGGTACTTCTGTAAGGCCACGAGAAATATTTACACACAAAAGGGATGCAGATGTACCAAAAATGTAATGTTATGCAAAAAAAAAAGGATTTTGGCGAGTGTCTTTGATTCTTTTGAAGTAAGCGTGGGATTCTACAGCACCCACTTTCTCAAACAGTGCGCGTGGCCTGAAAGTTGCTATGGTCAGGCTATTATAAAAATAAATTTACACGGTTTTCACATTTCAGAAGTTTAATTTGAGCTGGATCGCTGAGTGATCTTACTGTACTTATTTTGATAGCGTGCCTGACAACACCAGGTCCCAATTGTGAGCTATAAATATATATCCAATTTTAACAGGCTGAAAAGATTTATCTGTTTGCACTGTGCTCATGCAGTGTTTAATAAAACATCGGCATGCCTCAAGTTTGGAATGCATTTTATTAATGCTTGTTTTGATTGTCTTAGGGGGAGAATTACTGTTAGTCTTCTGCACTGTGGTGATTTCTCAACCTTCTGAGAGTGTGAACAGCTCAGCAGAAGAGCAGAGCCCTTTCTCTGCCAGGGGACTCGGATGCTATCGGCAACCATAACCCAGCTGTTGTGATCATATATCCGACACTCTCCTGGGCGGAACCACAATGTCACTGACATGTTCCCCAGGCAGACAAAAAAAACTCTTGCTAGGGGCAGATTCAGTCCTAAAAGAACAGCTTTTAAAGTCTACAAAACATGAACAACTAATCCCAAGGTCACTTGCCTTCTGACACCTTTATCTTGTTACATAAACTCTTTATTTAGCATATGTGTATAAAAATATTTCAAAATCTTACTCAGTTCGCATAACATCAATGTCCTTCCAATCCAGAGGCCTGCAAACCAGCCCTTGAGAGCCACAGATAGACAAGTTTTAACATTTTAATTAATATTTACACCTGATGCCCCATGTAAGGTAAGGTAAGGTAAAGTAATGAACGTAACATCTACCCTAGACTTGTTGACCCCTCTCTCTCCTTGACTCCAGAGTTGTAATAAGCAACTTTCTTATTGCAATAACCCTGCAGAAGCAAATCTAGCTATTTCGGCTCTAGCTTTGCCTTATATACTGTTAGTTCTGTACGTTCTCAGCATCATATTGTTTAAAATATGCTTTCAGTCCTGGGAATAAACTACTGCAACAAAGTGCAAATGTTGCACAATATATGCAGGTAAGCATATACATACTATAGGTTATATTTACCATACTGGGAGTTGATGTGAACTCAGAACTGGGTAACCTTATCAGCTGGGATTTGTACCTAACATCCCAATATTCATACACTTATACTCTCTGGTAACGCTTTACTTAAGACCATGTTTTTAGTAATTTATAAACCCAAACATAATGCATTATAATGCATTCATAAATCATTATAAACATGGCTATAAATATTTATAAAAAGCCATAACACATTATAGGCATATTTATTATGCAATATGACTGCTTTATGAAGCTCTTATCTATAATGCACTATAGATACCTTTATAATGCAGTACAAAGCATCCTTAATGCTTATACCGACCATTACAATGCATTATAAAGGTATCCATAGTGTATTATAGATAAGAGCTCCATAACGCATCCATAATGCATATGGCTATAATTTATTTAAATATGTATAGCCTTTTTTTTTATAATGCTTTATGAATGCATTGTTATTGGTTATGGATGTTTGTAAATTACTAAAAACATGGCCTTAAGCAAAGTGTTACCTATTCTCCTAATTAGTGACTACTCTAAATAACCACAATATCAGTATTGGTATACGCAATATACTGGGGATCATTTCAGTTTTTGTTTCAGTCTGTGGCATCTACAGCAAATACAGTTGGATTGCAAATAAGGAGCAGCCGTCTGAGACGATCAGTAACAGCATTAGTGTTTTTGAAAGAGGGTATTTGTTCATTCATCAGATCAATTTGCTTTCCTTGCCAAGATAATTAAGAAAATTAACACAAAGTTTCCAAACTCAGTGGCTTGAAACATGCAAGAAAGGGAGCAATCTGGTTGTGTACCAGATGCAGAGTAAGCAACATGTAAAGATAACCTTTTAACCCTTATTTTTTCTAGAAACAAAGGTATTAGAGGTGAAATTAATTCATCAACTATTATTGTCAAACCTGGACTGCAAATGCATGAAGCGTAATGCTTCTGTTGCTATTTCAATTTACATTGAGCGATTTGCTTGGGAATTGCATCCCACCAGTTGCGCAGTGACATTTTATCATTTTTGAGAAGAGACATTACATTATGTACCATAAAATGTGGTATTCTCAATTTAAATAATCCCATTTATTATCAGTTGGCGAATAACCTTCCCATTTCGATAAATACTAAGGAACCCTCTCAACAATTTTTGGGATAACTTCTGCACAGTGTGTAAATGATTTGCAAAACCCTTTTTATTTTGTCTGCCAATGGGCTATCAATGGGCTATACATTTTAGCACCTTCCACACAAACCTTCCTCCTTTATCACACAAACAGCTACGACTGCCATCTTCCATGATTACGCTGGCGTTACGTGTGCTGATGGACTGGAAGTAAATCTTATGTACAAGTTGAAATGTTTTCTTTCTTTGATAAACGGCACAGAAAAATAAAAGGAATGCCCGAATGAACAAGACATTAAAAGTTTAGCACAAGCCGAAAGTAGGGAACAAAGCTTATAGCAAATCCTGCAAAGCAATGCCTCTTGGGGCATGCTTCAACAGCAATTTAGTGGGTAAAAATCATTCCTCGACTCATTTAGCCGATTTATGGATTCTAGCTACTCCAAAATATAGTGTCTGTTAGCAGGATATGGTTAAGGATGTTGTGATGTGTCGCATCAAGCAAGCTGCAAATATCTCTTTTTAAAGAACAGATTAAGTGACATGACGTGCAGCCTGAATTAAAAATGTGTTTCAGTCTCTTTATACCAATGAAGCCTGCTGCAGATATTAGAATGGGTCCATATAATTGACAAGTCTTATCACATCTCTTTAACCGAGACACACTGTGTTGTGGAATAGTAGGTGGAACATGGGACACTGTACAGTGAAATCCCTAACACTGTGTCCCAGCTGAGAAGCCTGACAAATCCACAAACTAATGCTGAAATTGTAAGGGGATGGTGGCCCACACCTCACCCCGTCAGAGGATGAGATACAAGGTTGAAAGGGCCAGACAGGGCCAGCGGGACACTGAGCCTGGGGCAGCAAAGCCACCATTTGCAACAGAGACACCATTAGAGGAACGGGAGAGAATTCAAAGGGAATCGCAACAACTAGAAACAAATTTTCACACAGTCTAATAACAGAGCCAGTAAAGGCAGCTGTTTTTAAGGAAGCAAAAGCCTTTATGGTGTCCTCAGAGGACAGAAACAGAATGGATAGTGGTAGAATCCACTTTGCAGGTAGACGTGCGGATATGTTGATAGAACAGCAAACCGAAGCAGCTGAGAGGCTTTCTTAGGGTTCAATATGGCAGTAAATAAAACATGGAGAATCTGCACTGTATTGATGTGTTGAGGGTTGTGGCTCAAACTGACTCCCAGAAAACAGTGATGGAAGCAAAAGTTCTAAAAAATATGACCTATAGTTAATACTGTAATAGTACTATGTGGACATGAGAGATTGGTGCTTGGCACTTAGTGGTTTTCACTTTGGTACACTAGATATTCAAATTGGTACTGTTAGCTGTACAGGGCATAACCTGGCATCAGAACAAAAGAAAAGGAAAAAACTGCTATTGTTATTTGGGATGAAAAATAAGTAGCATACATGAATATTGAAATTAGATTTTATAAACAATTATCCTCTGATAGCAGAACAAATTCATATTTTTTCCAGGTTTTGCTGCTTGTTACCATTATCATTTTTTTTTCAATTATTTCTATATCCCAAACACAAGTTTATGAATCTTTTGTTTTATCTGAGAATGACTTTAGAAGTTAATGCATACTAAGGACCGGTCTTTGGAAGCTAATGGTTACTTGCATGTTGTTAGAATACTGCCTTAGAGAAGATGGACTTTAATTCAATAGTGGGTTTCCATGATTATTAACAGGAAACTTCAGGTTCCTGCTGGTATGGAAAGGTAAATTTTTGTGTTAATCTTGTAATGAACTACGTGAATCAACTCTGTTTGCGTTTTTTAAGGATGTTAAGTAAACCATTGTCAGAAGCCATCTGGTGACATCCAGAATTACCTTTCTGAAATTTCTGTATGATCTTTCCCTTTAAGGATCGATTTTTACTCTGTACTGGGCAAAGTCCAGATTTTGAGTCATCGGATTTGGCTTATCAGTGGCGGGGGGTAGAAAGGATGAGGTTTCAGGGAAACACCTGCTGTTTGATCACATACACTCATGACCCAGTAGAAGAAGGGAGAGTCTAGGAGTTCAGAAGACTATGGCAGCAGTTATGAAAACTCACTGCTTGTTGGATGTGGAGGGTGTTGTGTGTTTTTCATACACATGAAGGATGCACTATCCAACATTTATGCATTAAAAAAAATACTCAGTGCCTCTGCTTTTTGTTTGAACATTTCTTGTTAGTCATATAGGAACGTGTATCACACAGCGTTTGCACCTCTATGAAAGACTGGAAGCATGTAACCCAGTCATCTTGGAGTAATGTCACATGACCTGTGCCAGCCATGCTTGCTTATTAGTGTCTCATGAGAAAAAAAAATACAGCCTTTTGCCCCTGCTCTACCCAATTACCAGTTCTACCTGTACCACTAGGGGCAGGAGACCTGATGTCCAAACTGAACATTCCTATTTCTGTGAAGAGATCACTGGGAATAAATCATGAAAAAGATTGCCCCAATGCTGAGTGAATGCCCCGAGGAACATTCAATTGGCAGTACTGATAGCACAAGGCTTGTTTTACAGAGAAAACGAAAGAAAGAAAAGTTCCATTATATAATGAGGTTATTTTTCTTACTCCACGCTTCAGTTTCAAGTTTCAAGCACTTGTTCATCTTTGGCCATCCATAAAAATTGTTAGACCAGCTTATAGGGCAGCAGGCAGCTTAGTGGCTGAAAGCATGAACTTATATCCAGAAGGTTCTAGTTTAAATCCCAGGAGGGCCCCTGAGGTAATACCTCTGAGTGCGGTACTTAACCTGAATTGCTTTAGTAGAAAAGACTATATAAAGGAGGAAAAAGAAAACTGACAGAAGCTTAACCTCAGCACCTACATGTAAGACTTACCTTTGGTGCAATCGCACAGGATTTTATAGAAAACCATTTCTACTTCTCTTTTTTTCAGAAACACCTCTGCTCTGTTTAATCTAAAAAATATTTTCACAGCTGAGTAATACATTGGCTTTTTATATCAAAGCAGTTGGGATCTCTGACAGATCACAGAGCGGCATGCGATGCAAAGTCCGCCCCCACTTCCACCCGCCTTTATTAGGTGGGCCTATCCTCCAACACACACTCCATCATATTCTACATTTCATGACCCGATGTGAAGTCATGTTTCACACGCACGCAATCGGGACTCCGTAAGCTCTCCGAAAACTGAGTAAACCGCACCGCTCCGTGACCCGGCAGTCAGGGCCGGACCAGCTGTTTGCACACCCTCCATCACTTCCTGCCTGCTGTGGAAGATGCTGGATTGCAGGAGTCGTCTCTTTAGCGAGAAACAGCCAGAGGAGAGAGAAGCCCTGCGGCATCGGTGATTGGAGGAAATTCTCATTAATTATGAATGGCCAGGAATACGGGAAACAGCCTGGCAACACCTCAGCACGACTTTGAGAGAAGAGTATACAAAATACATTCACTCATATCCCTTAAAATCAATGTGTACAAAACGTGAATAATTTAGGATACCTGTCATGTAACTTCTGGCTCATATTTACATTTAATTAGCATCCATACATTCAGCGTCCAACCACAAATCTAGTATATGGGCTCTAGGGGGCCTGGAGCATACCCCAGGCGGCACTAGGTATAAGGCTCGGGAACACAGTGTTCAGTTTAATTAAATAACATTTTTTTTTACCATTTTTATCAATAAAACCAAATTATTAAATTATGTGTGTCAAATCATGTCCCATAAACAGACACAAATGGCTGCTTTTGTATGAGTAATGGAACAATCCATTAATTTCTTTAGTAGCATATAATCAGTCAGGCTTTGTCTGGCTAAACAATCATCAGTAGGTCTCTGCATTGGGTGTGGCCAGTCACAGCTTTGTGACTGTACACACAGGTTTGTAATTATATGTTTGTGGGGACTCTCCATTCATTTCTATGCGGAAAACTCTAATCCCAACGTGACGACCTTAACCCCCACCCAGCCCTAACCTTAACTATAAATAACCAAACAAAATATGGAACTTTCGGCATTTGTGACACATGATGAGGTCGCATTGTTTACCCAAACAAAACTGAACAGGATTTGCCTCAAAGTGACCTTCTTCAAGACAACAGTCAAATTATCAATCAATCAATCAATCAATCGAATTTTGTTTAGCCTGTTTTCACAAGTAGCTTTGTCTGAGGTGCTTCACAATGATGTACTCCATTTTTCCAGAGGGAATAAAAAAAATAAAATCCATCCACCAAACAAAAGTTCCTCCGACCCTTTGTGGGAATACAACTCACACGTTGAATCCATTCTCTGGCTACTGATCCAGATTGGCTGCCTGGGTCTTGCTGATGATTGTTTAGCTCAGGACCATGACCCCAGGGATTATTTAGGCAAACTTTTATACAGAAGCAAAGTAACAGGGACCTTAAATGGGCAGTTCATAGTCAGGAAACCCTGCAATGTGACTGAAGTGCAACAATTCTGTAAAGAAAAATGGGCCAAAATTCCTCCACAGTGATACCAAAGACTGACCTTTTGTTACCAGAAGCATTTGATTACAGTTGTTGCTGCTAAAGCTGGCACAACCAGGTATGAAGTTGGCAATTGCTTTTTCACATGGCTGATGTAAAAATGTATAAATTTGTTTGAAGAACAGAAACAATTCAGTGTTATGAATGTGCAATAATAGAGGGAATCATAAAAACACTTTTTCACTGCACCCCAGGTCTAGTGAACCTAACTATTGTAGCATTATAAAAGTTCTAAGGCAGAGTGCAGCCTCCCAGGAGACCTGAAATGCTCAACACCAAAACATGGGACAGAACAGCAAACTGGGATCACCTCATGAGGAACTGGGAGGAGAATTCTGAGTTAACAAATAACTTTGTGGTCACAATCCATCCTTTGCTAGCCACAAGTTAAATAGTTCAGGTTTAATATAGAGAGTGCTGGAATCCCAGTGTAAGCAGACCGTTACATAAACAGGTGCTATTTATGGGATGGCTTCTTCCCCTTTTTGCTCAAAGTAATCAGGCTTGGGCATGCAGAACAAGCACTTTCCCAAGACACATGCATGCATGTCCATCTACAGCTTTAAAGGTGAGGAGCAATATTTTACATTCTTGGTGGCCTGCCATTCCAGGGAGACTGAAGTAGTAATATGTTTAAAACACTTTGCTTCTAAAAAGAACTGTGTCACTTTTTGTACCAGATGAAGACACCTTAAGGAAGCATTTGTATACCAGATAGCAGAGATTTGAAATAATCTGGTCTCAAGGTATTTAACACATGGGACAGCTTTCCTGGAACATTCACAGATTTTTTTGTTTCCTGAACTTGCTGTAAAACATAGATGAAAGAATAATGCTTTGGATAAATTTATAATGTAATAGCCCTGGCTTGTAGCACCAAGACATCCATATGCAACTTACTGTCTGACAATGCATGCCCGAGAAGCATAGGGCCTGCTAACTTCTCACTTCAGCTAACATCAATTCTGGCTCAGAACCAATGTTCAAGACAGAGGGGTTAAAAAATATGGTTTTCTTGTCTGTGTAGCTTAGTCACATATGTATTGGATATGATTGCAAAAATCTTTTGTTTTCTATTATCTTACTTCACTTTTGAATTTCACACATCTGTGTTTACAAATGCATGTGTACATTATGTATTAAATTTACTCACGGTTATATATAAGACTGAAGGTTCACTGAAACTATTTTTTTGTTTGTTTTAAGATCTGCGTGATGTGCACAAAACACCTCCAACTGGGTTCATAGTGCCAAACCCTGCATTCCACGGCCTGTGGGTCTTTTGAACCAGACACTGCAGGAAATGGGTAACTGGGAGTTTGCAGAACATGGTGTGGGGGGATAAGATTGAAAGGCGGATGGTCGGGGGCACAGGAGGGGTGGGGGGCAGAGAAAACCAAAACTGCAAGCATTGACACGAAACGGACGAGATGGGAGGACAAGGCCTCGCCCTCTAGGACCAACAAGACGAATTCCTGGGTTCAGCTCACTGTTCAGTGCAGTGTGTCTGCTGGTTTCTGTTCACCCTGCGACTTCAGGACCACTCCCATCCAGTCAGGCTACTCAGGTGTTAGCTTAAATCACTGTTTCTCAACCTGGTCCTCAGAAGGTAGCTGGTTGAGAGGAATAATGTGGACCGTCTGGAGGTCCCCCAGCACCGGGCTGAGAAACACTGGCCTAAATTATGCTGAAACCATGAAGGTATAGTTTCCATTTACTCCACCATTACATCAAAGTTGGGTTTCAAGCTATTCGTATGATGGAAAATATATGGTGTTTTGATATAAATATTTCTTTTTGAAGAATGGCTGTTTTGAGTATATTGTTTGATTTTGCACTGAACAATTGAAGCTCTCCGAATACAGCTTAGTGAATTGAGGATTTCACCTGGATAAACAGTTTAAAAAATGGGTGGATGGGTTTGAAGATTGTGTTTACTGTTTTGAAAAATTCGGATATTACTTAAAGAATGGCTTGTTAACAATTGGGAGGAAACTGGAAACAAAGTAAAACTCCTATTCTCCCTGGGAAAAAGAGCCATCATTTGGAAGTGCATCACACCAGATGTGTTATGCACACCTGCTCAGACCTTGGTGAGGCCCGCTAAGCACGGAGAGGCACAGAGGTATCAGTTTTTGAAAAGCTAAAAGTATAATAGCTTCCTATCCCGAGTATGATCAATATGAAAGTGTATCATCACTAAAAAGTCTTCAGACAGCCCCTTGGAAACGTGTTATTTTTTATTAGCTTCATGAGACTTTATGCTACTGGATCGATTGCTGTTAATTCCTATCCAATATTGTATGAACTTCTTATCCCTCATATTTTATTAAGTATTAATCACTTAAACTCAGATTTGTGTTTGAAATTGATCAGAAGACTCTGAAACTGAAACTGAGATTAGAAGACTATGCAAGCATGTTATTGAGCTAATCTGAGAAAAGGAGGCCCATATTAAATGGCAGTTTCCCAATTTACAGTGAAGATTACTGACATTTATCCACAGTTTTCTCAGATGAAGGTGATCATGTTTTTTAAACTTCTCTTTCTGGTTTCTTGGTGATCCTCCATATTCCTGTGGTTTTTCTGCCGCTATAATGAAAGTGAGTTCATATGCAAAACTAAAGGAGGATTAACAGTGACTGCTGAAAAGCCAAAGAAAAACATGCTGTACATTATTGGATGATGGTCACTTACCCATAAGAAATGCCATTGTAGGCACTGTGTGTAGAACATTTTACTTTCTGTACCTTCATGATGTCAGCAAGAGATATCTCTTTCCCAAAGTGAGAGTCATGTAGAGAGAGTACAAAAAAATAATCCAGCCTTAAAGGGATTTGCAAATTTGTGTTACGTTAAGCTAGCCCCCTTCCCATCCCTGCTTAGACCTGAAAGTGGAACACATTTTAATGAACCTTTTCTCTACTACCCAGGCTCCATGTCATATGGTTCACTCTGCCATTGAATCCTCTGCCTCCCCGGGACCTTGGATTATTTGTGTTTAGATTTCGGTTGGAATTTAGTGAAGAGTAGATTCTGACGGAGGACTGTTTATCATTGTATTGTGGCTGCACTTCTCTTTTTATATTCACACTTAAAGACAGGTTTGTCCCAAAATACTGCAGTGTGTACTCCTCTGTCTGTCATACTGCATGCTTCTGCTGCTATGGCAAAGTGAAGTTTAGCCTAGGTCATGCTGATACCTTATTTGCAAACTGAATGAAACTGAGCAACAAATGTGATCAACACGACAAAACTGCCAGTTCACTTGCTAATACACTTCAATCACTTATGAAAACAAAACAAATACTGGTCTGCATTGCTAATACAGTAAATACAGACATTTTGAAACACATTGAAGTAAAACATATTGAAAAAATTGAGTTTCAGTAGAATTCCCCTTTCATTCTGCCTCCAGTCATTCCTGATAAAGTGGCTGTTAGTAACACTGGGATTCAGTTCTTCCTATCTTAACCCAAGCAGCTTGGCATGAGTATGTATCACATTATGCTGTATTGTTTGCAAGAAACACTCCCAACACACCCTAATTTCCCCATAGGAACCCCAGGATTCAGCCTTGTCTCGCTCGATGCCTCCCTGGGAACTTCCTAAGTGCCCTCTGACAGATGGATAGCGCAATGGCAGATGGATCTATCTTGGGAGAAACACACAAGGGTGATTTTAAAAAGCAAGGAGAAATGTAATCTCCCTGCATTTGGAATGAGCATGATACTAATTTCTGTTGTAGTTTTTTTTCTCTACTTTTGTAATTTTATTACTTAGATTTGCAGCACACAAGCTCTCAGTTGCATTTTCTCTCTACGGAACTGCCCAGAAGTTAATCAACAGTATTGTTTAGAAATAAACAACTGAGAGTCTGAACAAATATAAATGCTCAAAGCACACCTGAACTGACATTTAATGTCTAATTCTGTGGCTGAAATTTTATTACTGGGCGCCAAGCAGGAAGATCCTGGCCACACATTCAAGAGTCATACATCAGCCTATTTTAAATAGAAATAAATACTGCAGAAGTGTATATAAGCCATGTTGTTTCAGCCCTGTAGAGATATGGATTTTCTGCATGTTTGTGTATTCGACTAGGATGGTTACCATATCCTTAGCCAATATGAAATGGTAGCTAAAAAGGGATGCTGAACAAATAGTGTGAAAATGGATTTTCCAGCTAACGCTAACTGTAAGCCTTAACTGGCCATAACACCATTAGCAGCAACGACCACAGCCAAAAACTGCATGTGGTTATTCATCATATTTGTACAGTTCTATGGAAAACTTCTGCTCCGGTCCTCCAAGCAGAGCTGCTACAGCCCGATGATGTGTCTCTCTGTTCATATGTTTGTGTGAGATTAGCATAATTCTCCTGTTTGTCGACCATTCTGAAGTAGGCTTACACCTGCTCTGTCTATTAAACATTTCCTAGTATTCATTAGCATTAAGAGTTTTTTTTTTGTATTATTCATCTTCTTCGCCAGCGGTGATTTTCACTTTACTGTTCTGCCCCTTCTTGCCATGTCTTTTTAATACCCCTGTCATGAATGCTGAGCTCACCTGAGGTGAGACAGGCCTGCAAATCCCTGGGTCTCGTTCAAGGGTTCTTTGTTGACATTTTTCACCTTGCAGATTTTGACAGGACAAACGCTCTCAGGCAGGATTTACTGATGTCCCAGACATTCCCCATCAAGACGTAAGAACTGCTGATTGATAGGCATCAGAATGCATTCAGGAAGCTGTTTTGATGATGACATGATGCCCTCCCTTAACATGTCTCCTCTCAACTTTTGTCGGGTGGGAAGGGTTAGATGCATGCTGGCCAAAATCAGCCCTGAATATTCACAAAAGAATTCACCAGCATACGTTATGCTGTCATATATTCCTTAATCTGGATCAAAATCACAAGTGCACACCAAACTGGCAAACAAAGAAGCTGTTTTTCTTTATCCTCCATATAGCATTAAAATTGTAAAAATAGCCAACCAAACTGACTGTCAAACAATTCTAAAATTGTCTTTAGACAGGCACGGGTAAACGCTTTTGATATTATTTGGTACTGAAGGCTAGTATAAACTAGCTTTCAGGTTATTTCTGTGGAGCACATTTAAGCTTGAATGCGAATGTCATTCATTAGAATACTACTGAAACTAAAAGCCTGATGGCTAAACTGGCTCATCATGAATATGTATAAGTACAAATGATTGTATAGGGTCGTCCGCTGACAGGCTCAGTAATATTGTGACCTTTTGTGTTACACCGCCCACTGTGGGCTTTGCTTTAAGGTCACTGAAGTGCTGTTTATGCTTATAAAGTCCTCAGGGGTCACGTCAGGCCCATCGCCACTCATGACTGCTATGAGTAAATGTCCTTCTTATTATCAAGAAAGTACTGGAACAGATGTTACTTTTCTTTGGCAGTGGTTAGTGGTAGGAATCTATTGTTTCAGTCCACAGCCACTTGATATTAAGCTCTGATATGAAGTTCTTTTTACAGACCTGAGCTAACAGAGCTGAACTTCATCTAAAATCGATTTTTCTTGAAGGTAATTGTGAAGCCACTTTTGGGGGGTGGGGGTGCACTATCCTTAATTTAGGCTAAGCGTTAACTGGAGAGTGGAATGTACATACGCAGTGCGCATAACTGCACGCTGAGAGTGATTTTCTGATCTCATTTTCACAAAGGTATGTAAACATCTGCTAGGCACAGGTTAGAGGTTTTCTGTGGCACTCAGTAAAACGTACGTTCAAACAAAGAACCGGCTCCCAGAATATCCACTATTGTCTAGAACAGCTGCAAGGCCCTCAGATAAGGAGATGCAAAGGATTCGAAAATCGATTTTCTGCCCTAGTGGTCAGTCATGTATAACAGTTCATTGCCTGCAAAGGGGGGGGGGGGTGATCATAAAAAAGATTTCCTACAGGCACAAAACAGCCACTCATCCATCCACTTTTTGATTTCAGTGGAAATAGTATGGAAGATGCCTTTTTCCTGTACTGGAATTAACATCTCCAAGAAATATCGATCTCTGCGTGTCATGCTGGACTTCACCCTGACAGCTAAAGAGCTTGCTGCCTCATATCAGTCATGCAAGAAGCTGGTGGCCATTTTCTCTTCCTGTAGTGTATAATAAGTCATACAAGGAGTTACCTAACAAAGGCTATCTGGCTCTTCTGCTCAAAACATGCTGCCAGACTGCAATCCACTGTACACTTTCTGAATGGCCTCGTGTCTAAATTGTGCCCAATTGTCTTTCTTCCCATCCCCTACTAAGGTATGAAGCGGATCCATGCCTTGACCATCCAGGCCAACTATGAGCTACGCATTGACCTGGAGGATTTTGAGAACAGCACGGCCTTTGCCCAGTACGGGACTTTTGGAATCGGCTTGTTCTCAGTGGACCCAGATGACGACGGCTACCCCCTGACTGTCGCTGACTATTCAGGCACCGCAGGTCTAGTATACACCCACATTTTCCTGAGTTGAATGAAGATAAGTAGACATTGATCTGCATAAGTTGGCTCAGTGCCCATCTCTTCCATCTTAGATCATTAGATGGCTAATTGAAAATTACAGTTATGTGAGGCTACATTTGTGCTGCTCTCAAACAGCATAGTACTGCGTATTGTGCAGCTGTGATGCTTGTATGTAAGTTTGCAGGTGTGGTAGGTGTGAGCACTGTTAACTATCAGCGAGGTTACCTTATGCAAGCACGTTGCTATATCTGGCCCCTGATTTCAAGGTTATGGTTTAATGCCCCATCGTGTGGGCATTTTAATGTCTACTCGAGGTACTACAGTTGATTTTCAACTTTCTGTTTCTAAAGGTCATGTATGTTTTAGTGGTGAATCTCTTGAAGAGGCTCTGCCTGGCACATGGTACTTTATGAAGAGTGAAATTGGAAGGCAACAGTTAGGTCCCTTATGCTCAAAAGGGCATTTTCAGATCTTGCCCCCTGTTACCACCTTTCCTTATAATCCTTATTATTCTTAGTACACTCAAATTAGATTCAGGCAAGTTCTCCTCTTCACTCTCATATCCCTGCCCGTGTCATGGTCCTAACAAGCCACACCTGTTCACACTCGTGAATCCCTCTCGTCTTGCCTCTCGTTCCTAACCCTCGTGTAGAAATCACTCCCAGCTGCCTCCTTTTAGCCCCTTGTCAGTCTTTGCATTTAAGAACCCGTTTGTCTCGTCATCCCCAGTCCAGTCATTAATGTCGAGCCCTTGTGTTGCCTGTGCTCTCCCCTGTTCTAGTCCTCCTGTTTTGATCCCTTGTGATCCTGTTTATTTCCAGTCTCGGCTCATTTAGTTCAGTGAACCCCATGTTTGTTTCGCCACTACACCTGCCCTCAAGTCCTTTGTCCCATATGTCGTGACATTCCCTCCCACCCTGTGAGCAATCACTTAGTAGGGTTGATTTACTTATTGAGTATTCCACACAAAGGTGATGCAGTTTGGTTTAAACGATGTCTCAATGCTCGTCTGTAGCACAGTTTGCTTTATTGTCAGGTCTCTGAGTCGCTCAACCCGAAACCAGAATCTCCATGGAAACAACGAAATGAGAAGCAGCATTCTTAGCTTTTTTTGCTAACCTGGCAGCTGTGACAGCCCAATTGCATGTCATGCTGCCCCCTCCCTAGCTGAGCAGCACATGCTTCTCTGTTGGTGGGTGTCGCTGTTGGATGGGAACTTTATCATCTACTAGCCTATTGCCAAGTGTTTGGGGTTTTTTTCCGTAGCAAAAAAAGGAAGCAGATTTGTTTATGCATTAAACTCTGTGAGATGAACAACCGTGTAAATCTGCATTCAAGTGCTAGACAGTGCGCTATGGCAGCCAGGGCTCACAGTTCATCCAGAGCTGGAATCCCTTCTCCAGACTCCCAGCTGTGGTGCTGACTTTGTCCCACGCATTATCGTACCTCGTGCCTCATCTTGCAGGAGAGTTCAGGCAAATTGCCATGGAGCGTGCCTCAGCACTCCTATCGCATGGAGCTCTTTTTAACATTAATGGGGTCTACCCGGCCCAGTGCTCCCAGGTCACTGTAGCTTTGTGGTTGTTGGTTGGCTAGGAGAGTCTCCCGACCTTTGCTGGAGCCGCTGGAAAGGGCACAGCTAATGAAGCCATAAGCTGCTTTCCCGGCATTGCAATGAAGTTTACAATCGGGTCATGCAGAAAGACACAAACAAGCTTCTTTGGGCACCTAAATTAGCATGAAAATATCCCCTTTCTCCCCACCTTTGTCACTAACAAGCCACATTTTAATATCTATCATTGGCATGCATCATCAGTTTCCAATATTTTCCGTTACGACTTGGCCTTTGTGTCCTGATTCATTTATATTTCAATTGAATGAGCTTTAAAGCATTAAAAAGAAAGGCATTCATGTGTGAAGTGTGTGTGTTGTGAAGTATTGGTTAGAGGAACTGAACTTGAGAAATCAATTTCCACAGAAAAAAATGGCCTGAATCATTGAAGTTGCGCATGAATTTAGCTTTCATCGGCTTATTAATTATTTTGTTATAGTACGAATAATGCATGCATTGAAAGTTACCTTGGATGATAACGTCTGGTAAATGAGTAGCGACAATTTGAGTGAAGTGCTCTGAATGTGTCAGCATGTGTGGTGCGTGGGAGCCGTCTCTGCATGTGTATTCAGGAAAGGGATGTGGGTTCATAATCTCCTCCTTAAACACCTTTAGCGGCTGCTTTCAGAACATCAAACGAGCTCCTTAATGACACTGTGTTACCGATCAGAAATGTTTTGACCTTATCATTAGCGAGGCTAAAAGGGAATACATTTATTTTCATCTTTGATTAATTCTCAATAAAGCTTCACAACCAACAGTGTGTATTAATGAAGGAGATGGACCTAGTGGGGGAGGGGGGGGGCACATGATCTCTCAGTACATTCATTATTAAAGTGATTTTGAATTCATACCCACACTATAAGGGCATCAGTTATATCTAGGTATTTCCCATGATGCTTTAAGCTTGACTTCCTGACCAAAACAAGGCAGCTTCCTGTTACGTACAGTAATAGCTCCTGAGGAAGTCACATGCAAAAAGAGCATTTGCAATATAAACCGTGCCAAATTACTCCTGGGAATGCTCATACAGGCAGAATAAGGAGTCAGCCTGCTTTCACATGCAGGGAAGGTTAAAATGTCATTCAGTGTTTTGACATTCATGATATATCCTGCTTCTTTGACAGACTTTTTCTTTGCAGTTTTGGACTCTTTGGAATAGCAACTTGGTGTCAAGGATAAGCATAAACAATACTGCTGCATTCTAATTCTTGAAATATTATTTTGTTCATTTTTGTCATATTTTGGTGCAACTGAAGAAGGATTTAGAGTCTAAACAAGAGACCTGTGATGATAACTTCAATCTGGGGTTCTGTTGTTGTAAAATCAAATAGTATCGCTGTCTATGGGTATTACAGTGGAATACTGGATAAGGGAACGTGCGATTGTTACATGTTCATATCTCAAAGGAAGCTGAAATGATGATAACCTGTGGTTCCGGGGTCATTTTAGGTCATTCTATCGTTATCATATTCATTACTTTTTTCCCAGTAGCACTGCTCTCTAATGCTGCAGAAACACCAGATTAAGTACATGGTAACAAATCCCAGAGGTATTTAAGCTGACAGAAAACACAAATTATACTACAATTTCAGTGATATGTCATGCCTAAGGTGAATTATTAAATCACATCATACTTTGCCATATCATGCTGATTTAATAAGTTTTAATAGTTTTTTATTTCAGTCTAATTTTTAGAGTAATCAACCTTAAAAAATGCAGTGGAACGAGGACCGTAAAAACGCTTTTGTGACAAAAATGTAAAATTCCCTACCCCCCACCTCTCACACATAGAACAAAGTCATGTACCACAGGGGTGGGATTAAATTACTTTGCCTCTCGCTGCAGCCGTATCACCAAGAGACATACATCACTGAAGCCAATATGAAGCATTAACAGCTAATCCCTGTGCTCTCCCCTGACTCCCCACACCCTGACTGACTCCACAGGGTGTCATCCTTGGTGCCGTTACTTTGTTTAAAAATTAAACGCTGTGTCACAGGTATTTTTCTCCCGCTTTTTAATCCTAGCCCTTATACTTTTGTACAGCAGCCCCTGCCGAAGACTCATGGTAATCAGTTACCAGTGACTGAGCGTTGGACCACCCTACGTGCAGGAGGGGAATCGTGGGGGGAAGGAGGGCAAAAAATGGGGGACGTGATGGAGGAGCGGCAGAGAGATGTCAGGCTACACAATGACCTCACTGTGTGTTTATATGTGGGCTGTGCGTGTGTCCTCTGTGGGTGTGTGTTGTGCAGGCGACTCGCTGCTGAAGCACAACGGGATGAAGTTTACCACGAAGGACAAGGACAACGACCATTCGGAGAATAACTGTGCCTCCTTCTACCATGGTGCCTGGTGGTACCGGAACTGCCACACGTCCAACCTGAATGGACAGTACCTGAAGGGCCAGCACACCTCCTACGCCGACGGCATCGAGTGGTCCTCCTGGACCGGCTGGCAGTACTCGCTCAAGTTCGCCGAGATGAAGATCCGACCCACTAGAGAGGAGAACAAGTGAGGTGGAGGGAAGATTTAAAGAAAAAAATTAAAAGAAAACACACAACCATGAGGGAAAACACTGACAAGCAGGCTGTCTTTCTTAGAGACTTTGATTGTTGAATAACGAGGACTTTTTGATGATTTAGTAGTCCCTCTGTTTCTCGTGGACCCTCGTTCACCCTTCTGACGCATTCCCGCTCTTGCTAACTCATCATTGGGCAGTGTTTTGCTGAGCAGCTGAGTACTAGGTCAGCACTATTGCCCTTACTGTAATGATTGTATCTCTAAACACTGACAAATAATTTAATGCATTGTCGCACCCATCCCCAATGTTATTCCTTTTGAGTGGCTGTAGAATTTAGCTAACATATGTGTAGTTGTGTGTTTTCAACCGTGTTGGATTTCTGCGCCTACCGGGGTCAGAGGTCATAGGTTTTCTTATTGATTTGTTTGCACTTTTCTATTATTTGGATACATGCTTGTTGGTTGATATTGATGTTGTGACAACGCAGCACCTGGCCCACCATAACTCTCCCACACTGAACCAGATTTCAAACGGGGCGGATGAAAGTAACGGTCTGACCTTGCTTCTCTGCAGTCCGCTGTGAGAACACGCATTTAACACATTTCGCTGTGATGGGAGATCTTTCTCTGTAGGGTTTTACCACAATCACACCTAAAAAGGCACACCCGTTTAATGGTAGGGATTGGATATTTAACACACCGCATTCAGTTTTCTGATAAGAACTATTCTGGCACAAGCAACATGGATAAAAGCAATCTATTGCAGCCTCTGTAAAGGGGCTGTTTCAAGGGATATCAAAGCATCACGTTTATCGGACAAAAACCTTTAATGAGTATACTGGGTACTTGATTAGTTTACTTGAGGCCAAATGACACAACATCACCAGAGGTAGTAATGTAGTGTTTCCACATCTCTAAGGATAGTCACCCTGCGCACTTGGGATTTCGTTACTGTTCTCTTCCTGTGTGTGACGAGATCATACATGTCCAATAAGATACCTGTGTCATGAAAAAGTAGAACTTGTTTAGATGATTTAGGTGGATGTTGCACACACATATAAAAACAGCTGCTAATTCCAGGTATTCACTGATTTTCCTTTTTTCCATTGATACCGGATGTATCTCCTTTGGGGAAGAAGTGTTTGTGTTCTTGAGGATGGCACACTATTGACCAGGGATGTGGTCCTTCAGACCAGCAAGGCCAAGAGCACATCATGAAGATCTGGAAAGTAAAGAATAATACTCTCGTGGCATTTAAGATAACTATGAGTAATATTCCAGATTAACCCATATTGGTGCAACACCTGTATCTCAGCGGTTGGCTTTGACTTCTGATTGGTGGCTGTGAACCTCTCGTTTGTGGCTCCGCCCTGCTGCTTAGCTCATCCCTTTCACCGCTAGCAGTCCGTCTCTCCTGTCTTGGTGTCTTAGCTTTATTATTCAGAACATTACTCTGTGGTTGGTGGCTCATGTGAAAGCAGAGACAGATGCGCCTGCTCTTTTGCTGCCCTGATGATTTGCTTTTCTCTTGACTGGGTCTCTTTCGTTTTCGTTGAAAGTAACATACTGTAGGATTTGTCCTGTTCCTACTACTAATTATTTGAAGTTACAGGGAGCCCTTGGAGCACAGCATTTTGGGATATTAGGAGTAGCAAGACAGCTATTCATTGTGCTTGGACCCCAGCTGCAAACTCTTGTTTCTTGTGGCAACAGGAGAGCAGAGTTTTCAAGCATCTCACTACAGCAAGGACTCCATACTCTGCAGCGAACACTGGTTTCAGGAAGGGGGTCACACCGCCTTGAGATATGGTGACGGCAGGGTGGAAAAGGCTATATTTTCAATTTGTTTTCAGTTTGCTGCTTCTGTGTTGTTTTCAGTCCCTCTAAAATACACCATCAACATTGTAATTCTGTTGTGGTTCTACTGTACTAGCATGGAGATTTTTGTTTTGAGCATATGAGACATATGAGTCCATGAGGCGTAGCCTTAAAAAACATTTGGATTTGGCACTGAGTATGCCTTCTTTACAAAAGTACTTAAATCTGACACTGATTCATAGGGGCTACTTTGTAATATTGTAATATTTGTTGTTTTTTTTCATTTAATTATAATCCCCTTATACTTATGTTTACAATTTCCATGAAACACTGTCTGTAGTAATACAGTTTACTTGCAAAGAAACAATCAAGTCTTAGAAAATAAATACAGTGTATATTTTGGTTCAAAAGTAGCACCATTTTTATTGGCTTTGTATAGTGTATCATCGGTTCTAAATTCATATTTCAGTCCTTAGGAGCACATGGAAATTGTAACCAACTGTCACCGGGGAAGTTCTTCAGAAACTTGATGATCGGGTCAAGTCAGTTTTAATCTAACAAGAAGTAAATACAGGAATAGTTGAATGTGGAGTACTATTCTGAAATTATTGCTATAAAATAACATGCAAGTATTATTTTTCTACGTTATCAGTTTTTATTTAGTTATATATGATTATATAATAATGGCTTTTAAAATATATAAATTCATTGTAAAATGTGTATATTTTAAAGCATATTTTTAAACATAAATGCAACATAACTGGCCATCATTGTGCAAGATGAAACCATTTTCCTGTATCTGGTGGGATTCCAGCGGCCAGTGGCATCTCATCTCTACCTTAGGATTTGGGAATCTAAATTTAATTTTTATACAATAATTAATTCACAACGGGAGAATGGGAAATCCATGTAGAGAGGTCAGATATGATGCAGCTGGGTTGTAAAGCGGCGAAGGGTAAATATGTGTCAGCATTCAGCCACGTCTTCAGCAGTAAATGATCTGGACGAGTTAAGCCCATGCAACAGGGTTTGACGTTCCCATAAGTGTCAGCAGACATCTGTCTCATTCTGCCTGACACGTTCTGTGTTTGCTTTTTTCAGCCATGTGTTGACAAATTAATCAGTGTAAACCTAATAAATGGTTCCCATCAGAGGTTCACCAAATAATACGCTGTATTTCACATTCAAGAGCAAATTAACATTCTTGTATTTTGGATCAAACTTTATGGTGCATTTAAAAAAGTACTGATTGGGCATTCGCCTAATAAATTCATCTGACTTAATTTTAAAATATTAAAGATGTAAGGAGACAGAGAACTAGCTGATAGAAAAATACAAGAGGGTCCCTGGTTAAAGTAAAAATATTTCATTTCGCTGTTTGCAGTAAAGGCTTCTTCAGTCGATATGTTCATTCACTTCTATGGATGTGTGTATGTTTTTGCTGTGCAATATGAAAGAAATTGCGCAGAATACTTATCAATAAAAATGTATTTTTCTGAGTTAGCTCATTATCTCGAACAAAAAAATGGACAAAGTGCGATTTTAAGGAACTCAGCAACCCCTAGTGGCCACCATTGAAACTGCAATCGCATCCTATCGTTTGCGCATCTCGTAATACTTAGAGCGTGAAATTGTGCACGTCATTTGGTACTATTATTCTGTATGTCCAAGAACGCCAGACTTCTGTAAATGCTTGAGAAAGCACATTTTTATTTTCTCTGTTATATTGTGGCAGAAAACAAGAAGAAAATGGGAGGTGTGCGTAACACACCAGCCCTTTTTAAAATGTTCCTTATTCAGAGATGCAGGTTATACATCATAACGATTATTTTTCAGGTCATACTGACTTTTCTGATTTGCTTTTCTTTCTAACCCTGAGTGACATCTTGTTGCTGAATCTTGACAATGTGTTTTTAATGTTCTTGTCGACATTTAATAAACATTCACATTTTATAAATGAGCTTCTCTCCATGTGTGAGCCGTGTTACTGTGGGTGCTACCAGGTGTGGCTTTGGGGGACCTTTTCCTTTTTTGATCCAAAGTCCTTGCTTCTGTGTTTCACCTTCTGGCATGTCCCCCTTTTCATAAACCACAATGCTTAGGCAGGTGCTTTCAAAGTCATATTTAAGGACATACGCAAGATATCTCAGTCAAGAAATCATCTCTGCCCCCTGTACAGATGAACAGATTGCATCCAGCCGAAAACAAATGTGTGTCTGCCTCCTGAAAACTCAGCCGTCACCCTTGTACCAAATCCTGGCCCAACCTTTAGATACCGTGCAATAAAATGGGCTTGGAGAGCCATGCCTGCTAAGATGCGAGCTCCAAAAAAAACACACAAAAGCGAATCCTGAAGCGATCTGGACGCCTTCAGTAGAGCAACGAGTGCCATCACTGACAGATGACTGTCACAACAGATGACAGCATTTGATGGACAGGAAGGATTTGAAGCGTATGAAACAGCATGGCATACAAAGGGGTGTCCTGTTATTGTGGTATTTTGTTATTTCTTTTTCTTTTGCCTGTTTCAGGACATGAGTCAGCAGGAGAGTTTGTACTTGAGTGTCCTTGCATTGAGAGGTGTCCAGTAGTCTATTCAGGATTTTTTAAACCATAATGAGAGGACTGCTGAATCAGATAATACCACAGTTTCTTTTCCTCTGTTTCCTTTTCTTCCTTTTTTTTTTTCTTTTGCTGCGGACTGGATATTCTCTCTGTAGAAGCACTGTTACAAAACAGCTGAAACCAAAGCATAACTCTATTTGCATATAAATGAACTTGTCTTCAGGAGTGCCCTGAAAGACTTCAACTATTCTCAGCATAATGATCAGATCTTCTGCTCAGTTGTTGCCTTCGTTTTACTGGTGAAGGATAAACCTGCACTTCTTAATATGTGCCACGTGAGGAGCAAGTAATGAGAAAAACGGCAGTGGAAAGCAGACATTAGCTATCTGCCTAAGCTATGTATTTATATACACTTTGATGAGATGTTAATGTGAGCATTAGCACTGGATGAAGAAAGGTTAGACATTAGTGAGCAGCTGAAAACCACCAACCATGATATGAGCCATGGGAGCTTTTCTCTGAGCAGTCTTCTGTTTCAACCAAATGAAACACATCTGCACTTGTAAGTCATACAGTGTGGGATTAACAACCTTCCTTTTGCCTTGCAGAACAGCCTCCAGGCAGAAATAATGTGGAAATGTCATCAAAAATTAGCAAAATCTTACCACCTTTACATTCTTTATACTTGTCAAAGTCAACCACCTGAGTAAGCAAACTTACACCCCAATTAGTGTCTGAACTGCGGATGAATGGAGGAGCGAAACATATGGAGGTCCATTCTATGGCTGGGATTTTTTCAGCTGATGTGCATTGTGAGGGTTCGTTTATTCCCTCGCTGGTGACTTATATGAAGAATCAGCATGTCTTTTTTTACAAAATGCCTTTGACTTTCCCAGGTGTTTTGTGTTTGCCTTGGGGAAATTATAAAGGCAGGAATGTTTTCCTCTATAATGTTAGACAGACCTTTTATAAATGTTGCCTGCCCATAAATCCTGAACGTCCATACAACCAAGGTTTCTAATTTCATTTTTAGTTTTTGTGCTAGTTCACACCTCATATTTAAAAAAAGATCAGATCAACACCCATCTTCTTTAGCGTCCCTGTCTCCGTATTTGTATATGAGCCTGCAGTGTCTCTGACCTTTTGTAGCTTATTGCCTGGCACGTCTGCTAAATACTGAGACATACATTTTATAGTAAGTGTCTGAGTAATGTACCTTTTCAGAGGTGTTGGAGATGGCATTTTATGCATGGGCAAGGTCCACACAATCAGTTGCAGCTTTTGTTAATTGATAGTGCAGCCAGGCCAGTTTCAATACGCTAGGGCAGCATGTGTAAGTCTGTCTCATTGCTTTTGACAAGACAAGGCACGGGATACGGGCAAGACTTATTGCAAGTGACAGTGAACAAATGTGCAACAACAGCCAAACAACGTTGAGATGAGGGGAATGCTTTGTTATGCTTTGAGTCCAATCTTCTTGTGCCATCACTTACAATGTCCACCTGGGGCGTCCTCCCACATGTTCAAAGATGTCACTCGTGCAGCGTTGAATCAATCAATGTGCACCTCTTCTCTTTGTTGAAAGAAGAATCTATTGGCTTATTAGTCTTTTTTGAAATGTCTTAAATGTAAGGTTCCCATTTTCTATGTCCACGAATTAATGCAGAGTGTGAGACAGGATCCTTTTTGCTGGTCACACTACCCAGTTGATCTCTGCCGCTTTACTCTCTGATAATGAAGGCTGTGATATTGAGGTACAAAGAAAAACATGGTGTATTACTTCAAATGATCTGACATTTTGCTTAGCAGGGGAGCAGAAGAAGAAAATGTTAATTCCGTCCCTGAACTTCTTTGGTGTTGTGGAGATCCAGAGTCAGGTTTTTGGCAGCCAATACCAGTCAATGTCCTTGTGTCTGTCAAGAATAGTGCAGGAAACTGATATGTTTAAATTAAATTAAATATGTTTTAAACATGCTCAAAATGTTTAACTATTGATTATCACCAATAATTATATCAAAATGTACTGCCATACAGCGTGGCGGCGCAGTGGTTAGCGTTGCTGCCTCACAGCAAGAAGGTCCTGCGTTCGGTCCGGGGTCCTTTCTGCTGGGCGCTGAATTAGCTGCCACCCTGCTATGTCACATTGTCACATATGGGTTAAATGCAGAGGACACATTTCGTTGTTGTGCACTGTGTGCTGTGGTATGTCGACAATGACCACTGATCACTAAATTCTAATTCTGTGTGGAGTTTGCGCGCTCTCCCCGTGTTCGCGTGGGTTTTTACCAGGGCCTTCGGTTTCCTCCCACGGTCCAAAAGTGTGCAGGATAGGTTGATTGGTGAGTCTAAATTGGCCCTGTAGTTGTGTGAGTGAGTGTGTGTGCCCTGCGGTGTGTTGGCGAGTGCCCAGGGTTGGTTCCCACCTGTGCCCATTGTTCCTGGGATAGGCTCCGCTCCCCCCCTGCGACCCCAGTTGGGATGCAGTGGTTTCAGAAAATGGATGGATGGACTGTCATATATACTTTCATAGCACTGCATAAAACTGCAATAGGAATTTGATTTGTAAACAAGATACATCATCAACCAGCATTCTACATAGGCATTATGGCAGCTATTAATATAATATTAACTGTTTTCAACTGTGGTTAATGGCAATTCCATAATTACAGTACTACTATTAAATGCAAAGAAAGACAAATTTAATAAGGGTAACACGATGAAAAAATGTTGTAAGTGTTGACTGTGTTCGGTACCAGCAGCCTTCATACTCTTCGTACTCTTCGTACTCTTCGTACCTGATGTGTGTAGTAACTAGAGCAAAAGCAACATAATCTTTACTATAATTGCAGAAGAAATAAATGTAAACGCAGCACGCAAATGATATTGCAGAGGCATGTCTTAGCGTGCGTAGACATTCTCGTTTTGTAGGAGAAACCAGTGCTTCTTTACACTTTATACACTGTTTATTTCTACACTCTGTTCAGTGCTCTTCAGCCCAGACAGCAGCATTGTCTGTCGCATCCAAATCAGCATCCATTCCTTTCGTCCCTCCTATTCCCATGATATGCCTTTCAACTGCTTGCCTCTGCTGGCCACTCATTACAATTTGCAGCAGGTCTAAGAGTCTGGAGTCTCACCAGAATAAAGCAGCCTCATCTATTCCTGTCTGCCTGCCCTGCTGTCCTCCACTGCTGATTACTTTACCTAGCATCCCCTAGCATTTGCACGTATCCTGGAAATGCACATTTAATGTGACTGCCTGTTCTGTTGTTAGTCGGGAATGACTGGCCTCACACAGCATGGCACAGTATGAACATTAATGTCTAGAACTTGAGCGTGGGTTTACATGCATAAGGAAGAGATGAGGTTTTTTTTTTTTTTTTTTTCTTTACTGTTTTGGCTTCTTAGGAGTCCAAAAGACACACCTGTTCTGGAGAGCAGGAAACAGATGCTGTCTATCAGGCAAAGTAGCCAGGGGTGGTGTTAACGTGATGGCAGACATTGTGTTAAGGGATGGTGAAGATGGGTCTGTTCCCTGTGGGCCCTGATGATTGCGTCCACGGGGGAAATCATCCGTTGCAACTTCTGCTGCTAAACTGATGAAGACAGGTTCAGAGAGAGGTCAGCCACGTTTCACAGCAGGCCAGTGATCCGGGGAGTGTTTACAGCCTGCTCACTGAGCTCTGGCCGTCCTGTTCTTGTCACCCAGCAGTTATCACCCAACTGTCACCTTGCTCTTTACTCATTTATTTGTTCGGGATGGAGAGTTCAGGAGAGAAATCTCAATATTTCCAGAAATCCAGAAGTTTTGTTGTGTAGCGGTCAAAGAAATTCAGGCCGCTGGTCACGTACACGGATCATTTTGCACCTTCAGCAAAAATCCAAAAGCATACATATTCATAGTGCCCTGAAGTAGATTCTATCCTGGTCAACCTACTTTCACTTTTTACTGTAAAATAATGCTGCTTCTCCAAACTTCAAAGGCATAATAAATAATGTGATGTTATTGCCAATGATTATGAAAATAGGATTCTGGATCCCATGACTATGTTCCAAAATACTACCAAGCCAGTGTCAAGCTTGTGACTCCCTGTTGTAATTTATAGAATACAGAATTACATAAGCTAATGGCCTTTTTGTGACAAACCTTCTGTTTACCTGCAAGCTGAATCAAGTTTAATTAAATATATACAGCGTTCAAGAACATTAAAGAAAGGTTATTCTAACCTAATAATGACATTATTTACCTAAACTAATAACAACAGCTGATTCACAAGGAGAAAACATACAAGCGCCAATTACCATTTGACAATAAAAATGTGCATCCTATATGACAATCTGGTGATGCACATGTGGTAATTCTTTGAAACCTATACATATTTTTGAAATTGAACTTTTATAAGCAAACATATGAAACCCACACAGTGGCACCACATGCACAGATCTTTAGGCCACTGGGGGAATATTATGCTTTATTTATGCTATACCCAGAACAAGCAGAAACAGAAAGGGCAAGAATTAAAATTTCACTTCTAAGGCATCTCTACTTTATGTCTTTCCTGATCCTTCATCTGTAGACACCTCAAGTCCCTCTTTGATTTCAACCCATCTTTCATCTTGAGGCTTCAGAACTCCTCCAGTGGCACTGATGAAATCACTAACCTGTGTGACAAACCGGGATGCAAACTGGAGAACATTTCTGTAAGAGAGAAGTCGGGAGAGTGTTAAAAACTCTCCATGAATCTTTTCTGAAGGGTTAAACCTTCGGAGGCCTGCAGCTTCTGTATTTGCTGTGTCTTTCCTGTGCCAGTAGCAAACTCATTCCCCAGTCTTTCAGTCTTTAACACTCCGTTCTAGCATCCGATAGCATCTGATTTTGCTCCCCCAACAGCAAGAGCAAACTTATCAATGTGCTGGAGCTCACAAGAATTATTTGCGTTTGTCGTGCAGGCTCATATTCAACAGACACCCTATTAGAAGATAAAGATATCATGCAGGTTTATCTTCGATTCAAATAATGAAATGTCAGGAAACATACAGCAAATGAATGTAATTCTAGGGAAATACATCACGAGAAAACTAAGGTTCTATGATATGCAGAAAACAAAAAACTATGAAGGACTTTATGTCCTTATTTATTTAATTTTCAAATCTTACCTGCATCATAAAGTAAAAAAAGAACTTCAGAATCTTTGTTTAACTGTTAGCAGACATTTCATGCAATTATAGTCAGTATTCTGTTGTTTTTCTTTGATGGAAGGAGGGTGTTTTAATAGGCATGCTAGGAAATGAATGTGGGGGGGGGGGGGGTGTGTTCGGCATAAGCATTTATGTGGATTG
>JAODLD010000046.1:19480332-19504374 GCA_026781065.1 Mormyrops boulengeri
CCCCCCCCCCCCCCCCGCCGGGGGGGGGGGGGGGGGCGGCTTCGGCATGAGCATTTCTGTGGCTTGCAGTAGAAGCAGCATGGATCCAAAGAAGTCTGCCTTTCATGTCAGTTCATTTAGAGTTGGTCTCTCTGACCAGTGCAATGACATGCTAAGCTTTGCCAGTAACTATCCAACTACAGTAATTGCATTTCCAACAGCTCAGGGTTATTCAATAAACTAATATTATCCTTCCTGTCACAGACCAGAACCAGTAATGACTGGGATCCTTAGGAGTGTTTATGTGAATTTTAATTGGCAAGTGAATCTAGGAGACTGAAGAGGGACTTCCCAATAATTCATTCGCTGTCACAACGTCTGTTCTTAAAGAGATTTAAAGATTAACATTTTTAATGCTGTGCAACCACTTATTTCTTCACCTGAACAATCACTGAATTCTTATAACGGAATTAGCACCAGTAAAAAAGAAGATTGTTTTAATTTATCAAATTTCAAGGACAAACACTTTCAGTTTGCTAATGTCTGTGTCACCATGGGCTCAAACATAGCTTATGTTTAAAGATGTCATGCTGACATCCTGTTTCCCTTCGGGGTTATATGATAGGCACACTTTAACCTTTGAATAATGCTACAGGAGAAGTGCAGTATTATTTTAGCAGTCTCTGAAAACGTGCAATACAGTGCTGTCATCCGCTCTCAGCTCTTAAAATGCCATGGCAAACCACCAAGCCGACATACTTCTCAGGGAGCAGGATAATGCAAAATGCATGAGGGAAGAGCGCCTCGCGAAGTCGTATCGAATTACACGCGGCTCCGTCCAAAACCGGTGCTGTGAGTGTCATTTTTTTTTTATTTTATCATTATTATGTTTTGCTTGTGTTTTTTATAACATTAAAAAAAAATTCCTCAGTCAGATCAACAGATCGGACAGGAATCACAAATCAACCAACATTTACAGATTTGAAACACACTACACTTTTGTTGGATTTTACTTTCAAGAAAATGAGACAGAACCTATGGTGAACATAGTGAGCAATGCAGACAAAATTATTTACTGAAAGGAACCTTCAATTATAAATTCTATAAAAGTCAGAGCAGCGAGGAGAGCTGAAACATCTGCTGCACCTATGAAAAATATATTTTCAGTGAAATTGATCGGATTGCAGTAAAAAGAGGACAATTTAAAACAAGTATTCTAACAACGAAAGACATGTACTGTATAGCCCTTAATGACCAAAACATCACTGAATGCAATGTAACCTGAGGTACAGGTGAAATTACCACAATTTTTAAATACTACTATTCATATGATTTCTTCTTATTGAGAAATCTAACACAAGAAGACACAAAGTATTATCACTAACTATGCAGAAGCATTTCCATCCATGTCTGCTGTTATTATACCCAGTTGTCCTATTAAACTGATCCAAAAGACCCTTAGGATGCCTGGGTGTGTCCCAGAGTTGATGGACTACTTGAAAATATCTGAGGCTGGCTCTTAGGGAACTAAAATTAGCTAAAGAACTCCCGAATAACTGCATCCATAGTTTACTGATGTGGTGCAGTCACTTGGTGAAGAATTCTATGGTCCCCAGCACAAAGAAATTTCTGCCATCAACAGCTGCAGATATCAAGGCTAACTCTTTCCAGGGGTCGCCCAACAAAAGTGAGGAATATGACATCAGTCTGCAAGACCTTTACAAATCCTCTACAGTTGTCTTAGATGCAACAGATTTCCTGCATGTTTGGCTTGCGCCAACCCCATTAGAACTGTTTTCAAAGATGTTTCAAAGTTTTATTCACATTATTTCTGGTGATCTATAGTGGGCATTATATTCTGAAATTCTTGGAGCATAACATGTTCTGTTTGCTTGTCACCAGGCCAAAAGAAATTTCTGGGCATGTAGCCTGACACATATGATACTTGTATAAGACTGGGGCCGAGTAGATCTATAGAATCTGTGCTGCAGTGTATCAGAGGAGGGTGCAGGTCAAGGAACACTGTTATACTTTCTACTAAATTACAAGAAGCCCCGATGGGGTCAGCATAAATTCAGAAGGAATGTGCCGTGGTTATGATGGGATTTCATTCTTTCCATGCTTCAGTTGCCCATTGGGCTAGTCGAGAACTTCAAAAGCCAAAAATACAAGGCTTTCCAGCCCAAGTGATTCATGTAACACCTGAGGTCCAACTACCGGGGTCTGTACACACACCTCTGCTGGGCCTGATGACAAGATAAATTGATCTCTATGTAGATGGGTTGACTGTTATTTAGTAATCTGGCTGGTGATTGGTGCTATATGTATGTATATTAGGACATCCCGGCACATTGGTAGAGAGGGAGCCCTTGGCTGTTTAGACTTCCTGGAGCAGTTTGGTTCATGGAATGATGAGTTGTTTGGAGTAGCTTATGTATTGACAATTGTTTTTTTTTTTGCATTGCATTGCATTGCAGAATATTAAACGTTTATGAGTGATGGCACTGTGTTTTGACAAGCTGAGTCACTGAAAGGGCCTGAATAATTAAAGCTCTTTTAATCTGTTTTTCATAAATTGAGCTGGGGAATTATGCGTTTCATTTTTTTTTCTTTCAGATGGCGAGTTTATCAGTGCTCCCCTGCTACATATATGATTTGGTTTTGTCTGTAATCCACCCATATATCTTTGGCAAAGTAAGGGTATTTTAGGCAGACTATACTCCCCTTTTTTGTGTCATCCCATTTCCATTAAGGTACAAACTCAATCAGCAATCATAATTTCCCTAGTGCTACTTAATTGGCTGGTTTAGATATGAGTAGCATAAGTGAAAAATACTGTATCTTGCTGTGTCCAATGTATTGAATATATTGGGAGAGATGCCACGTGAAGATTTTTGCTGTATTTACACAGTTGAATAAGGCCATAGCAATCATGGATTATATGCTAGCGGCTAACTTTATCCTGATGCGTAACAACATGTATTAGGAGTTCAGTATTGTGTTTTGTTTGCATTAACTATGTTTTGCTTCTTTATTTTATAATTTTGCAGTGGACATTGAATTAATGTTTTTACAGTAACGATCACCCAATTAGGCTCATTTGTCAAGAACATATATTTGTGTATGGACAATAGGGACAAGTCCCTACTAATGCTGTGCAAATACTGTGTGTGTTTAGCAGACTGGCGGGTTGTGGCTGATGCGGTCTCTAGCAGCAGAGGTGTCAATTTCAGGTCCAGAAAGGAAAAATCCAGACCAGGATTTTGTTTCAACCAACTACTTGAGTACTATTTGACTGTGACTCTTTATGCTCAGCTGGTTGGTTGAAACAAAATCCTGGTCTGGATTTTTACTTTCTGGACGTAAAATTGACACCTCTGTCTGCCAGTGCTGAAACCAAACCTATGTTCTTGTCATCTGTCATTGTGTTACTGGTATGGTGCCCAACCTGGGATAGCATGTGCCAATTGAAAAAAATGGAATTGCCCATATAGACGTGCAATCAAACCTTTTAAACCTTTCAAACCTGTGGATTATACAATGCACCTGATAGTTATTATAATCATGTTTTTGTTTGGTGTTAATAAAACTAATTTCGTAACACTTCAGTAGTTACTACTGAAGTAGTTACTACTGAAGTACAAATCATGAACAAACATAGTAGCTACTTCCGATAAAAGATTCGGTAATTAATGATGAACAAACATGAGATCAGTATTTCACTTGTGTTATTCAGTACTTGATACTTCAGTAGTTCATAAAGATTTACAGAATTAACAGATATAGTAACTGTTTGAGATAAAAGATACATCACGATTCATTCATTCTGAACGAACGTGAGATCAGTATGTAACTAAGACTTAGTTTGTAGTCAATACACGGGTAAGAGTATAATACTATATTATTTGTGCCCCCTCAAGTGTCACCACTAAATTTAACAACGCGTTTATGTAAAATTTTCCAGACGAGTTTCAGCACGTTTGTCACATTGTCTGTTCAGCCTGCTAACAGCGGTCTATTAATTGCACCCGAAAAGCGTATGAATACGTTTTTGTCAAGATGTGTAACAAATCTTACCTCCGCCAGCCCGCCTAAGCGCCGGCATATTTGTTTTGGGCGTAATCCTAACGGGCACCGTCGCGCCCGTATGACGTCGATGACTGTCGCCGCCCTGAATTCACCGGTCTATCTACCGCACGGAAAAATCTTCGTCCCAGGCGGGACTCGTTTAATTTCCTTAGTCAGCTCATCCGCTCTACCCTGTATCTAGCTACACTTCTTCATCACACGCCACTGTTTCGGTTCAATTCTCCACTTCCGATTACCAAAATAACATGTTCGGTAGACGGACAATAAGACAAAAGGAAAACAGGAACTGCTGGTTTATTACTAGATGCTAATATTACTCTTACGTACGCGAAAAATCGGACACCCCCTAATCCCCTCCCTACGGGTTATTTCCCGTTTTACACTCAGTGTCAAAATTGACCGCTATCTTCCTTTTTACTTATTTATTATCGACTATTGAAAGTTGTTAATATAAATGCCTGTACAGGAGTGGTTGTCTGCTGTAATTTATAGCCAAAAACACAATCTACTAAACGGATATGCATAAACATGCCCTCATTACATGAGCTGATTCACTACAATATGTTCTTGTTTAAATGTTTTGGCAGTATATGCTTTTTTGGTGCCAGCTGAGCTTGTTGAATTGAATTGCGGTGGATTGAATAAGACTAATTATCTCTGTTATCTTTCACTCCCTCTGAAATTGTTTATCGGCGTGGCAAAGCTGCATTTATGCTGCCAAATGTTTTCTTTTATGCTCAGGCTGAGCAATCAGAAAATAAATGGGGAAAGTATTTGAGTTTGACATATGGTGTTTTTGCATCGTTTGCTGTCTCTTCTCACAAGGCTGTCTGTACTCTGTCTCATTCCGCTCCTACAGAGGCAGCAACGTGCATGTTCAGTGAATGTATTTCCAGTGTGTTTGCCTTTTTCTGAGCTTGGTTCTTTACATGGTTGGGTCTTGCGAAATTTGAATGGGGATTGGATAGCATGTTTGTTAACAAATTGTGCTTTTTAACACGGAAGTGAGTTTCAGATCCACGAAAGGACAAAAGTGGAGGTCTTTGGTTTGCTTTAGTAAATATCCAGCAGAATCCATTAATAAACTGGGACGAATATGCTAACTTAAGCAAATTCCTCTGAGTCATAGTGTCAGGAGTGAAACTTTGTTCTGAGTGTTGATTCATTATCAGGAGCAGTTTATCCAGTCAGTACCCTGTCCTCGAAGGCTTGGGGTACAAACCAGTTTAAAGTCTGAACAGAATATCTATCAGAGTGCCTGCAGACACAGTGATGCACACCAAGGGCGATTTAGAGGCACAAATGTGCCCAAACAGCATGTCATTGGATTGTGGATGGACACTGAATACTGATGGGAAACTCCTACCTAGAGAGTATGTACAGTTTGCGAAGAAAGAACTGAAAGTGCGCCACATAAAAGTATTGCGCTTTGAGGAGTTATGAGGCGATAACACTACCTACTGGACCAGAGACCTGCCCTTACTGAGACTAACTTAGCCTTATAATATAAGGTCACTTTTTCCCATTTCCCTCTATATGCTACTTCAGCACTTTGAAGACAATCCCACGCTGGATCTGCTGAATGATCAAACTCAGTATTTAAGTCATATTTAATTTGTGTTTTGCTGAAGCTTTCTTTTTTAGTTAATTTAAGCCTCCTTTTAGGGTCCTTCAGGTTGTAAATATATCTAGGGCATCTCGTCTTATAGGCGTAGTCACTCAGGGTGTATTTCACTTTGATTCTTGATATTTTCTAAAATATCATGTTTTCTTAAGATGTACTGCCGTGAAACAGGCATATTTCAGCAGGTCTTACTGCAGAAGCCCTTTTCCTAAGGCTGCAGTTGAATGTCTATGAAGTATAAGACCAGAGACTGTCAATTTGTATTCAAGGGCTGTCATCCAATATTCAGTCCAATTTATCCATGTAGAAATATAATTAGCATACTGATATCTTAATAGATGCTGCCTAAGTAGTCTTTCAAAGTGATTCATTTGTAGGCTTTTACCCCAAGACCTACCCAGCATTCCTCGTTATGATTTAATCGCACTGAAGTGGCTGGTAATGTTAATGCTGACTCAGCTCTCAGAAAAGGAGGCACCAGGTTGTCAAGAAACAAATGTGATGTGGAAAAATGTTCTCATGCATCCAGGTTTCCTTCCATGTGCTAATGCTTATTCTTAAAACACATCGTCGATTATTGAGTTGTAACAGTGGCTCCAGAGGTTATTCTGTGTTGTCTTCCCATCTTGATTTGGATTGAACTGCATACTGTCCGAGTAGATTAGTACAAAGACTCCCTGAATTGAGTTGTAAAACTGATCATTTTTTAAAAAGGCACCCCTTGGTCTTTCTGTGTTATAATCGGTTATTGTAACCCCCCTCTGAATCACACTCCACAAATTCCTGCTTGGCTTTCCTGTTGTTTCTGAGAATACCCCAGCAGGATATGGTCTGCGTCAGACAGTGGTTATTAATAAAAGTGTTAATATTTAAATTTTTATTTTTTTTTTTATGGAAGTCACCTAATGCTGTTAATCATAATACAAATTTCAAAGCAGGTAATACCAAGGTCAGGTGTCTAATTAATAGATAAGATACGTAAACAGAGAAAATGCACCATGCTAAAAATAAAGTAGTCACAGCAGAGTGCAAGTCCATCTTCTGGAAAGCTCTGTAGGCTACAGCCCTATCTAGAATTGATTTCTTTTTGAAATTCATTTTCGCAGTTGAAGTGAAAAACAAAGTACTGTGTCATAATAGATAGGTTTTTGAAAATATTCCCTTGACGGTGAATATCCAGAATAGGGAATAGTCCTTTTGAGTTTCCGTATATGTTTTCATCTCCCTGGATTCATTTTCAGTGGGCCATGGGCTGTTTGGTAGGACTGTCACCAACCTTTCCTACAATATGCATCCAGCTGCGATAAAGGTACTTCTTTCATCAAAAGACACATGACTGACAACTTAGGCCTACAGCATCACATACGTAGGCTGTCTTAACGATTGTTCCAGCTTCACTAAAATGTAAAGTACATTAAATGGATCATATGAAAATAACATACACATCACAGAGGAAGGTGCTTCTGAATTTTTTTTTTCTGACTGAGGACCTCCATCGCTCACAGTTCAAATTGTCTTTATTTTCATCATCCATCGTCAACTACATGTGCTAGTTTTTGGCTACATAACACACACCAAACGTTTCTGCATACGCCAGAGTCAGGTCATTGATCACACATCTACATCTGACAAAGTCTGTAGTGCTCAATTCCCTAGAATAGACTAATTTGTTCTGAATTATCTTAACCAGTCCTAACTAGGGCAGCCAGTTGACCTTGGACCCCCAGAGGTTTTTTTTCTCCCTACTTGGGAGTTTTTGGTTGCTCTCCTCCGCTGTCTTCTGGCTTTCTTTATTCAATTTCTTTTTTTCCTTTTTTTCCCTGTTCTGTATCTCCCTCTACTTCTGTTTCATGTATCACAACACAACCCTGTAAAGCGCTTTGGGACAACTCTGTTGTGAAAGGCGCTATATAAAAATAAATTGAATTGAATTGAAATAACAACAGTTTTTATATATTCTGTTTATATATTTTATATATTCAATACAGTGTTCCAAAGTATCATACAGACTCACATCAGAAATCTATTGTATTTGTTGCATAAACATATTCTTGTTTTTAAAAAACATCTTATGAGACCTTGTTATATATTTATGTACAACCCTTCCCTTCAAACTACTTCAACAGCTCTCTCACCGATTGAATTTGTGACGGCTTGTATAGTTTCTTACCCTATTTTAGTAAGGTGCCATTATTGCATCCCAGATCTGCTGTTCTGAAGTGTACTGCCCACCCTTTTCAAATTTTCCTTTTCAAAATGCCCCTTTAGTTCTCAATACGGTTCAGGTCAGGGAATGATGAAGGCCAAACCAGGATTCTACCTTTTATGCCCATAGAATTCATGGTTCATAGCAGCACTTGCTGATGCATTGCCCTGTATGAACATCATTTTATATTGGAGGGTATGATTCCAGGGCAGGAAGTGTTCCGTTAAGATCTTTCATCACCCGATAAAACTGTTTCAGTTTTCATGTATATCTGAGCCCATCACATACTTGAGCCTTGGATGGCGTAGCTGAATTGCAGATTTATTGGCCGCCTCTGAAGGATCCTGTATTGAGATGTTCTTGGAATTTCAGGGACAGCAGCATTTTCGATGTTTGCTGCTGTCCTTTTTACTAAGATTAATTTGTGATGTAATAAATCTAGACTCTGAGTCGCTTTCAATTTTTCGGTGATCTCTCTCAAGTTTTCAGGAAATATACAGTATGGTGCAAAAGTGTTAGACAGCCAGAGAAAATACACCTCAAAGTCATGACTTGAGGGGTACAGCCTCTCAGGCACATGCTCAACCCATTGAGCTACAAGGTGGTCCAGGGAGCAGGGAAACACATTAGGGGTGGAAGGATTAAAATTGAGGAGGGAAGCAGGATGACTAGCGACACCTGCTGGCTGAAATGGGACATGATGCAATGGACAGGGTCGTATAGGCACCAATGCTGACACCTTTTGCAAGAGTGGGTTCTTTCACACTTTCAGCTACAGACAGATCTTTCTTCCTTCCCATATTTAATCATAACTGTGACTATTCATCCACCCATTTTCTATACCCGTTTGTTCTATGTAGGGTTATGGGGGTCCGGAGACTATCCCAGAAGCTATGGACACAAGGTAGGGAATAACCCAACACAACAAAAAGATCACAATAACTTGATATTTTGCTAAAAGGTTACTGATATGTAACTTGCATAATGATTTGGAATGTGGTTTATTGCAGAAACCTGAAGTGCAGTATACGGTACTGAAGTCCTGCTCAATTCTAAACTTAGTCCTGCTCCTTCTATCTATCTATCTATCTATCATTTCAGCCGCATTGGCATAATGCAGAAACATGCAGAATGTATTTGTCCAGAGGCATCTGGAAACATGCAGTAACTTTTCCAATTAACCAAAGTCTAATTAACATATTTAAAAACTGCTTGTGTCATTTTGTTGATACTTACTTTTTCATTCAGAAATGTAAAATTTATAAATAATAACCCATAATGTACTAGCAAATAATCCAGGATCAGAAGTTGTAAAACAGATGGACGGGTGAATGCATATCATTAAGCAAATAAGCTTCTATGTTAGGTATTCTCAGCCAAATTATTTATTTTATCCCTATTCTAAGTCAACCTATCTTACAGGGAAACTGTGCAATACATAACAGGTAATGATAGGACAATACATTTAACTGATTATTTCCTATATATCATTGTTAAACTGAGTTGCACAATCCATATTTGCAATTGTCTTAAAACAATAGTAGTCTTACTTATTTATAAAATTTCTAACCAGTAAGTAAGAGCACATATGTAACTATGAGCAGGAAATATGTTATTTATAATTTTTTTTGCCTTCTACTGCAAAATTCAATTTTGCTGTTTATTACACCTTGGGTCTGTGCTGGATCAGCAGGAAGTTTATGACAGGAAGTTTACAAATTTGTTTTTCTGAGGTCTAACTATTGTTGTTCTAAAATAATACCATTTAACATCTGGGCAGTCAGAAGGAGTATAATTGTAAAATAAACTTTAAACCTGAAAACTAACATTTACACACAGGCATGTCTTGTTAAATTCATACAACAAAGAAAATTACTTTTTCAAGATCTGATTTCACAGCTATGTAACTTTATTTTGTTAAAACCACAAGGGAATAAGCCCCTAAAAAACTGACTTTCTTTGCAGCCCCGAAAAAAAAATTACTTGATCAACAAAGTAAATAGCGGGCTCAGTTAACTCCTGGAAACCTAATCAAGAAAGACTGCCACTATCAAACACTAAAATGACATTGCACAACCAAAGAAGATTGGTTTTATTATGATCCTTGATCCTTTATTAGGCAAATGTAAGTCACAGGATAGATGGTTTTAATGAAATGAATGTTGAAACAAGGCTGGCGTTTTCATTTATTTTTGTTAGAGTGTTTATAGAGTTCATTGGCCCAAGCCCGGAAGGCCAAAGCACAAATCAAACACATTCCCTAGTTTCATGGCTCTCAAACTTAACTCCTTAAGCACAAACAATGCCGCATTTCTCTTACTTGCTTGTGCAATTCCCTGCAATGTGCACTATTTAAATACGGAAATATTTTTGAAAGACAACAACAAATCTCCAGTGGAGGGGTGCATCAGTCAACTTCCGCTCTTACTCCGTGTTTGTGGAATTTGCATGTTTTTCCCGTGCTGTGTGGGTATAATCGGGGACTCCGTTCTCCTTCCACACTCCAAAGATATTACATCTGGGCAATGTGACATCTCCAAATTACCCATAGTGTTTGTCTTGTGGACTGTCACCTGTCCAGGGTGTACCCCTGCTCTGTCCTACCTAGGATGCTCCCCCCCCCGCCAAACCTCTACTATAGTGTTTCTCAACCCAGTCTTCTGGGACCCCTAGACAATCCACGTTTTTGTTCCCTTCCAGCTCCCTGCAAGACCGGGTTGAGAAACACTGCTCTACTGGATAAGTAGCTGAAGGAGGGCTGAATGGATCTATAAAACACCAATTGTGAGCTCAGGGCTCCTATCTGAAGAGCAAATATTAAAATTCAAACAACTGAAGCTGCAGGTCAGGGCTTTTGATGAACAAAAGTCATGAGAGTAGAAACTGTTACCTGATGAGTAATGAATCTGGGCCCAAATCTATAAGGCATCAGCAACAGCTGATGTGAAGACGTGAAACATTTCATGATAAGGAAGTAAGATAAATGTAACCTTCTTTAGAAGCAAATGTGAAAACTGCCATTATATCTATGTGTCCATCTATAGAACAATCCGGTATGTGAACACAAAATTGAGTATGTCAAGAGAATACATAAAGGCAAGGATTCAATAAACAGGAAGCCCAAAAAGTACCATAGACTCTTTGCTCTCATGTAGGTACTTCCCAGAGCAGTTGTTAGCAGTTCTCCATGCACTGCTTGTGTAGCAGTGTGCTCATTCTCCTGTATGCTAATGTAGGTCCCATGACCTACATTAAGTTAAGCGGCTGGATAACTGGTAATGTATGTCCAAATGATTCTGTGGATGCTCTATATATATTACATGGAGGTGTTAAAATTGTCATGTGAAAACTGTCAAAATATCAGAAATCAAAACACAAAATCTGAATTGTGAAATGAAGCTGTTTCAGCAATATTTGTCTAGGTTTACTGTAACTGTGGCAATTGTTTTTAAATTTCCTTTAATACAAGCCATCGGGGGCAAAATCAAACATTCTCCTATGTCCTTATGACCCATAAACAAATGACAAATCTTATTTTTGGGACTATTAGATCTGCATAGGAGGCAGTCACTGACAGGCACTGATTCACAAGGAGATGATCATTAGTCAGTAAGTAGGGGTGTTTCGGGGGGGAGGGGGGTGCACGGGCAGTGCCCCACCCTGTGGCCCCCCTAGATAAATATGCTACCTGGCTGTCAACACTGGCTGTCCCTGCCCACCTTTTTCCAAGGGAACTTTCACTGCTTACGAATGATGTCTAAATTATACAGAGAGTCGTTTTTCCATGCTTAAGGGCTGTACATCCTCAAAAGATAACTCAAATTTAACATTGCTAATGTTCAGTTTTTCTCAGATAAAATTTTCAGCAAACCAACCCAGGCAGGATGGATTGGCTATAGTGTACCATGGATAGGGTGCTAGTATGACAAAAGAAACGAAAAAAAAAATATATATATATATATATATATATATAGTTTCAGAACAGAAGGAATAAGTAAAACAAAAAGAAAAACTAAAAATTTCTGTAAGAGCATATTCAGTTACATTGTAGTGCAGCGAGCCTGCAGTCTATCCCAAGAAGCATAGGACACAAGGTAGGGGACACCTAGGACGGGATGCCAGTCCATCAAATAGCACATACTCGCACCATACAGAAACCCATGCAGTAGGGCAGGGCAGGAACATAACTGTGGAGGTGACTGTCAAAGCAAATGACAGCAATGGTGTTCTTCAGTGTGGGCAGAGGGGTATCTTAATGGGCGTTTCTTGTCAAACGTAGTCAGATATGACTTCATTCTGGAAATGAATGGGACTTTCCAGAGATCTACAGTCAGAGAAACTGAAACTAATTTGAAAATGTCTCTAGAAACACCTGTATAATCCATTGAACTATGTTAAAACTATGTTAAAATGCGGTTGTCAAAGTTGCCATGGTAAAAGGGAAGCCTAAAGCTCATTATAGCCACTTTTTAACCGAGTAGCGGAATTCTCTCAACATCATTTATACCCTTAAAAATTGGCGGCGGTTCTCAAAGTATGGCATTAAAAAGCGGTGGAGTAACTAACTCTGAAATATATATATATTTTTTCTCTCTTCCAAGATTTGGGACACTGTTATACGAGTGATGAACTGGCTTGCCATTTGTACGTGGCCTGTCGGTATCGATCAAGCACATGTATTGTTCTGTACGCAATTTCCGCGTCTGCTGGGGGAAAATCCTGGGTAATTTTCCGACAACCTGTTAGTGAAAATGACCTTCCTATTATAAAATGACCTCAGTATACGAAATCACGTAGGTGTATCGTTCACATATCAAGGAACACATATCCGAATGACGTTGCGTATAGTTTTATATTAAAGATCGTTTGGTTTTATTATTCAGATCGTCTGTTGCTGCCAGCAGCTATAAGGAAATCAATGGCTGAACGACCTCCGGGGGATTTGGACGGTGTTTTATCTGCGCCAGGTGAAAATGAATACCCATCGGGTTTCCCACAAAACATCTGTGACGATGTCCCTCAAGACAAGTACCTGTGTAGCAACTGCAACAACGTGTTGAATAAAGCTCGCCAAACGAAGTGTGGCCATCGCTACTGCCAGGCATGTGTAACCTGGCTGGTAAGGTAAGGAAAGTGACTATATTCTCCAAACGATGGGGATCTGATCTCCTCTTCCACCAGGGAAGCTCGTGTCCCATGATCACTAACATTGATCTGCCAGTGATCACATTTATAAATGGTCTGATTTATCAGCTGGCTGAAACTATGTAACAGCATACTCGAATAACATCAGGGAACCTTGAGATTACGGTTTTAAGATGAATTTTAAGTATGTTAGGTGATTAGGATCCAGTCATCGGTAAATAAATAAATTAACAGCAATGTTTCATATAATTTTGTACGCAGGAATAATAAAAACTTGATATGTAAGCGCTGCAAAGAGGGAGATTCAAGCTTAGAAAATGGAAACAGCATTCTGACACCTGACAATGTGAGTACAAGTAGAACCCCTCTTGTCTGCAAAATGACCTAGTTTAGCAGCTGTATTGCAAAGAAAAAAATGTAATGTTGCTTTTTCAGTTTTCTTGTTGCTGTAACTGGTTAACTGGGATTGATGTTTGCTTAAAACCAGCATAGTTTTCACACTGTTTTTGTATCTCCACCTCTCTTTGCTTCACCACCACAGAGGAGATCAGGAGGTGTTTGGTTTCAGAAGGTTTAAGAATCTAAAGTAGCATTAATTATGCACTGCTTGCCTGATTGTGTTGTAGATGCTGGATGCAGTATCATCAGTGATGATGAGAGAGCCGTTCTAGATGTGCAGTAGTGTTTTACGCGTTTTCTGGTCCTGTACAGGACGTGATTGCTACTGCAGAGTGATCTTTGGGCTCTTCTGCATTGTCAGCTGCGTGCATCATGTTAAGAGGCCCAGCTGAAGCAGCAACCACCACTATTCCGACCTCAGCTTGTTAAAGACAGTTGGGAGGAAATGCATTTTTGTCCTTTCATTATGAAGCCCTTCCTCCTCCAGGCATACTCACCCTATTCTGATACTGCCGACTAATGCTGGGTTTCTCCGGGTCGTCATTATGATACTTAACCAGAAGCATTCTAGATGGTTGCCGATGACGATTTCATCAAATTTTCCATGCGACATTTAGGGCTGTAAAATGCACGTTCATCCGTCCATCCATCCATTCAGCTGACTGAACACCCATAATCCTCTTATTACATTTTAATGTAACAGTTACTGTGCAAAAAAGTAACCATCCTGTAATCATTTTTATGTGCATTGCTCACAGACAGGTTTGGCTACTTAATGCCCAGTTCCACTGTAATCAGTCACCCTTACACACCTATGAATAAAACCTTCATAAGGTTTAAGTACAATTTCTATAATAGGAGACCCTTACCATTTCCAGGTCTCTACCTCATAAATGTGACCATTACAGATATTATACAGCATGTTAGCTCCATGACGCTATGCCTATATACATAATAGTGATGAGTGATTTAAACATTACTGCAGCGGAATGGCAGCCCTTTATAATGTCCAGGCCCTGGCTCTCCTTACTGTGTTAGCATTGAACCTCAGATTAATCCTTACTGGGAAATCAAACATCCCCACTTTTTTCAATTTGCATTTCTCGTCCAGTACATAGTTACAGGCAGCACTGGGCTGGATGCCTGTCCATACAGTGATGTACATTTGAGGATGGGGGAGAATAGGGTATATTTTGCAGAAATTAATTCCAAGCAGTCTAACTGGAAATGGCCCTGAACAACTGTCACTGAAGAAGCGAAACATGGACAAGATGTGACTAAAGAAGTATTATGGAGCAAAAGCCTCAACTGGCAAGATAGTAGAAGAGACTTAACCATGTTAATGAGGCTGAATGGGGAGCTGCAGAGGCAGCTGGAGTAACAGTGTGCTGTGGTTTCGTTCTCTTCTGGCAGGATCTGCTGTTCTTCTTACTTCTTCTGGAAGTGATTAATTCCTGTGCATCTTTATAGTGTGTCTAATAGTTTCTGACTACTTCTCTTTTACTTTTTGCTTTTATCAGTATTTAAAAGAAAAATTCAGTGCAAACTTTGTTTTTAAGGCAGAACTGCTGTGGAGACAACTATGAAACATCGTGAATAGGTGGAAAGACACAAGATACACAGTCCTGTGCAAAAGTCTAAGGCAGTCAAAGGAGATGTCCAAGACATTCATCTCGGTATTGAGTGCATATTTGCAAAGAAAGCAACACAGAACCTAGAGTCTATCCCAAGCAGCAGAGAGCACAAGACTGGGGGACACCCTAGACAGGATGCCAGTCCGTCATTGAGCACGCATACACTCACATACTGTACACTATGGGCAATTTAGAGTTCCCAGTCAGTCTAACTGCATGTGTTTATACTGTGGGAGGAAGCCAGAGTATTTGGGGGGAGACCCACATGACGCAAATTGCACGCACACAGAATGGAAATGAGACTGGAACTCCTAGCGCTGGAGGTGCAAGCCAGCAGTGCTACCCACTGAGACACGGTGTCGCCCACTAGCTGAAATATTTAATGTTATGATTAGTCCTGCAGGTGCTGCTAGGGTTACCACACCCACACAACTCTGTTATGAGCAGTTCTATGATCTGGGAAATCCGGTCTTTTACTCCTCCTTCAGCCTGCTAAGCTGTGGTACTTCTACCTGTGCAGGTTCGATCAGTGGGCAGGCTTGACTGTGAAGGTCAGCCAGTGATTATTGGTCGGCATCAACACATTGATTATCTGATATTATTCACTCATGGGAAAAGCTTGCTTGTGGTTTAATATATTTTAGAGCATAGAGTTTTATACAACCAAATTGGCCGATCAGACCTGCAAAAATGTATATATCACACACACACACACACACACTCTATATGGCCAAAAGTATGCAGATGCCCCAATTAATCAGAATAATTTCCTATTTAATCCACACCCACTGCTGTAAAAGATGTATAATTAAGCACCCAGTTATGATATTCTGCAACAAATATCAGTAGAGTGGGCGGTTGTTGTACAGGAGAGGTTGGTGACTTTCCACTTGGCACTATCATAGGACGCCATCTTTCCAAGAAGTCAGTTTGCCACATTTCTGCCCTGCTGAGCGTTCCTGATCAAAGACAAATGAAGTGATTGTGAAGGACAAAATGTCTGGGAACAAGTTCAGTTTTGATGTGTTAGTTTTCTCCTTTTTTCAATGATGCAGTTCTTCAACGATGCAGCTATTAACAAAGAGATTTCTGAGCTGAAGGTCCATTGTGCCAACCAAGGATGTACCTGGAGGAGCACTCTGAAGAACTATGAGGTATTTTTTTTAATTCCTGCTCAGTAATCTGTTGCAGAAAGTTATTGCCATTTTACCTGAATGAATTTGGAGATGACTGTAGATTTCCTGATTAATAAGCGAATACACAATGAAAGGTGTACATTCTGAATGTAAACTCTTTAAATTTAAATGCTTGTGTTAGTAACTTACAGTAATCGAGAGATAAATATAAGCTCAAATATTTTTAAACTGTGAAATGTACACTGGTTTTACAAAATTGAGACCAAGAAATGTCTCAATTGTAGTGTAGTTGTGTAGTTGTGAAGGAAGTGAATTTTTAACCGTAAGCGAGGCTCAGATTCTTGGAAGAAAAATGCATTGTAATGCCGGAAAAGAGATTCTGCAACATCCATCCTTAAATGGGCTGTGAAAAATTATCTGTGCAACTTGTGAGAAACCTCATATGTCATACATTTTCTTAATTGTTAAGAAAATACGTTGTGCATTCAACTTCAATGTAAGTACTTGCTGTTGTCATATCTTACTGTACATCCAGGATCACCAGAGTCAGTGTGACTATGCTTTGATCCCTTGCAACATTGGCTGTGGTCAGATGGTGGAGAGAAGGAAGCTGGCCAGTCACTTGGTGAAGGGCTGCCCCAACAACATGTCGACTTGTTCCAGCTGCTCGCAGGCAATGAGTCCTGCAAAGCTTCAGGTGAGACACAGTGTGGATCAGAAAGCAGTCTGATGGCTACTTAACTTTTCCATGCCAACTAAACTCTTGAAGTGCAGGAAAATGGGCTACAATCCTGGTTATATAACAGTATATATGAGTACTGACCACAACGGAGAATCTATGAAGAATAACGAAAACAGATCACACTTTCCTTGATATTGTTTAATTAATTGAACATCACAGCGGAGACACATTTTGGTTTGATGCCTTCCTCAGTGTACTAGTAGCACTGTGCACTTCTAGTTTAAAAAAAGACACAACCAATGATAATACAACAGACAGGGATAAGGTGTTTGAGATATGGGCTAAAGCCTTATGTCAGAGATTCTGGAACAGATTTTACAGTACATCACTAGCTCAAGACTGTTTAAATCGAGTTCGCAACATTCAACACTCTGAATTGACGAACTGTAAAGTACAGTCCAACCGCTCCAATTTCTCAGTCACATTTGTATGTACCTATGGCCATATCTCTAATCCCTTGAAAAGTATTGTGCGGCGTCACTGGCACATCCTAAGCAGTGATCCATATGTGGGCCGGGCCTTCCAGGATCCACTGCGGTTATGTTATAAAAGGGCTTCAAATTTAAGGGACCGCCTGAATTTTGGAATGAACAAATGCAACCCAAGGGGAAATCAGTAGTTGTACTTTTAGGAAATGAAAACCGCAAATCAGTTTTAGTAAGAATGCATTTTGATTTGACATGACAAATAGTAGCTGTCTATTCTATTTTCCTTTCTCTTTTGAGTCATTCTACTTCAAAAAAAATACACAAAAAGTTCAGGGGAACCCAGCCGGGGGATCTCTTTGCGTATGATGTGTGACGGCAAAATGAAGTGTAGACCTCTAAATGTCAGTTGAATGAGTGTGGGTGGGACAAAACTTTTATAGATTCCAGATCTAATTAATTCTAATCGTTTGTGTGAAGAGCAAACAGTGACTCACTGAATGATGATAATTCTTTATCATAATATTTATTGTCGTATTTTTCCATAAAAATAAAGTGAACCAAAATGAAATGGACATGTAAGTACTAGTGTCAGATAAATTCTCTTTTTGGATATCCCCAATATAATTCTTTTTCTTGAGATTCACTGAACTCAGTTTTAATTTCCGTGTACTGTCTTTATCTTTAGCAAAATTAGCGCTAAAAGTTAAAACATGAAATTAATAGGGTGCTACTACTTAATTTGATAGTGTTGTTTTTTTTTCAGTTGAAATATTTCTTGCATGAAAATATATACCTGTACAAAGTCCTAGGCTTCAAAAATAGCTCATGGATGAAATTAGCATTTTTCGGTTAAAATTGTAACCATGAACATTTGTTAATAAAATATAAATGACGTCATTTAAGTCTGGTTTTCGTGGTTATGTTTTGTTGTATGTCAGGCTTTGATTTTCTTTGTTTCTCTTTGTAGGCTTGCAGGAGTTTTTATCTGTTTTGATAATATTGGTATCGACTTTAAATAAACACATGCTATTCATATTTGTGAGAACAAGTTATGGTTTTAATAATCTGTTGAGCATGTGCAAGTTCTCTTGACTATTTAAACCAAATTCTCCACTACATAACTTTCCAATCCATTCTTAGACAAAGTAATTTTCTTTAAAGAAGTCATGAGAAGATATAACACTGGCAGTACTCTTGGCAGCAAGATGGATTTGTACATGCTGGATTTAAGTTATTATTTTCTTACTTGCATGGCCTACCAGTCTTTGTGTTGCTTAGGCCTCCTCCAGTGGGTGAGTCCTCCCCATGATCACCCAGACTTTGCTAAGGCTGTTCAAAGAGCCGTGGCAGACTCAAGAGCAGAGTTCACCAAAGAGTTCAAAACATGATTTACCAGGCACACACTCAGCAGTTTTTAACATATTTAAGAAGCGCTACAACATTTCACAATTTCGTAAAATGGTTTAACTGGTGGTAGGGGCCCCCGTTAAAAATATGATCCATATTTCATCAGCAGATTCAGTGAAAGTGCTGACTGAAGAGCGTCTGGGCTTGTGTGTTCCCCGAGCAGATCTGATTAAGGGGGGGCACCCTGGAAGGCTGATGAGAGGGTTCGATGCTGCTCATGGCACTGCATTCTTAATTTCATTAGCAGCCGCGGGGCGGAGGGTGCTCCGAGGCTGCAGATGGGAAAGGAAAAGAAGACTCGGCATAGGTACAAAGGGTGGTGAGCTTTGGCTCTGTAGACGAAGGGTTTTCCATAACGGGACTCAGAATCCGGCTGTAGGGAATGCAGACCTCAGCCTGCAAGAAGCAGACCTCAAAATAAGACAGAGTGTCGACTATATGCAATCGATTTCAAGGTGGAGATGCTTCAGCCTGATCTTATAAGGCGGTCACTAAGAGCAAAATCTAGTTCCGTGTTAATATGGTAGAATGTATATCTTGAATATGTGTTGTTCCCTCAATTGCCACAAACACCATATCTATGCAGTTTTGTGTTTCCATTGCAGAAACACGCATGCCAGAGCCAAGCCAGGGAACAGAAACCAGCAAAAACAGATAAAAAAGAGAAGGTAGGGGAGACAAATACCTCCTCAGATTGTTACTGGTCGCTAGTAAGAAAGCTATAACTAAGAAATGGATGAGCAAGATCCCACCAACAAAAGAAGAGTGGATAACAATTGTAAAGGATATGTTTGATATGGAGAAAATGACCTTTTCATTAAGACTAAATATGGGTACATTTTATAAGAACTGGTCAAAATGGTTGATACACATGAAAATAGATAGTACATAGAGATGCTTTGTGGTGAATATCCTATGGACTTATACTGACTGCATACCCCTTCCCCTTTGTGCGTGAAGGGAGGGGGGCTAGTGGGAGAGTAACCCACTACTACTGTATGTAAATGATTATTTTCTGTGGGAAGGATACAAGATTGCGATGTCTCTGGTGACCTGTCTGTTCACTTACTTATTTATTTAATTATTTTTATCCATTTAGCTGTTTATTTTTCTCCCCCCCCCCTTTTTTTTTTTTCCTCCGTTTTCTGTATCTCAAAGTTACATTAAAAGAAATAAAAATAAAAGTGGCAAAAAAAAAAGAGAAGGTAGGACTTCATCTCACCTGGCTATTCTGGCCTCTTCCCTACTGCAGACACAAAACATATGACTATCGATTTTTTTTTTCCTATTTGCTGTATTTGCTGCAATATGATCTACTTATTTTTGCAAATTCTCCTTGCATTTTTATGTGCTAGTCATTAATTTGTTACTTTGAAATAACAGGAGATATTAGTGATGTAGTTTGTACCCTTAAGCTTGCTTTTAAGTTAGTGGCATTGTCTTTGCAGAATCGTCCGCCCTCAGCTGCAAGGAAAAAAGAGACTTGTTCTTTCGCTGAAGTTGGGTGCACTTTCAAGGTGGTCTGCTTATCTCCCACACTGATTAGACCCGATCACGTGCACCGGTCACTGAATATCACAGAGACATAATCATTCAGTCAACACATTCTTTAAAACAGCAGCTCAAATTGCTAATTTTGCTTTGGTGTAGTATACAGAAGATATTATTATGACTGTCATAATATTGGCCTTGGCAGGGGAACGCTGAGAAGGTGAAGGAGCATGAGGTATCCAGCCATGTGGCCCACCTCCAACTCTTGCTTCAGGTCATCAGTAACCTGCAAGCATCCGTATTGGCCTCCACGAGAAGAGGCCAGGAATCCCAAGGCCCCTGTGGACAGATAGCAGCCCTGGGGGAGGCCATTGCTAATCTCCAGATGTGGGGAACCATGGACATTGAGGCGGACGGAGGAAATGGAGGCTGTAATGAGGCCTCATTGGCCCAGAGTCTGCAGGACGGCCAGGCAGCAGGTCTTCTTGTACAGCGACTGGAGGAACTGCAGGAGAGGGTCCACATATCAGAGAACATCATCACAGTCCTGAACCGAGAGGTGGAGAAGACGCAGCTCAGCATTGCCATGCTGGATCAGCAAAACCAGGCCAATAGAGAAACCATTCAGGAACTGGAGAATCAGGTAGGCCTTCCTCACTGAAGTTTCTGATAGGTAAGCAGGTCACAGAGTCTAAAGCCACAGTGAAGGTCAATGCAGGTTGTATTTGCTTAGTGACACTAAAAGGTCAATGGAAACATATCATCAAAGCTGTACATTGGTATTAATACATCTGTATTGCTTCCACTGCTGAACACACAATATTCTTGTGTCTTTTTTTTGAAGGATGGAATTTCCCCCAGCAGTTGCCGAATCATAGAATTAGTCTCCCACTATATTATGTTGTTATATTTTTATGATTGTTGCACTTTGTGTTCATTTATATTTTCAAGGACTTTAAATCATTCTGCACTACATGTTTTTTAGGTTAGTCATGGCTCTGTTAGCCTAAAATTAAGATGTACGTATTTTAGGTTAGTTATTGCTCTGTTAGCCTAAAATTAAGATGTACGTATTTTGGGTTCGATATGGCTCTGTTACCCTAAAATTAAGAACGAAACTTTAGAATATATACAAAAAATTGTGCCGAATTAAATATATAAATAGTGTGCAGCATCTGCATGGTGACAGACTCTCACCTCTGAATCTGTTGCCTGGAGTGATAACAGTTTTTGATCAAAATCACAGTTAAAGTTAATCTTTGTGATGACTTTCTTAAATAGTGGCTTTGTTTAGCCTTTGATTATCAGCAATTTTAGACTCTGCTTTCCTGTCCAGGTCCTAGGGGAGGAAGCCACGCATTCGACGGTATCTGCCTTGTGTAGTTAAAAGTTCACATCTCTCATCCAAACAGGACGCCTGGGTCTTCTTTTTTTCTGGAAATTTCTTTCTTGATGTTATAGACATTGTGTCCAAAGAACAGAATGTCAGCATTTTTTCACTATCAGAGCCAAAAGAACTAGATAATGGAAAATAAGTGTGCTGATTTGGCTCGGCATAGGATCACTAGCTGTGTAGGGGAAGTTTTTTGACTCTGAAACCACATTTCATTGGAAAACTGGATATGCGACAGAAATAACTTGCTTTGTTGAAAAAAAAAGGTTTTGGGATACAGTCCCTTTTTAACTCAACAGTGAATTGATTGGGTTTATGGCTGATCCTCCTACACTTCCTATGTGAGACCAGTGTGTGCGTGTGCGTGATTATGCTGAATAGCCACACTATGGGTCAAATCTTTTCACAGAATAAAAAAAAATGGATAATTTCTTTAGTGCTTCTCAAACGTGATAAAAAAGTACAGTTCTACTCGTTCAAAGAAGTCATATCAGAGATGTCAATTGCATAGCCTTGCAATGTGCAACGTATCATTATTGTTTTACTAGTGATTTTTTGGCCCGGTGATAGATTCTCATGTGTTAAGATTCTGAAAATCAGGCTTAGTGTCCCCCTTATTGGTGGGGAAGTTTTTTTATCGGCTGTGACCTACAGCCTCTTGGTCCCTGTGGGTAACTGAAAAATGCCAACTGAGAAATGTCGAGCGGATTTTTATCTAAGAGTGACATACACAAATTCCAATTCTGCGTTTTCAGTCTTACACAATGATGTTCTTAAAAATGGGACTCGATTGATCCCCCCTGTCACAGGCTTTGTCACTGAACAGCTGCCTTACGTGACATCTGTCGTACGGAAAATGTGAGCCAGGTGATGTATGTCTCCTATTTAACTGGTGATCTCTAATGTAACTCTATCGATGAAATGGCCCAATCTCCTGAATGGCCCTGTCATTTCTAGAATATAGCTTCATATTTTGATACCGACATTCTTCTTTTTCCCATCTTCATCTTGACTGTGGTTATCAGTCAGAAGTGTCCAGATGGCTGATGGAAAGCCATAGTGTTGTGTGTGGAGTCACATGTTAACATGTGTGTGTAAATTGTGCACCAAATTCATCTTTACAAAAGGGTCTCTGCCCGTGCTGTACACCCATGCACCTGAGGCGTCCACTAACTTTCCAAAGAGAACTTCATTTACTGGGCGTTGCTAATTAATCAGCCTTGAGTCCAAAGATAAACGTCTGCACTATGACTTGTTGAATTGTTGATGTAGCAGTTCACTAATGGGAAGGAATGATCAATGTACCATTGTGTCAAGCATGAGGAATGTTGGGCAATATTTAATGTAGACCTCATTCACTGTCTATCTGTACCAGAACAGCTTCAGACAGCCATTGCCCATTGGAACCTCTCTTCAATAATCTTTTATCCCACTTCTCATCAGTCTGGTTTCATGACACTTTTCCCCCTAGGATTTCCAATAATTTCAGATAATCCTGGTGGTAATGAGTATTCAGTCATGAGATTCAGAAATTATCTCAGAAAGGGTCAAGAAAATGTATAAAAAGCATGGAATAGACACAGATAATGTTTATTATGTTTATGCTTAATTTGATAGAAATATAATAGATTGAGGCGTGGCATGGTGATGCAGTGACCTGCCCTCACACCCTGGGACCAAGGTTCGATTCCCCGCCATGTGTATGGAGTTTGCATATTCTCCCCGTATCGTTGTGGGGTTTCCTCCAGGTTCTCCGGTTTCCCCCCACAGTTCAAAAACATGCTGAGGTTAATTGGAGTTACCAAATTGTCCATAAGTGTGAATGGTGCATGTGTGTGTGCATTTGCCCTGTGATAGGTTGGCATCCCATCCTGGGTTATTCCCTGTCTTGTCCCCGTAGCTTTTGGGATAGGCTCACACACACAGGAGAAGCGGGCCTAGAATATGGATGGATAATAGATCAAGCATTTTAAAAAATGTGGCTTTAGTTGAGCGTTTTTGTGACTGTTACCGCTGGGCGAATTCCATTAGCATGTTGTCCATTGAACTGGTGCAGTGGGACAATTTGTCAATATTGTGTATGAGAGGCCTCAGTCCGTGGCGTGTCGCCGTACCTCCTTCCCAGATCACGGAGCAGCAACGGAGCATGGTCATAAAGGACATACTCCTCAACGATCTGCACCAGCGCATCACTGCGCAAGAGGAGGTCTCCTACGATGGCACGTTTCTCTGGAAGGTGTGCAACATCAGCCAGAAGATGAGGGATGCCAGCACTGGGCGCAAGAGCAATCATTTCTCTCCAGGTACAGCGCCTCCAGTCTGTTCCACAGGGGCCACGTCATCAATGAAACTGGGGGGGTTGCAGAACT
>JAODLD010000046.1:19513432-19555844 GCA_026781065.1 Mormyrops boulengeri
AAAAAAAAATCTTTCTCAGCAAAACGGCAGAAAGTAACAATGACATTGCACATCAATCACAGCCGACCACCTGTAATCAGACATATTAGACATGTATTAGATATATTTTTTAGCTGCGATCTCCACTGATGTGTGATCGTACAGTTAGTTCAGATAAAGTTCTGACTTCCTGGACGATGATGGTGATGATGATGATGGTGATGATGGGGCTATGTTAATTACATAAGCAAAACGTAAATGATTCGCGGGAAAAAGTAAAAAAATGGCGACTTGCACAGTCTGAAACTTTGCCTCTACACCACTAGATAGCTAGCTACGAATACAATTAATGGGACATTATGCAAGAAGATTAAAGGCGATCTTCGCGTCTCTTTCCCTCCGCATCAGAGGCTAATCGCATCGGTAAGATGAGTGGCAAATAGCCGACGTGTTAAAGTTAGCCGTCCCGCTCCGGAGGGTGACTCCTCTCGGCTAGTAAGTCCGGGGAGCCTTTCGCTCCTGCTGCATGTGACTGATGGACTGGATGTTTTAGCAAAGCGCTTGGTCATCAGCGAGCTGCACTTTCGGGTGATCGCGCCGAGTTTAGCTCTGCTTGGTGACTAGTCGGCTAGCAGTTTGCCGGCATGCTAGCGGACCGCTTAGCTTAGGCGAACCGCGCACCGCCCGCGACTGGCTACTAGTTAGCGGGCTGCTTGATCACTGAAACACGGGCTGGCTCTCTGATTCACGCCTTTCCCCCCTTTGATAGCGGCGTTGATGCAGTAAATCACGGTTTGCCCGACTCGTAGTTTCGCGTTGGAAATGCCCGCAAGTCCGATGGTGGCGGTGTGCTCTCAGACCCCTTATAATGCGACTTTTTTAACTTAGTGACAGGAAAAGTTTGTTAGTCCTCCGGTTGTCTGGCTGCCCCGTTCTCCGGTGCCAGCGTTTCCAGTGAAGAGAAACGGAGTCCATGCAGCTGATATCATCATGCATATCTTTCCATGAAAACCTGGCTTGCAATCGTAACTAATCATGATAATTATAATATGCCATGGTTTTATGTTCACGTAGATTCAGTTTGCAGTCGCCTAACGCTGCATCGTTGCTTCAGAAATGCGCCCTTCACGACGAGCATGCATGCAAGTCCAGTATCAATGTATAATCATTTTTAAGTTAAAGTGAGGTTTACAAGTTAATCTGTTTTCCTTCCCCTTCTGGTACGGATAAGACGGGCGGAGCTCTTGAAATGCGTGGATCTTTTAGTATTTGAACGTATGAGTTGTAGCTGTCAAGTTGTAGATAATAAACATTAGTAGGGTTTGGAGTATGAAAGATGTCTTTTTAAAAGTGTGCATTCTATCCCCTGTAGCCGCAGCGCTTAGGCTTTCTTTCCATTTGACTAATTTATCGTTACTTTTGCAAGGCTGGCTCCTGCCTGCAGTTAAATTGTGGTCAGAGTTACTGAAGACGTGATTCAACTGGTGAATCAGTTTCTTTTTTTAAAAAAAATATGAAAGAATAGAAATGTTTTACACATCCTGCCTTTAACGCTACATCTGCCTCGTTTTGCATACAATAGGCGAGAGCTCCTGCGGCTTTATTACTGTTTCTCTTAAAATAGACACAATGTTTTTTATAAACACGTTAAGTTTCTCTTTATCATTCGATTCCTGCTAAGTAATGTGTAATTGCTCAAAACTGCATGTTGAATGATTACACAAATACAAGTTTTTTTGGTAGCACTACTTTAGTGGACACAAATAGTAGTAATTCAGTTGATAAATACAAATCATGAACAAATATATAGTCACTGCTTAAGATTAAAGATGCATCTCGATTCATTAATTATGAACAAATAAGACATTAATATTTAACTTGCTATTCTTTACCTGTTCCTTCAGTAGTTCGCTCAGATTTACAGAATTAACGGATATAGTAACAAATATTGTAACTGCTTGGGATAAATGATGCGTCACAATTCATTAACGATGAACAAACATGAGATCAGTTTATAACTAACACTTAATTTGTGGTTAATTAATATATAAGTAATAGCATAATACTGAATTATTTGTGTGTCAAAGTAAAGTGTTACCATTTATTATTATTATTATTATTATTTGTGACGTGCTACGGTGCTGCTCCTTGAAAAGAAAGTTATAGCTGGATTAAATGCTATCTGTATCTGGTTTGGTTTCTGGTTCCCTATGAACTGTACTTTCTGGTATGTAAATTTCATACCTTACAGGAGACTGGATAGGGCTCTATGGTTAAGCTCCTTCATACTAAATCCTTCTTTTTTTTTGCTGCATTAGGAAGTGAAGGTGTGAATGGACATCAGTATGTTGGAGTCCTACAGGGATATGTACTGTCCTGCAGGACACGAGCAGCTGGATCCTAAGCAGTTACCCCAGAACAGGGCCAGGAACTACATGGAACTGGAGAAAAGCCTGACCGAGGGGCAGTACGTCCTGTGCCGATGGTCCGACGGCTTGTACTACCTGGGCAAGATCGTGAGAGTGAGCCATCTATGGACTCAATGTGTTCAAGTCAACGTTTGATGTTGTGTTGGAAAACTATCCCCAATTTAATATTTTGTTACTGAAAAACTTAAGAAGTTAGTTTGCTATTTCTGATTTATCATTTGTTTGTAACAGCTGGAAAAGACATGAGATCATAAATCATGCAGATACTATTAACTGACTCTGAATTGAGGGTGGAAAAGTGGTATAAACAAATGTTTTTTTTTCACTGTAAGCTAAACACTTGTGCAAAGAAAAATTGGCTTTCTTTTATATTACTAGTGCACTTTGCTACATTTTTGAGCTTCCCTAGTGTTCCAGATGCTTAAGAACTGGCTTATTAGTGTTGGATATGTTAACCTTGTGCTTTCCTGGGCATGTTTTAAACAATTTTGACCCATAATGACCTTCCAGTGCATGGAACACAAGCCTCCATACTGCCTCCTGCAGTATATTACTGGCATTGCAGTTAGCGAAACTTTGCATGAGACGGAACAATAGGAATGGTTCTGCTGTATTATCGTGTTCTGTTTTTATTGTTGTAGTTTCTTTAAGGCAGTGATTCTCAACTGGTTTAGCTTCAGAACTCGCATTATTCCTCAGTCATGACTCCAAGTTTTTGTTTGTATTTATTTGTTTGTTTTTCAGTTGTTTATTATACCAAAATATGTGGGGGCTGGTAGGAAAATATGAAAAATAAAAAAAATCCAGGATGACATTCCGCAGCATTCGCAACAACAAAAGTCTGACATTACAAAAATTTTCAAAAAATTTTCATTTTAACCACACAAATTATGACCCGATGAAAATGTTCTGTGGCCCAGTGCTTTAAGCTGCGTGACACTGTTAGTCTGGGTGGTAATATTGGCTATCAGAGTATGTTGTATCATATCATGCTTACTTTCTTCATCACTATAGGTAAGTGCTTCCAAACAGAGCTGCTTTGTGGCCTTTGAAGACAACTCGAAATTCTGGGTTCTGTGGAAGGACATTCAGCATGGTGAGTGTGTGTGACACTGTTCTAAGACCCTGTACATTCTTTCTCTCTCTCTCTCTCTCTCTCTCTCTCTGATCACTTTCATTCACTCTGAGAATTTTTCCTTCCCAGATTTATTATTTTAGTTTCCCTGTTGAAGCTATATAATTCAATTTTAGGCCTAGTTGCAGTCCACCTGTTTAGAAATTATCGGTAGTGTTTTTCACAGGGCTGTCCTTCCTATTTTGTATGACATCAGAATAGCTTAAAGGTATTTTAAGTAAATTAAGTTTTAATGATGCTTGCAGTAAGATATTGAGTACTGTGTCAACAAATATGTCACCTGTGAAATATGCAGCGTGTTGCCCTTGAAGAGTTCAGCTTTATTTGTGCAGGTTTTTGGAACAAACGGTGGCCAGATTATCTCATCCTCACTTTGACTGTGATGTGTCCTGTAATTGCTTTCCCAGTATTCACACAACAAGGATGTCACGGTGGCTCATGTATAGCATTGTCACCTCAGCCTGCCAGGTCTGCTGGTGTGGATCCTGCCTGCTGTATGCGAGTGGCTTTTGTGTGACCTCCCTGTCAGATGTATGTTTCCTCAGGGCATTCTGGAGGCTGTTGCGTGAGCGTGTTTATGCACTATTATGAACTGGCATCACGTCCGCAGTGTACCGCTAACTTGTGCCCTTCCTTCCCCCATGACCCTGACAGGGATAGGCAGGTATAATATGGATGGATTTGCACAACTCTGGGGTTAATATTTATTGTGTATTTTTGTGGTGGACTGTCTTGAATTTTAAGTTGATTAAGTTTCGCAGGTAACCTCACAATAAAATCCCCTACAATAAAATAATAATACTAATAAATAATAATAACTTCTCAGGGGGGGCAGAGGAGATTCCATGGGACTTCCATGGAAAATTCTCCCAACTAAATGAATCGTATGCATTTCCCGTAGAGTGTGCCTGTGTGTGCCAATGTGAGCATGCTTCCCGAGAAAGCCTGCAGACGGTTTTAAGGCTGTTTAAATAAGCAGTTACCGAAAATGGATGGGTGGGAAATAGCCAGGAATAAACCCCCCAAATGCCTGATTAAGTGTATGCATCAGCTGGCAGGAGTACTAAAAGTGTGCCTCTGTGTGTTATTAGAAAGGTGTATGGATTGTTACAGCTGTCAGCAGCGTAGTTTGTTCCTTCACGTGAGAATTAGACATGGTTTATAGGTGGCCTGACGAGTACGATTCTGCACACAATTAGGGGAGCCGGTTCACAGCAGCCAGGACACCTAAATTAAAAATTGATGTTTGAGATTATTGCTTGGCAGGAACTGTCTGTCTTTTTTTATTTATGAATATCATCAAGCTGGAGAAATCGTGCAATTTTTTTGCCCTTCTTTACAGGGTAGGATTTAAAAATGAATTTAGAAAAGGTCAAAATGAAGAAAAAAATGTTTGTTTTGATTTTCGCCTGGAGACAAATAATGTGTGGAAGATTACTGGGGCAAAGGGGATCCTTTCCTACAGGACTTGCTTCATTCATTCATGCTCTTTGATTTGTGGTGTTATGGAGGAAACGGCCATAAAATGATGGAAGTTTAATAGTTTGGATCACTGTGTGCCTAACCAGTAATCATGTCAACCAAACAAAATGTTTTAAGCATAATGTGCACTCGTGAGAGTTAGAGCTGGGGGTATTAGAACTGGCCTGTACTCTCAGGAGAGTGTGGAGGCTACATAGTACACTAGCAGGTGGTTCAAGAGTTGGGCTTGAGGCATCCGGTGATCTTTGTGTAAATTTAACGTGAACGTTCTCCGTTTCTGCCCGTTGCTCAGCTGGCGTTCCGGGGGAGGAACCCAAGTGTTATGTGTGTTCCGGGATGGTGCTGATGTCCGACAACAAGATCCTCATCTGCGGCAAGTGTGGCATAGGTAGGTTTCTCAGTTTTGGGTACAGGTCTGTTTTCCGTAGGATTCGGCAAAACGTCCAGTGACACAAACACCCGCTCCTTATGGACCCCTGGTGGCTCCTCAATGGCACCCGTGACCTTATTAAAAAACAGAATCCCTGAAGTGCGTTTTTGTGATCGTGCATCTCCATTTCACTGCGCACTGTCCACGGAAAATGCCACGCCACGGTAAACGAGAGTGTGCTCTGTGTCAAATGCATGTGTCTTAAAGCTGGAGCTGAGTTTGAGAGTTGAATGCCCTGGGTTTATTAAATGTGGATCGCCTGCATGTTTAGCGTGGAAGACTTTTAACATGTGAACGAGAAATCAGTAGACCTGGCCAGTTAACAAAGGTATCCCCCGATTTGCAATACAAAAGTTGGTACCTTTTTAACATACAGAAGAATAAAATAACATTCATGTTGCTCAGTTGGGCACTCCCAGCAGACTGGAGAATAAATAAAGAAAAATGAGCCTGGGCGACATGCGTGGGTGTAATTAATTTTTATAAGGCTGAAGTGGCAGCTAGACTGGGGGCGTGGGTCTGAGTGGCCACAGTTCACGCCGTCTACGCTCCTGCCAGGATACCACCAGCAGTGCCATCTGCCACGGGTAGAGAGCCTGCTGGATTCGTCACCTTGGTTCTGCAGGAAATGCATCTTTGCCTTGGCTGTGCGGGTGAGTGTTCATGGTCGGCACTTCTGCATAAAAATATCCTGCTCTGCTCAGGAGACACTTCTGCCGCAGATTCTGGCTACATAAGCTGAATTTAATACAGTAATTAGCCATAGCCATTAGGATGACTTCTGGTAGGGATGTCATCATGAAACCAAGTGTTTTTTTGTTTTTTTTTTACCCTGCAGAAAGGGGGCGCTCTGAAAAAGGGTCCCATAGCCAAAGCTCTCCAGGCGATGAAGCAGGTGTTGACCTATAACCCAGGCGAGCTGGAGTGGGACTCGCTGCACAGGACCAATCACCAGCAGTGTTACTGCTACTGTGGGGGACCTGGGGAGTAAGTGTACTTTCTACTGGACACCTGCCCACTCCTGGGCTCCTGCTGTGCACCTGCAGACCTGCCACTTACTTCCCCACCACTGTCTGTGTTTTTTATTTCTGGTGCTTTCACTGTGTCCCTGCAGCTGTATATTGTCACGTTTCAACTTGGAGACATATCGTGGAATTGCTGCAAAAAAAAAAAATCAAAAACGGCAACACTAATATATGCATTTTCTTTTCACTGTTTTCGTTTATCAGAAAATTAGCAAATAGACGTGCTGGTGTTTGAACATCAACATGAACATCTAAATGTACGTTTGTTCATCAACTTCTGAATTGATTTATTTATTTGCTCTCTGCTTGTTGAATAACGTGCTGCTGTCTACTAATAAGGCAAATGCAGCCTTTAGTGATACATTACTGATCCCTGTGGGGAAATTCTCTTTATACCTCCCCCGACTTGCCCTCTGTAGGTGAGAGCAAGTTGGCCACAAAGGGCAGCCACCTGTTGCGGCGACTAGGGAGCTCTCGGTTAAGGGCCTTGCTCAAGGACCCGCCGACATCTCAAGGCCGTGCCTGAACCGGCGACCTTCTGATCACAGGCACAGAGGCTTAACCCACTGAGCCACACGCTGCCCCAGTTATCTGTAGTGACACACATATGTTGCATATTTATAAAGCAGAGTAATTTCCAGGGTTACCAGGGACTAGGGTTGCAAAGGGGCAGTAAATTTCCAGAAACTTTCCATTCCATGGGAAGTTAAGCTTGGGAATTTTGGAAATATTCCAAGTGGGAAGTACCATGAATATTTGAGAATTAACAGAAAATTCCCCAAATTTAACCCTACCTGGGATCTTCCTGGAAAACAGACAGTGTTGAGTATTGATCAGCTGTAGATTTTTTTAGGTATCTCGCTTAAAATTTTATTTTAAAAAGCTGCTCTTCATTCTGCATGAGATTTACTAAAGGGCAGCAAATTACCCTTATTTGTAAAAAAGGAAAATATTTCAGTTAACTAAGAAAAATAAACAGCAAATTAATGTTCACAGTGTAACAAATTCATGGACGCACGGCTCTTAGTTGCAGGAAATCCGCCATCAATCGGCACTGTTCCTGCCAACTGCTCTCCCTCTGATCCAGTATCCATGTCTTTAATAGCATAAGACTCCAGCACCAACATGCTGCAGCGACACCATGCACATGCTCCCCAAAGATGAGAAACATGACGAGATGTTACAGACAGTATAGGAGTTTCTCAGTGGTTAGGAGTGTGTTCATAGTATGCCCTCATACGCACATCCTTCAGCGCCAGTGGGATTGGCAGGTCGATAGGCGGGACTTATGACAGCCAATGAATTTGCCCTGAGACCCTGACGCTCCAGTGGTCATGTGCATCGTATGGCTATGGGCTCAGCAGGCAAATTAATGCACTTAAACCTCAACATGGTGAGGTGTTTAGAAGTATGTGATGGCTGAATATGGAATTTGAGGAGTAACTTACATTTGTTATGACACAGCGGTCAAATATTAAAAAGGGCGTGCGTCAGATAGTTAAAAAGGACATGTGACAGGCCAGGGCTTCGAACCCACAACCATACGGGTCCAGCAGCAGGAACTCCGTAGTATCTGACCCAGGCTCTGTGCTCTGCCCAGGTGGTACCTGAAGATGCTGCAGTGCTTCCGGTGTCAGCAGTGGTTTCACGAGGCCTGCATCCAGTGCCTGCAGGAGTCCATGATGTTCGGAGACAGGTACGTGAGAGGCGAGGCCGGGGAGAGCGAACAGGCAACCAGAACCATTCCGCAGCCTTTGAGGGATCAACATCACCCACGGCCTCAGTTATTTTTGTCCCTCTGCTATCCGTACATGTTCCGTTACAGCTATTCAAACTAAACTATTGTGTATTAGAAAACATATCTTGCAGAGGATGAGAAAAGGCAGTTTTAGTGGCTGTTCTGTGTTATCTGGATAACTTTTGTTTAACTTTTTCCTCTGCTCAGCTGAGGTAGGAGTTTCTTCTTGTAACAAGACTGAGCTTTAGGCTAAAGATTCTGTGTCTTCACTCGATAAGAGGAAGCGTTAGACATCAGAGACAAAGCGTCACTTTTTGCTTAATTGCTGAGAATGCGCTCAGGGGCATTTCGGAAAGGTTTTAAGTCGAGGTGGAGTAATGAAGGAGGGTCTCGGAACTCCCTGTCAGCTTTTCATAAAAAGCTCGTATAGGGGTTATGATAACTTGGAGCAGGACAGTTGTGTTGGTGAGGATTTCAAAGCTCCTAAATGCTCAGTCTCACCGCATTTTCTCTTTTTTCCCTCCATTTTTCTTCCAGGTTTTACTTGTTCATCTGTGCAGTGTGCAATAAAGGGGTGGAGTACATCAAACGGCTGGCCCTGAGATGGTGAGCGGCCGCCTCTACGCTCCCAACATATGACCTGTGACATGGCTTTTCTGTCATGTGCCGTAATGGCCTGGACCCTGATTGGTGAACAGTAGATGGTGGTTCATGGTTCATTCATATTATTTTTCTAGTTCTGTCAGAGAAACACAGAGAAACAGCGTTTTTCCTTCAGTTTGCTGCTTACTTTCAAATTCTTTCTGCCATGTGGGCTTTAATAGGAATAATTGCATTAATATCTGCTCACGGACTGTTTCCTTCAGCACTAATAACAAAATAATAAAGTGTGAAATATACGAATATACTGGAAACACATAATTTAACAACTTATGCACATGCAACGCTTGGATGGTCTTTTGTTTTTATGTATAAAAATGTTACTAATCAGCCTGAAGTCTTTTGGAAGCAGTTGGACCTTTTGGGTATCACATCAGTTGTAAAGCTAATAATTAATCGGATATTAATCGGATCCTGCTCATTATCACGGTTTTCCATCCTGTCAGAATTCAATTGAAATCTTGTTTCCTCACTGTATTGGTAAGCAGGCAGTATTTTCAGGCATAACGAACGAACACCAAGGTTACCTTTGGGGGAGAGGGGTAGCTTGAGGCCCCTCAAGGCCCAGAAAAGGCCCCATTTAACAAATGTATGACGTGAGGCTGCGCTGCGCTGTGGAGCTTTCCGGAAGGCCGCTTTCATTTGGCTGATTCTCTGATCGCGACACCCCTGATTTCCCCAGGGTGGACGTGGTGCATCTCGCCCTCTACAACCTGGGCGTCCAGAGTAAGAAGAAGTACTTTGAGCTGGAGGAGATCCTCAGCTTCGTCTCCACCAACTGGGAGCATTTCCAACTGGGCAAGGTTGGCGCTAATCATTGATGGATTATTGTAAAACTCTACAAATGAAAATGAAACTCGGGGACAATTTAGGGGACCAAACCATCTTTTATAACTTCCAGCTGTTCCCTTTTCGTTGATTCTAGAATTTAAGCTTAAATTAAATTTAAATCTGACAGTGCTCTGTCTACCTTCTCCGCACCGCACTGTAATATACATTCGGATCTGACTGGGCAGTTTTTCGTATTTATAATGAAAGTCACGCAAGCTGCACTCCTCTTCCTGTCAGTTGTATCCCCTCTGGGGACGTCTCGATGTGGTCTGGCCGTTTATGGGGCTGTACGGGCCTGTAGCTTGTCACAGCAAGCATGTCAGCAGAGTGGCCTGTTTTAATGCCCGCTGGGGCCCGACTGGAAGGCCCAGTGTAACGGAGAGCAATGCGCATAACATGGAAATGCCTGCAGCTCTGTGTCTTCTGACAGGCTGTCTGCCTCACTCCCTCTAAGGTTTTTTTTTGCCCCCCCCCCTTTCAGCTTTCCAATACTCCACTGTCTGAGAGGACCCAGCACCTCCTTGATGCTCTCAACAACTATAAAAGCAAGTAAGATAAATCTTGACCCCGAGGCAGTGAGATGCTTGAAACACATCGCATTACAGTGGTGGCCCTTATGGTGTCTGCGGGGCCATTACCATAACGGGCTGCCGCACATATTCCCAGCCCCTACATATGTGTGTTGGAGTGCCTTTTTCTTCCAGAACCTTCTGGTTCGTGATGTGGGGGGCAGGATCTCCCAGTCTTCCCGTAAGTCGGTACCTGGGTTTATGCTGGCTGAAATCTCGTAGGTTTCTCTGCGGGAAGGAGATCAAAAAAAGGAAATGCATCTTCCGTCTGCGGACGCGCGTTCCCCCCAACCCCCCCTCGAAGCTCTTCCCAGAGAGGGTGCCTGGTGGTGAGGCAAGGGAGGGGAGCAAGAGCAGCCGCGGCAAGAACAGGTAAGGCCGGTCTTTCGGGGGTTTGGATCAGTTGTGTGCGCTCAGGGTCTGTGCAGGGTCATGACCTCATGAGAAGAAGCGGCTTTGCTGCCTGGTTTACCATGCTTCTACCCTATTAGTGTAAGAAAACCATTACCGCTTTACAGTGTCACAGACCTGGGTATTTTATAATCTTCGACCTTGTAAGAATGACATCGTTTCCACTTCAGGCTGTGTGTTCCCAAGCCAGAGCCCCATCCAAGTTGACTGTCCACTGTAAGGATGCCAGCGTAAGGGGGTGATAGATTAGATTAGATGAACTTTATCGATCCCATAGGGAAATTATTGTGCATATGGCAGCAAGTACATAAAGCATAGACGAAAGCATAGACGAAAGCATAGACGAAAGCATAGACGAAAGCATAGACGAACATACTGGAAAAAAAAAAACTCATTCTACCATTTAAGCCGGCCGACATTGTCACAGGAACGGCAGGCTGCTCACCGATCTCTCACCATTGCATCGGCTTCCCAGAAGTCTGAGCACCCCCCTGAGAAACCCACATGGGTGTCGGCCACAGTCCCATCATTCCCGTCGCTTTTTTGCCATTTATCTGACCATCGCCCAAACGTGACGATGGTTATTGAGCATATGGGGTGACCCCCCCCCCCCAGCAGGGGGCGCCGTTCAGCATAGAAGATGAATGCCTCAGGAGTCGGACCGCCAGGGCGGATGGCCACAGCTAGCGTATCCGGTGGCTGAGCTTTAAACCGGGTGCACGGAAGCGGGGGAGCGTTCGGAGTGGAGGCAACGCACGGCTTGGTTGGAGGTCGGGGGTGGGGTTGGCAGTGATGGGGTGACACCCCGGTCAAAGCGTGCTCAGGCTGTCTGTCTCCTCCCTGCGGGGTAGCACGGTGCCACGAGAGTTCCTGCCTCAGAAGAGGAAGAAGAAGAAGAAGAGATCCAAGTGGCTGCTAGAGGATGCCATCCCCAACGTGAGCCGCCTCTCGCTGTGCTGTCCGTCTGCCGGGCCTCCTTCCCTCCCATCCTCCCCTCCTGCCTCTCTGCTCCCCATGGCGTGATGCGTCTGGTATACCCGCAGGCCTGACTGCCTGCCTGTGCCTCTCCTTATAGCGCCCTCTGCCTGTCGTCCCTGCCAATGACACCAAGTGCTTTCAGTCCACATATGGGTCATGTTTTGCTATCTGCCCTTGGTGACATTGTGCCCCACCAGCTTCTATTTGTATTTGATTTGATTTTATTTATAGTGTGTAAGCAGCCCTCCAGCATGCCCTCTAATCTACGGGTCTGTCCGATTTTAATGAGTGCCATCATAACCCAGACCAGCTGAGCGGTGGCTGTCTAAGCGTAGTGACACACCTGGAGGTACCTTTTTCCCTGAGCACTTTCAAACACAACGCCCATCTGTCTGTCTCCCTGTCCGTGAAGAATGATCTGACGTCTTCCTGGAGCTCCAACCATCACATGGCCAGCATCTTCGACTTCACGCTGGACGAGCTGCAGAGCCTTAAGAGGTAACATTTCGCTTTAATTGCAGTGTCTCCTGGTTTGGTGAAAAGTGGATTGCTAGCGGATTGCTATCGAGTCCCAGAGGAGCGGTAAGAGAGGCAGCGATTATAGACGTTTAGTGTTATTTAGCATACAGGCAATACAATGTACTTCTTTTGTGTTTTAAACTTTCAGGTCATGAAGTTTCATGTCTATGCATCTTTTTTTTTTTTGCAGCAGATAAGTGGACTTCTTCTATATGCGTGTGTAATGTCAAACAGTTAGCATATTTGTTAAACGAAGGTGATTTTAAGAAAAAATTTATATTATTTTAATACTTCATTTCCTTGTATGGGTCCAGTTTAAATTCTGTTTTTGTTAGTTTTTTCTCTTTTGCTGGGATACTGATGTATCTGATGGTTGCCATTCTTAGAGTCATCCATCCATCCATCCATCCATCTAATCATGTAACCATCCTGCTCAGGGTCACAAGTGCGACCTGGAGCCTGTCCCAGGCGCAAGGCCTTAGTACGCCTTGGGTGTGCGGCCAGTCCATCGACCGCTCCTACATTCCCTTTTAATTAGTGGAGCAGTTGTCGGTTTTCAGACGGTTTGAAGGCACAGCAGGTGCATTAGAATAAAGCTGCAGAGGCCATGAACGCGTAGTGCTTCGTGTCAGGCAACATCTGCCAAGCTGGGAATGGTAGACAAGAAGTCAATACTCATCTGAAATCCCGTCCTGCATTGACATCTGCCCTAACCCTCTGCATACCCTGCCAGCCAGTAAACTGCCTTAAAAATAAACTCTTCCCAGGCAGCTGAAATGGCCTTCAGACCTGTTTCATACAGCTCTTTGCCTGGAGTATTACTCACGCAGCCTGGGCTGGCACTGAAACTTTACAGGTTTTCATTTTACTTTGTTTCCATGACAGTGTAAACAAAGAGTACAAACAAATAGCTCAAAAAACCTGGATGTATCGAGGTAACCAAGTAATGGTTAATGAACAGGTGAGCCTGAAGTGGACCATTGGGTCACATGGCTAAAATCCACAGGCGTGGGTCCTTTGGGTCACATGACTGAAATCCACAGGCGTGGGTCCGTTGGGTCACATGACTGAAATCCACAGGCGTGGGTCCGTTGGGTCACTGGGGCCATCCGGCCGTTCTAAAGCTATTATTCACCCCTTCTTAGGCACCCCAGCCTGCTGCTGGCACCTCATCGTTTATTTATAGAGTTGTTATTGGCCTTTGTCGCAGCCACTTTAAAGACTATACTCTCCCTGGCTTGAGGGGGGGGCGCTGGGTTAGTGGGGGGCGGCTGGCCGCCATTGCCATAAGTATTTCAAAAGGGCAGAGGTGCAACATCGAGGGTCGTATGACGGCCGTGAATCTGGACCCCCTTGGCTCCCAGATGGGGGGTGGGTGGATGAATAAACAAAGCTCTTGACAGTGGAGATGCATCATTTTTGATTCTTGTTTGTTTGGCTTGATTAGCATTCTGATTTCCTGCGAGCGGGGAAGAAACAGCAGGCCTTGCATTGTGGGATTTCCTGAATGGCTGTGATGGGAAAGAGTGGCGTAATTTTAAAAAAAAAATAGGTTTCCACTGTGCTTGTTTTGGCATTAACCGGCATCCGGCCCAGGGTGTCCAGCCTTGTGCCCTGTGCTACCTGGGATAGGCTCCAGGCCACTCCACCCTGACTAGGATGAGTGGTTAAAGGATGGATGGGTGGATGGATGGTCTTTTTGTTGAACGTTAATTAATTTGGAGGTTTCCCACCTGTTGCTGTTGGCCACTTTGTAGGTACTGGGGATGGGTGCTGGGGAGCCAGCCATTGATACAATACGCTTCAGTAACACCAGCACAAACATTAGTGGAGCCGGATCTGGAAAGCCACTTCCTTGCTTTTATTAAGTGAGGCGCCATCCCTCGTGCCGTCACCTTGATTTGTGTTTCTATTTTTTATTCCCTCTGAAAAGACCTTAAAATTGTATTCCATCAAAACAGTTTTTCAGCAGAGTGCTAATTGAAGTAGTTTAATTATATCTCACGGTAAAGGTTATCGGCGCTCAGACGCTTCGCTCCGAATAATTAACAGGAGCTGCGTTTTGGCTTCGGGAACAATTAAAAAGCGTGAGGAATGAGATTGAGAATGAGGCGTGGGGAGGGGGGGAGGGTGTGATGCCCGAGAAAGTGAAGGGAAACGAGGAGTAACTGCACCCCTCATCCCGCCCTGCCAGCCTCACTGGGGGCATCTCCTGCACCAGCTGCCAGCCAGGACTAATCCCTAACCAACAAGATGGCCGGTCAGTGAAGGAACGGTTATCTGGGGGCACCAGGTTGGAATGAATCTTTGTCTCTGTCTCCCAAGCCTTTGGCGTATTTCTGCCAAACTCGGTCTCCGAAGTCCGCTCGCATCAACGGCCTTGGTCGAGCGGCAAATAGCGGGATAGAGATGAGCGGCGGTCATGCTCTGCTGTTGTGTCTCTATGTGTGATCACGGCTCAGGTGTAAGCCGGCGGAGCACGGGCATGACAGCTTCGTGACCTGGGATGGCGAGCTGGGTTTGGAGTGAGGCGCTCTGACGAGGAATTCAAACACGGGCCTGAATGAATTTGGGATTTAACCTGTCATGGTCTGAAAACCTGCCATGTCTGATGTGTATTTTCTTTCTCCACTATTTTTATCTCTCCAGCACTAGCTCTGGCCGGACTTTCAGTTTGGACCTGGACTCCACAGACGCAGCAAGCACTTCTGGGTCGGCCACCACAAGTGTGTCCTATGACTTCCGGTACGGACTTTCCCCTTTGTCGTGTGGTCTCACTTTCGTGCCTATACACGTGAAGACTTGAACACAGTTCGAATCAATTGAAGTCACTGAAATATCACTAGACTGGTGACTGGGCAGTCTCTTAACTGCAGTGTTGGCCATTTCAGATCTACAGAAGCTACAAATCCAGACCAAGATTTTGTTTCTACCAACCAGTTGAGTACTCAGTGACTGTGACTCTTTATACTCAACAGGTTAGTAGAAACAAAATCTTGGTCTGGATTTGTAACTTCTGGACCTGAAATGCCAAACATGATGAGACGAGCGGCTCACTTGGAGGCAGGCATTTCAAGGGACACCTCAAATGAGGACCCTAGAGAAGCCCCCAGCCACCCACGCGTCCTGCTGCTTGGGGTTGTATTGCGCCTGATCAGTAACCTGGCAGATGGGAGACCTGTTGGCTTTAGCTGTCGGAGGTGATGTTCCCCGAGCTGTTCCATGAGCTCCTCTTTCAGACAGTGCCTCTGCTCAGGGGCACAAAGGCAGTGAAAACGGTTTAAACACATATGAACGAGGGACTCTACCATAAATGGCAAGTGGAGGGAGATACCAGGGATTATGGATCTGTTGCATTTTTTGACTCGGAGCTTATATGCGCTGGATTTTGGTGTGTTACGTATAACACACGGATTTTCATTGGTCATGATATTGGACATGCAGACAGCAGTCTGTATGTTTGGATCCTACAGCAAATACGGCCTTTGTAAGCCTGACGGATGAGTCAGTTTCCTGATGCTTAGTAGCAGTAGAGATATTTTTAGCATGATCAGCATTGGTATTCTTCAGCAATAATTATCTTCAAACTGTGGTTTGAATATGGTTCCTGTCACCTGAATATTTAGGAAATTCATAAGGCTACAACATAGTGAATATAACAATTCTAGTAAATAATAAAGATAATTATATAAATTATGTTCCAATTACTAGTATTGGCTAAATTAAAAAGTGTATTTACACACTTTCTGTGTACATACATTAACAACCCTGCTGTAATTATCAAGTATAAAAATATTGTTATATGCTGTTCTTCGCTATCCTTTCCAGTTCAGGGTTGGTTAGGCACTATTCCGGGACACAAAGCAGGGAGGGAAATCCATCGCCAGCCATGTGGGCAGGTTAGACTGCAGGTAGCCTGACTGCATCACTTTGAACTGCAGAAAGAAACTTGAGGGTAGAATTTGACCCTGAGTCTTGCAGGTGTGAGGCTGCTGAGCCTCGCACAGCCCATTGTACTTACTGCCGTGCTACATAACTGTTAGCATTAGGATATGTCAGGCATGCAAAGAAAATGAAATGGCAGATTTAGCAGTGTGGCCAAGTTAAACATTACTGATGGGTTGAGCTTCAGTTTTAACTGGCATTACCTTCACGGCGCTCCTGGTTACTAAACGATATGCCTGTACACTGCGACGGAGTAGAATCATAAGCACTGTTGCTGGCCTTTGATACAAATAACCTGGTAATAAAAACCTCTTCATATCACTGATGCCAGTTGGACTCCGGCCCATAAACTGATTGACCTCTTTATTCCGGGGTGGAAAATGAGATGAGGTATAAAATCCGGACATGACAGAGAGGAAGAGGTTAAGGTCAGGGGCGCTCTGAGCATGTGCAGATTCCAAGCTGGACACCAGCTTCCTGTAAACCCTTCACGCGTTTTTAGCCATTCATGCCGGAACATACGGGAGTCCAGAAAAGCTCTTCATTTTCCCCAGTAATGAGGGCCCCGTCTTGGGGGGTAGCCGGTGTTCTACGGTGCGCCTGCATTTCCCCTCCCTGCGTGACCTCGCAGCCTCTCTTCGCAGCCTCCTGTGGGAATTTAAAGGGCAGCGCACAAGTTGGGGCAGCCGGCCCCCGTTCACCTCTCCCCTCTCAGGGTTTATTTTAGATCTGCGCTCTCATTATCCTGCCGGGCTCTGGAGAGGCGGTGTACGGGGGGGTGCGAGTGGATGCTGAGATTCCAACAGAGGACGGCACGGTCCCATGGCAACTGAAGGAGCATCCCTGCTGTGCAACATTGCTAAGGAGCAGATCAAACGGGGCACTTAAAGTAGCCCCCTTCCCCATTTGCTTTTATGTTCCAGTATTATGACAGAAGTGTCTCTGCCTGGGGGCTCTGATAAGCTCCCAAATTAGCACTCCCAACACGGGGGTATTCGGTGCTTGTTTTAGATGAAAGCCCCCATGGCACCCCCTGCTGGGGGGGGGGGTATGAGATGGAAATTCTTGAAAGGCAATACAGTGTTTCAAATGAGAGGCCTGAAGTTTATCACGTCATTTTTCCAGGTTTTGTATTTTCTTGAAATGATTGCCTTAAGGGCTGACACAATTCAGAGCAGATGCGGTTCCAATCAGTTCTTAGTTCCTGCCATTAGAAAGCAATCTCTTTGTGTGTGTGTGTGTGTGTGTGCGCGTGTGCAGGTGGACCCATTTTTCTCGGTACGGCAGCACAAAATGCTGCAACTTTCATCATACTCTGTTTCTCATAATTTCCATGTTTTAATTGTGCTTGGAATCTCCAAGCCAAGGTCTCGAGATCCGTCGCTCCCCAAGTTTGTTTACTGCAGAAACAACACAGCAGCGGTTGTTGGGTTCAGTGTGAAATGTGGAGATGGAATGGTGGGTAGACAAACCCAAGGCATGGTGATTAGTGCCCCACGCGGCGACACTGCGTGTATGTGTGTCTGTATGTGTGTGTGACCTTGGACGCATGCTGTGCAGGGCTCTCATCCTGAACTGCACACTTCAGCCAGCATGTTAAAAATAAAGAATCGACTGTAATTTCAGTGGCGGCTGGCGTGTGATCTGAGGCGGAGCGAGGGCCATTGCATCTGCCTTGGCTCTAACAGGCTTCTCCCTCCCCTTTAACAGGAAGAACGTGGGCAGCAGGAAGAGGAAGCTACGTACCTCTAGCTATGCCATGCTCGCCACCAGGAAGGCCACGGCCGAGAACGAGCTAGGCCAGGGCGCCTTGGAGTCCGAGGATGCCCCCGAGGCGCTCGACGGCGCCATCGACAGCCACACCTTCGAGAGCATCAGCGAGGATGACTCGTCCCTGTCCCACCTCAAGTCTTCCATCACCAGCTACTTCGGGGCGGCCGGGCGGCTCACTTGCGGTGAGAGGTACCAGGTGCTGGCTCGCCGAATCACCCCCGAGGGAAAGGTGCAGTACCTCGTGGAGTGGGAGGGCACCACACCCTACTGACCCAGCTGGAGAAACAGCTGCCAGAGGGTGGCATGCAGTTTAAAAATCCCAAGGGCTCTGCTAATAAATTGACTGCCTTTTCTCCACCTGTTTTTTTTTTTTTCCGCTTTCTTTTAAAACTTCACCACTTCTGAGCCTTAGGTCTCTGGGCACGTTCTGTAATGTATTCACAGAAAGCAATGCGCAGCCCCTCCTCTTCATATCCTGTTAGAGGAACACATCAGAGGTGTTGGTGAGGGTATGTGATGCGCTGCTGCCCCCTAGTGGGCAGAATGAGCACCCGTACCGTGCCAAATTTGGCTAATGGTTGATCCTGTGACTGCTCTTTTGCTTGAAAGTGAGAATTGGTGTCATGAAACAACAATGCAATTTGTAAGTGGTGGATTTAAACTGAGCCTTTTGAAATGATGTTCCTAAAGAGTAGGGCAATCTCAACACATTTTCCTCCCTGAAAAGACCCACACCAGAACAGTCATATTGCTATACCCCCCCCCCACCCAGAGAATCACCATGATGTTAATGTCATTAAAACAGAAAACTATTTGGAAATTCAAAAGCAAGAACCATCTGCAGTTCTTGAACCAATACAGAAAGAGAAAGCTGCCATATGAAGTGACAGAATTGACAAAATGATTGGAGTAACGTGTGCACTTTGAATGGGGAACTTCAGCAGCTCTGTGGTATTCAGCCTGCATGGGCCTTGTGGCAGTGATGCTTGGATCATGCACCTCTACTCTGTAGGGACCCTCAGCTCCACTTTGGAGCATGGGATGCAGGAGTGAGATGCCCGATTTCACTGTGGGTCAGTGACGGCAGCCCTGACTGCTGCTCCTGTAAGGTGGCAGCTTCCCATAGTGACCTCTCAGCTCGGCTTTGTCTTGTTTAATGTGCTCTCATGCTACTTCCCACACTGCGGCCTTGTTATGTTTGAGGTAACCATGGTGAACTCGTGTGTTTATGATGCTGCATGTCTTTCTGGGGCATTTCAGCAGCTTTTTTTGGCAACATGGGGCATCGTTTGATGCAGCATAAACGTAAGAACTCAGGATGTCCAGTTACTTGTGTTTAATGGCAGCCTTTCACACGTCTTCCTCCATGTTTGCTGATACTCTGTCAGGGGCAGGCTAGTGTACTGGTAATCCCCAGATTTCCGCTTCTCTCAGTTCCCTCGACTTCTCATCAGTCTACCAGAACTCGATGTTTATTCAGTTGCGGTTTGATTGGGGCCCTTTTCTGAAAGGAGCTTCTGTTCTGGCACCCTGAGTGTTTTGTGTGTATGATTTTCGACGTGGCAATTGCAGGAAGCGATAAAAGCAGGAAGACCAAAGGAATGTGGATTTTGTGTGGAGAAGCCTTGGTTTAGTATTTCCATTGTTGTTGTTATTTTATTTTATTTTGGCTGGGCCACTTACATATGATGTCATGTCCTTAAAGGACACAGTGACTTGTCTGAAAGACTAATGTGGAGTCTTTTGCTGTATAAATAAAGATCTCCTCACCAAAACACAAGGTAGTAGTTTACTTCAAGGTAGGGCAATACTTTGTTTTTGTAATTTAGTGTCATCTATTATAGAGTATAAATAACAATAGCTTATTTAGTGTTATATCTTATTTGAAATCCTTTGAATGATTGACGTACCAGTCAGGAAAATCTGTTAATCCCCTATTCATTTAATACTTTCCCCTATTCATTTCCAAAGCAACTTCTACTTTCCCTTTTTTTGTTTTTTTTGCATCCTCTTTTCAAGGGTTTTTTTTTAATACAAATACCCCTCTATTTTTTTGGTTAAATATTTTACACAGGGCTAACAGGAAAATAAAAATTCTTCCCATAGCCTCGTGCTGCACATTTCTGCTTGTTCTAGACACCTTTCTGTGAAGGCACTGTACCCTCACACCCCAGACCTGTTTCTTCCAGTATTTGTGTGTCGTGACTTGCTATTCTGATTGGATTGCAGTGTGTACATGAATATATAAAAAGCTACACTATGACACATCTCATCATTGCTATGAGTCAAATTCCATTGTTTGCTTTGTTGCACTATTTAAGACACTTGGCTTCATCTATGCAATCTGATTTAAAGGTACTTGTAAGACCAAAGCAGTTTTTAAACACATTTCAGAAATTATTACACACTGACAAAAATCGTTGTTTACCCCCCGGCCTTAACATCAGTTATTGTTTAATGTATGCAGTTTGTTCCATCAATTACCTTTTAAGCACTTACTTTGCTGAAAATTACAGTATGACTGTAAATTTAAAGTAAAACAAAATCTAAATATTTATGTCTATTCTGACCTGTTTTTAAAACCTCATGCTTTTTGTCTATTTCAGTATTTGAATTTTTTTTATCCAAATATTTTGTTTCCATATAAGCCCAGGTTAGTATTTTAAAAGTCATAAACAGCATGTGGTTTATGCTTGATGTATGTGGTATTTAAATTGAAGACACCAGAGGATGTTAAACAGTATTAACTGTCTAACAGTTTTTTTAACAAACATGTAACAAACTAAGCTTGTATATAAAGACTTTGTGTTTCTTTCCATTTCCTGCTTTGCTTGTTAGAACAAGTTTGAACCATATCTTCTATTACCCATTTAAAGCATTTTTAAAACCAGGCTGTATTTTATGGTGGTAATTTGACTATATGTACCTTCATTGTAAAGACTGTTGAAAGCACAGTAAATTTACCATGTTGGCATACACATTTGCAGTTTTAAATCTCAATATTGCAAATATTATTGTCTTGCTCTTTATGAATACATGTAAATGAAAATGTGGTTTTATTCACAACCACTCCATTAGTATTCATATTTTAACATTAAAATACTACATGTCAGCATGTTTTTGAATGTTACTTCTGGCCCATTACATTTAATGTGTCTTAGATGCATAAAATACATTTGTGGACAAGTGTCTGTGGTGTCAATAATTAGATGTAATACAAGTTTTGGGGGCTTGAACCAAAAGAAAATGTTGTGTGGCCCAAGACCCAGCAGAGGGTGGCAAAGAGCACATTGAGAGAGTGACGTCAAACTGGGTAATAAACTGATTGTAAGAAGGTGCACTTGGGTGCCTTGAGAAAGTCTAATTTTTTCTGTCAAAAGCTTCCTGGTGAAAACTTATTATGCCAAATGATCCCTTCTCCAAATCGTGATATTCAAGGTTACTCAAAGGGTACAGAAACCTAGCTACAGTTAATAAGCTTTAAATATACGTTTTCAGCAACATACACTAGGATGCTACCACATCAATATTCTGTTATGCATTTCTCTTCTGTCTGATTTGCCTATAAGACTCACTGAACCAATTCCACCTATGTATTACATTATGTTGTTGCAAGACGCAAATTTGTGATACCCCTTGTGATTTCGTACTGACCCTGAGCAGTTCTAACAAGTTTAAAGAATTCTATAGTATTAATTAGATGTTTGGAAGATGCACCTTTTTAGGAAGGGCAAGCTGAATTTTTGTTAAAGAAATCCAGTGTATCTATGTAAACAAATCACCCAAGAAAAGCCCTTGACAATAATCGAGCTGATGTTCATCTCTTCTGAATGCCACATAAAATGTATATGTGGTGTGCTTAATGTTTTTGTGTTTTTTTTCCTTACAGAAAGAAATAAATGACCATAGATGGCACGTTTTGAGTTGTACTTGCATAGTTCAGTTAGGCCACTAATAAAATACAGCATTTGAAATCTTTGGCTGCTCTGGTCCTTTCATCATAGTGGTTATGACCAGCTATAGGCTGCACAACACTACTGGACAAACATGTTTTATGGTAACCTTATGGGCTCCCTGGTGGGAGTATGCCCTATCGTACCATGGGCTGACTACAGGCCAGAAAATTAAAATAGCCTCCAAGGATGAGAGCCAGCACATGAACCTAAGGTGATTTTTCAGTCCCTTACTCATCCTGAAAGTATATGTTCTGATTTTTGTCCGTGTATTCTTCAGAAATTAGCAATTCAATAAAAGAAATAATTACATATGACTTTGTAATTTAGTTACGTTTATTCATATAGCAGATTTTCATGCACAAAGGTTACTTGAAGTGCTTTACACAAAGGAGAAGAAATTTTCATTTGAGAAATTATTACAGCTTTAAACATTTTTGAATAGTTTTTCATACAAAAAAATTCGAAAATGCTATAGTTAAAAAAATGGTGTCACAACCATCAATGGCAAGATCAAAAGGAAATGAGTTGCTGCTTGCTGCCCAGAAAGCTCCTGAGGTCATTAAATATCTCAAACTCCTCCATTCAGACCTTCAAGAATAACTATAAAGAGTAAAATACTATCCATAATTATGTAATAAAACTTTTCCTTGCATATAAAAGTAATATTCTACTGGTTACCGTAAGCAATACTCACCATTCAAGCCTATGAATAATCATTTTATATGGGAACTACGCATAATTGAAAGTAGAATTAAATGTTTTACACGCAATATCTGAGAAATGTTTTATAATTGAACTTATATTTCATACAAAATAAACTGAATCAATCTTACGCGCGGCCTCCACCATTCTATGTTGTTTCAATAGGAGTTCCCTCATTAATTGCTGCGGAAAAGATAAACTGTATATCGACATTAGAACACACTCACACACGATTTAAAATATGAAAACAAATACAAAAATAGTATGAACCAGCATTGTACTAAAATTGCTAAAGTTGCCAAAAATGTATTCTTTACATACATTATTAAAATATATTTTACTTATATAATTTATATAAATCATATAAATGTTTTTCAAATGTTCGTAGTAGACTTTAGCTGTTTTTTGACTGTGGGGAGAAACCGGAGAACCCGGAGGAAACCCTACGAAGACATAGGGAGAACACGCAGGCATCACACACGTAGAGAAACCCTAAACTCCGGAGGAGTGATCCGGTGGTGCTAATCATATCAGATGATCAATTAACCGACTCGATGCTGCCGAGACTACACAGTAAGTAGCTTTCCCTGGAATTTAAGCCAAACCGATCCAACTATTCTACGTGGTTTAGCACCACCCGCAGATGCGATTTTGGGGACTCTGGCGTCCCCAGGCAAAAAAATCCTTGGGGCCCTCGGGCACGAGTCAGGGGGCGTTCTAACATTTCATCCTACCTATCGAAACGTCCTAAAGTTGAGTACTGCGCATGCTCACAACGAAATCACGCTCCCTTCTCGTGCCCGAGGAACCGTCCATTGATCATCTTAGCTTGCGTTGTCGTTAGAGCTGTCTTGTGTAATTTTTCGTATTTGTGTGTCTTTAAACGTTCATACATTTTTAATACTTTATTAAATCCATGTATCACACTTTACTAACATTATCACGCTGATTTACTATCACTGTTTTGTATGTTGTATATCGAAGTACCTGACATGGGTTCTGTCCATAATATTGCTCACATACTTATGACAGTACAAAGTATTTTAGTATATGGAAATTGACTATCCCTGCATTTTATAAAGGTAGGATGCTCTGATAAATTATTTCAGTCTATCGAGAAGTTCTACCTGTAGCTTTAACGCTTGTAATACCAAGTGATAATTATTTCAGACTACCACGATACCACTCACATTACATGACTTCATTTAAAAAAAAAAAATAATAATTACTTATTTATTACTTTTAGGACTGTCCGCTTTCATTTCATAAAAATTACATTAGCGTTCATTTTTCAATGGGGTAGCCCAGATCGATACATATATATGTGTCAAAACGCGCTACAGTAGGACAATTCGACAAGGTAGGACAACATGGCGCAGAACACCGGTGTTCCCCACTGTCAGCACCGAGGATGGACGGTGATGGTAAGCGGTATGTTCGTCTCTTTTTGAGTAGCCTAGTTACACATAAGCCGTAGTGCAGTTTACAAATATGCCGGAAAATTTAGCCGTGTAACCCACCTGCCCCATTCGCACGTTTTTGCATTTAAAAGAAAATCTTGCAAAAAGTAAAATAGCCGACTTTATCGACTACCCAGTTTGCCAGGATTCCAGCTGAGATTTCGGTCCATAGAGCCAGTGCGTGTTTGCTGCTTCACCAAAAACAGCTCTGTACTACCTACATGCAGATCACAAATAATTACTCACCTCAAACATGATTATTAAACGCGATCTGGTTTACGGACCATTTGTATTATAATGCAAGTATGCATTGTTTAAAGTTGCTGTTCATTCAATCATTGTCATATGGTTAGACCGAATGGTCAAGCAGATTTACCGACCGGGGGAAAAAATGTACTGAAAAAGGGACTGAAAACTGATTTGGGGAGTCAGTCTGGTATCCTTTCAAACTACGTTTTACCCGAAAACTAAAGAAGACTTTGCAGTTACTCATTGTGGATAATAACCCCCCTGGTCTTGAAAAGGCTTGGGGGAGGTTTACATAAAAGAAGAAGACAAACTTAGGTTACGTTAGTTAAGCAGCTGAGTGTTTGTTGGTACCCTTCCTTCTCCAGGGGGATTCCGCTTAGGAAAGACGGTTAAGTGCTTTGTCACACGCAGTTATCTTTCTAAAGTTTAATCTGAATCTTTTTTGTCTCAGAGAAAAAGACAAAAGTGCTACACGGTGTGAGTTAATCATATGTATATATGAGCACTATTTCAGAAGATCACAGTATGACAGTTTTGTAGTACTGTATTGTCGGTCAGTATAATATTTGAATAGACTTAGATTGGCCCAGGCATCATTATTTTTTATCATTGACAAATTAAAAGCTTTAATGAGCATATCCAAAATTTATTTCCAGCTATTGAACTGATCGGAGCTTAGTTTTGCACCTGAAACCAGACCATTAACTTTACTGATCAACCGCTGGAACGTGAATTTGTACCACAGGCATTTATATGAGAAGTTAGGGAATTACTATGTTAGTCATTTAATCTTTCAGGAAAATCCGGATTACACAGAACAAAGTCAGTCTGACCTGTGATGGTCTGGGTTTTTCCTTTTATATCCCAAGAATGCATTAGCACTTGATTACCCACAATGCTGCTGTGCTTTAAAGCACTTCCTGATTACAGCTCAGGAATACGCATTACTGAGTGTAACTTATTTGTGGTACACTGTTCATTTAATAAGTAGTAAGTCTTGTTTGGTGAAACTGTTGTAACCCCAGTTATGAAGCGTTTTGAGGACAGGTTGAACTTAAGGCATATATTATTTGCAACATGTTGAATAGAATAAGCTACTAAGAAAAGAGTCATTTTGTTTCTATAAATAAAAATGAACGTGCATAATTTGCTTAAAACTGATTTAGTAATTTATGTCACAGACACAGCGTGGCATAGGGCAGGCAGGAATGAGGGTAACTCTCCACTGGCGGCTCTCGAGATATGAAGGGGTTTATTTAATACAACTAAAAACACACCAGGGAAATACAACAGACCATGAGGGATCAGAAAACAAATAGGGAAAAATAAGGAATTAACTTCAAGAACCTAAACACAATTAAGAAACAAGCAAAGAAGCACAGGGAACAGACCTAAAATCTAAACAAAGCAACACCATGCAGCTACTTAGCACAGAATGACTCACTAAGGAACTGAACACAGGCAGGCATATAAATACACAGGAACACCAGGGCAAACAAGGAACAGGTAAAATTAATAATCAATTAACCAATCAAGAGAGACACAGGAACAATGAGAAAAAAGTGGAAGTAGAAACACTGAATTAGCACAAGGACTAGGGAACTATAATAACCACCAAGTCAGAGAAGTACTAGAGACTAGGGAACATAACAGAGGGCTGACTTCACTAGGAAAGACGAAGTGGAAAAAAAAATCAAAATCAAACATGACACAAGCAGGGCAAACCAAAGCATGGAAGCAAAGAACCAATAACAGACACTAGGAACAACAACAATCAATAATTAAACAAAACAGGTGAGTCTGGTTTTGAGCTCTTGGATTACAGCCTCTGCACCACACACTCAACCCTCTGAGCCATGCAGCAGTCTGAGGAGCAGGGGAGCACACAAAGGTTAGACAGGGAGTAAAAAGGCGGGATGGCCACCGACCCCTGCTGGCCAAACATGGTAGAGACACGGGTAGGGCAGGACGGATACTGACCCTGACAAATTTATGTACTATTAAAAAGTTCATTTTTATTTGCGGCACATTTCTCTTAACAGCAGGCTGGTTTAATAGTGAGAGTTCAAATACCTTACTGCCGTGGTTTGTGTGTATGAATCCCACTCCTGCTCTGTGTGAAGTGTTTGCCACATTGGTTGGCTGCTTTCTGAGAAAACCCTGTACCAAATAAGTCATTATGAAAGCTGAGCAGTTCTCTTGAGCTGTATGACTTTTCCACTTGTATTGTTTTTGACTCATCCCAGACAAAATCATTTTTGTTGACTTTTGGGCATTTTCATGCATTGCAACAAATCCCTTTTCTTTGGAAAAAGGATAGTAATTTGCTGCAGCCCCCCAGTCAATAATTATTTATTTTCAGTCTGGTTTGCTAGTTTGCAACTGCACCATAAAATGTTTATGAGCAGGCTTTCGTGTGTCTGAGGTTGTGCACAATGGAAACATTCCCTCTGAGTATCAGGTTCTCCATTTGTTAGTAGCCTGTGGAGAATCTTGTCGCCGCCCCATGGATGTAGAAACATTCAGATGCTTTTACAAGGTTGGTAGCGGCTGTGTGAGTACTGAAAGCCGGCTCCTAATTTCTAAAATCCACAAGCACTTTGGCTGGCAAATGGGAAATACCCAAGCTGGATGCCTAACAAAGAGACTTGCTTGCAAGTGTAACTCACTCACCCTGTAATTGATGTCATTTGTAGATTAGCCTCTCTCCAATTTTTGCGATATTACAGGAATGGGTTTGTACTAAATTCATGAAGAGTGCCATGTGGCGCTCTGCATGGTGCACAAGGCTATGCTAACAACTTCACGATCATTGTAATGTTACAGTGATCACTGTACCCCACTGTATAATGATAAATCCTTTATTTGCCATTTGCACAAGTATAAATGCAGGTACACTGGAGTTCTTCTCTTCAACTACCCCATCTTGCTCACTATAGCTTGGGAGTCACAGCACAAAGTCAGGCATTGTGAGGTGCCCCTGGACCTGGCAGTTATTAGCCTTGCTCAAGGGCCTATGGACATATGACTCTTCTGCTGAGACCAAGGCTTGAATTGGCAACCATCTGATCATAGGCACAGAGCCACTCACCCCCCCCCACCCCTCCCGTACACAAGTTTGATAATGCAACTGTACCATAAGTTTTACATGTGTCAGTCTATAGCAGCCTCATAATTTGCATAACTCACCCATCATCACACAAGCTTTAAATGATGACTGATTAAATGGCTATTGCAGGAAACCCTGGCTGTATAGTATCAGCTATATAAATATATGATGAATTCCTCCAGATGCTTTCTACATTTGGATTTTCTAACAAGAATATGTTAATCTCTCTAGTTATATGGTTTACTCATTCATGACCCTGTGAGGTACATTCAGCGCTTGCCTGTGGACTTGGGCAACACAAAACGTGAAAATGATACCACTCCCTTGTCTACAGTAATAGAGATGAGAGTTTGATAATGAGGTTAAAGGTGGGAATCCCTTCAATCAACGTAACATAATAAGAGAAAAAGATTGTAAGAATGGTCTATAAACGGTAGTGTTTTAGTCCTTCCAAATAAAAATGAATTTAAACAAAATTATGATTTATGCTTTTACGAACATGAAAAGCCTAAAGTGTACAGCAGGTGTAGGCAGTGGGGGTGTGGGATGTACTGGATTGATAATTGTGCTCGGTGTTGAAATTAGAAAGTAAATGACTTCATCTGTTACTTTGGGATTGAAATCTCCTCTGATTTAAAGCTAAGCGCAAATTCTCCTAAGCTGTCGCTTTCACCGCTGGAGGAGCTCAGGGTATACTTGGATCGTTTCAGTTTTCCTGTGTTTTGTGTCTGTACATTGAATTTAAGCGGTTTCATATGCAGTTGTGTTTTTTATTTTTATAGATCATGTTTTTATTATACTGTTGAAAGAGACTTTTAGAGAAATAAATCTGTACATCCAGTACAGGTTTATGGTATTGAATTAAATTTTTGTATTTTTTTAGAAAGCAACACAACTTATTTAATAATATTTAACCACAGAATTTTTTTAATATACTGTATATTGTGTATACAGATAAAAATGCTCCCCCAGCCAGCTGGATTTTCTGTGGTTGACCCTTTACTAAGGTCTTTGGTGTGGAACCTCAGATTCTGCACAGCAGTAGGGTGCTAGACACTAATACTGGACAAACAAAACATATTCAGTGTGTATACTAGGCTATATGGTGAATAGCTCAGAAAATTGGCCTAGTGAATGTCTGAGGTGTCCCATCCATGGCTGAACACCACAGATGCAATGAATCGTGACATGCTTGTGTACTTGCTTTTTGTCTTGTAATTTACATTTCTGCAACTCTACCAGTAGATGGCTCTCAAACCAGTGAAACTGATAAATATTCCTCCAAATGCAATAAATAATAAAATGTCTGTAATTTATAAGTGAAATGTACAATGATGTATAGATTTTCTTAAAATTCTTAAAATGTACCCTTCCAAAGATGATGACGACAACACTGATTTTTAATATTATTAACAGTAACACTTTACCTCAGGGGGCATATAACTCACTCACTTGGTACTCAAGTACAAATCATGAACACATATAGTAAATGCATGGAATATATGAACCGTCATTACTGATTAACGATGAACGAACATGGGATCAGTATGTAACTAACACTTAGTTTCTGGTTAATTAATTCATTAAGTAAGAGTGTACTACATTATTTGTGTCCCCTAAAATAAAATGTTACCTTAATAACATCAATAATAATAAGAATAATTATTATTTCATTTCATACAGAAATATACTGTAATTTTATTTAATACTAAAAATTTGTAGCTCTATAAAGTTGAAAGTACTAAGCAGTGTGCATTCTGTAGCCCGAAATTTGTCAAGCCTACCCTCAGGTTGGCGTTTATCTTCATGAGGGAGAAATACACAGGCCTATGTTCTGTAATCTGTCTCCTTTACACCCAAGGAGTTTCCTAAAGCTGTGGATTTTATCAGATTACTATATAAGATGGGATATGGAGATGTGTAACATTATGTAATTTTATAATATGAGGCTAGTTTTTAGCTTGTGGCACAGTTTCGTCTGCTCTTTACAAGCACTGTTTCTTGTGTGAAACCACAGTACCAGTAAACGAGCTGGTAAATCTGTCCCTAGACTTCAGTCCCACTCACAGTTCAGGTTGGTGAAGCTAAGGCAGGGGTGGCCAATCTTATCCAGAACGGGCCGTTGTGGATGCAGGCTGTCGCTGCAACTCCCTGATTAGATTACTAATTAGAGGAATGATTGGCTGAAGAGTCTTCACACCTGGGTTTTAACAACCTGCCTAAAGGTTATCCCAGAAAACTTGCATACACTCTGGACCTCGCTGATAAGATTCCCCCCTCCCCAGGTGCTAAGGAATGAAGGCACCTGAATATTGAGCTGCCCCGCGTGAGCAGATTCCACAACAAATACACACTCTTACTGGGCTTAGGGATGCACTGAACACCCACAGCTGGGCCCCCACGAACAGACTTTGAAGAGGAAAGCCTCATCCCACACAAACCTGCCCTGTTCTATCATCAAACTCACATCTGTGCAGTACCCTAAGGAAGCAAGAACTAATATTTTAGCATTTCTATGCGACCTCTGAATGGATTGAGAGATATTTGTCCCCGGCTCATCCGTCAAAGAGAGTACCAGCAGATGGTCAGCAGAGAGAAGCCCTTTGAACCTCAGAGGGCATGAAGCTGCTTTCTGTTGAAAGAGGGTGTTTTCAACATGATCATAATGATATAAAAACGGGTAGGCAGGCTTCATTTTTTGAAGGGAATGTGCTGAGTGTCTCATACCTCCATACAATGTGCAAATAACTGGCCAGGAACAGACACGGTGAAATATAATTTTGCCTGCCTTCCCATTATGGTAGTATTTGATATTTGCTTATTGTCTCCCTTTGCTCCCAAAACTGATGTCCCCGTGCCACCAGTCCGCTGAGACGCACCCCCCTGCTGGTGCGGGAGCAGCATGCGAGTCATGTGCCGCGAGGTCGACGTGCTATGGCGCCAACACCCCAGCAGGGGATATCACCTGCCAGTGCGTAACCACGGCGTCATTCAGAAACAGTGAGCTAGTACTCTCCTCAATCCACATTTCCACCATTTCTCTTGTCCCCCAGCAGCTGCATGTCTCCCTCGCTCCTGGTGCTCAGGGCTTACTGGGCCTAACTGGGCAAATCTGAATGGGTTTAGTCCATTGAGACAAGTTTTAAATAGAACATGTGTCTGATGGTATCTTATCTTCACTTATAGTGAGCATGTAACTTTTATGGTCTGCTCTGGTTGAGGCACAGTTTTACTGATTCAGGGGGCCTGGGATGTACAGTGCAGCAAATTTAGTTTTTGCATTTCTGCTATGTCTTTGGGAAGGACGGCAAACAGCTACATAGGACTGGACAGCAAGCTAAAGGTTTTGTTTTCCCCCATCAGGGATGGATGGGGGCTGGGCAGAGAGGTGAGCAGCACACCATAAACATTAAACTGAAAATCAGCAGTGACTAAGTTAGCCAAAACTCATTTTATATCCCCTGTATGTCTTCATAAATCATATGTAATCATACAATGAATATTGCGAGAATGTGACTCCCTTAGAAAACGTCCCGGATGTTTTATATTTTCCTAAATGGAAGTGTAGTGATTATTTTTATATACTTAAAGTCCTTCATCCTTCCATTTAATACATTTGAAGTCCTTCACTGTGAGGCTGTGAGATGATCCAGCTTAAAGTTTACGCTGATGTCTTGCATTAATGTCCGCCTTGTGAAAATATTTACCCAACAGCTGGACTACATTTCAAGCCTCAGTTAAACTTTAGATCTTATTTTTCCCTATGGAAAATAAACTTCATGTTCCATTGCAACGATGGGAAAGCATCAGTTCAGCGAGCTGCTGTGGGTGTGGTGACAGGTGGGATTAGGCAAAAATACCCTGGATCTGTGATTGTAAACTTACAGGCACATTTTGGGAACATTGGAGTAATGTATTATGTCACTTGAACTACGAAACCTATGTAATCCCCCCTGAGCTAATAGATTGTTATGTCATGTACCGACTCATTATAGTCATTTAAAAACCCTTGTTATCATTTCAGAGAATAGAGCTGTTAATTTCTCTGTTACGGTCTAATTCCAAATACCTATAGCCCTGGATTCATATTCCCAGGTTAATTCACTAAAGAAAGTCTCTTTTGTCACCATGAGATATGTAGTGAATTAATGCTGCAGCTGCAGTTTCAGGATGTTAGAGGTACCCCTCTAACATCCTGGAGGTACCCCTGTTCACACCATGCGATGAGAGCACACAGTTTTTTCCCCTCTTAAAAGTTAATTTTGCCAGCCTCTTCATTAATCTCCTGCAATTTCCACAGTTGGTAGCACTTGGAACTACTTCAGTCATAAACCTTCTCTTATATCCTAGATTTTTACCAGTGAGGTATATTTCAAAAAGCTGGAGGAAATGCAACTAACAAATTCAAAGGGATAAAGTATAAAGTCATCGATCTCCTGATGTTCAGTGCACGGTCTTAATTGGCCATGTTTTATGGTATTATATCTGCAGTCTCACTGTTATCATTTAGGATATTGTTATGCCATATCCTAAATGGGGTGGTGTGTATAGCTAAGTTCCTGGAATAATGTATAACATGATGGAAGGTCACAGATAAAGGACAGTTTGTTCTCTGATTCATCATTGTCCATTAAGGAAAATCCCTCCATCAGAGAGACCATTTTTGTCATTGGGGCACCTTGCTTTGACTGTATGTTAGCAGTACAGCCAGATAACAAGCTATACTTTTTGCACAGTGGCTTTCAAGACTAACTTTTCATTTCAAGTTAGTGTCTCAATTCTCATTTCTAGAGGCTGCATTCAGTGTCACCTGACAAATAAATGTTCACTTAAATACTGCTGCATAATCATTTGGGAGATTTGCACACGTATCCACACCCCTTCAACAAACATGTCACACACAATGCAAATGCTATGCTTTCCAGCTCAGCAAACGGAGCTATGCAAGCAAGTAATTCGTCTTGAATTACTGAGTATATTTGATTAATATTCAACGGTTGTATTATATAAACAACCTTCAAGATAAGCTTTGGCAAGAGGCTTGCAGACCTTTTGATGTGTGCAGGTGTGACTCAAGTAGGGATGTGGGTACTAGTATTTCAGGGGATGTTGACAAAATATCCTAAGGGCTACACACAGGCCTGGATAAAGAGTAGGAATCCAGCTAACTTTAGCCAATGTTATATGAAGGTCTTCTCAAAGCTGGCAGAGAACATTCTTATTGTAACATTAAAGGAACATTATGTCAAGAGAATTATATCACCAATTATATCGGCCAACTAGAGGTATCAGCCGATTCAGCAACAGTTGGCTCATAATTCCATTTAAAATGGTGACCCATATACTGCTTTGCACACTTGCATAGTAAACAGTTTTTCAAAAGTCTGCTGTATGGAATTAGTTTAATGTTTGTGAAAATGACGTTAGAACTGCATTTTGCAAACATTGCTTTGGTAAAATTTCACAAGGAGGATCTACTAATAAACATTTCAGCACAACAAATTTGATTGTTCGCCTTAAGGTGAGATAGTGAAAAACAAATCTAATAAAGAAGGCTGCAGTACTGCCGAATGACGCTAGTCTGTCAGAAACGCAAGCGTTTGATTGGAAAAGAAAATTCAGTGCAGACAGTGTGGAATCAAAAGTACGGAGGTTATCACACTCCATGATCAGTGCTTCTCATATATAAGATATATGTAATTTATAAATAGTAGTGCTCTGGGGCTGTTGTATGCCAGAATTGGTGTCTTTTAATGAAAAATGTAATATTTCTCTTAAATACTCTAAATACTTAATACTCTTAAATACTCTAATACTCTTAATTCTCTAAATACTTCTTTTGGAGTGTAATTTATTTATTTATTATTTATTTAGCTGGAGGGTCCTTTTAATCTTATTTAAGCAGAACCTGCCAAACAGTCGGTATCAGTGTCAATCTTCAAAATAATTGGCTGTCGGTATCGGCCAGAAATTTCCTTATTGGTGCATCACTAATTATTTCCATGTTTTTCATCTTAACAAAGGTTCTGTCAATGTCAGCATGATAAAATTATTTTTACTTTTAATGCAAATAATGTTGAAAAATGTTTTATAATATAATATTATTTTTGGAAAGTCCTATATGTATATACTGCGAACACACGGCCCAGCCTTAAACCCATGAGCTTTGAGGTATAAATGGCAGTGTGCCCCCCTGCTCTACCATGCCCTTCATTTGTGTTTATATTATTAGTCTTAGTTGTAGTAGTGGTACAGCATTCTGGGAACATCACTTTGACACTTTAAACTTGATACTTTAATCGTACCATTCGGTAAAATTCCTAGAACAAAAAATTTTTTGCGGGGAATGAAAAAGCGAATATCCTTGTGGACCATTCAGAGCTCTGGCATTAATCCTACTGAGAAGCCGTGGGAAGTTTGGACATCTGTATGTGATCACTCGAAGACTGGACAAAAATGACAGTTGTATGGAAAACTTGTTACAACATTCCAGAATTTTTTTTCCTCTTTAAGGTGGGTCCTCTTTTACCTAGCTTTGACTTCCAGGGTGATAGATGGTAATAGGAAAAATTTGACTTCACATTCCAGGCTGGGTGGGATTGAGATGATTAGCAGCTGACTGGCAATGCACCCGTCCACACTGGGCTTTCGGCCGCCTGTGTCGCATCTCTCACTTTCTGAATACTTGCTATCAGCACTTTTTTCCTTGCAATGAAAGTCTGTTTAGAAATGTTAAGTTTGCTTAGAGTCTGTTAAGTCATGCTTAGCATTCTTTGAGCATTTGGATTTTACATTGATTGTTATTATCTGGGAAATTATTTAAATATGTCAAATTTTTTGATAGCATAAAACAATACAACTTAGAAAATATCTTTAGAAGACTGGCTGCTTTCAGCAGGCAATAGATAATGTTAAATATAGTGCATGACTCTTCATTGTGTAATCGGTTCTATTTTCAATGAATTCACTTTAGATCTGTGCCTGTGAAGCACAAGCCTGTATTTACGTCCGTCTGGTATGTTTATTTTTGATTAAGCTGAAAGGCGTCATTTCGGGGCTGCATAATTATCCCTTGTTGGAGTTCTGCAACTGCTTGGGTGTTTGGCATGTCTCGATCAGAGTTTAGGGGATTAGCCTTGTACCCTTCATGTAATTACACGTGTTCTGCATTCTGAGCCATGTTGTAAAGATTGTTCTCCTCAAGTGCCATCAAGTGGCATTCCAGTGTCCTGCTAAACAAAGGGGGGTGGAATGGGGGTACAGATTTCTGGCCTTGTAGTGAAGCTACTCATGTGATAGCAGGCTCATTCTTGGCTGCATCGCTGTCCACATTGAAAGTGCATTATTGTCATGTCATAATATTATACAACAGTTAGTTAAGAAGTCTGATTGGATAAGAGGCGTTCTATGAGTGCTGTTATCAGAGTATAACCGCACTCAGACATTTCACATCAGACGTATCGCTCTGCTTTACAGATGTGTCTAAAAACCCTTAAGGGAAACGTACAAATAAATGATGCAAAGTAGTTGGAATCTTTGTGTTGCTTGGCAACAGTCAACAGTTGGCTGGTGGGAACTATTTTTTTTGCAGAGGCCTTGAATAAATTCATATGCATATGTTTGAATAAATAATCAAGCAAAGTATTATCTGTTGTGGCTTATTACTGTTACCTTGTAAATATTGCTCAATGAACTGTTGAATAAAAGCAATCACATACTCGAATTTATGCGGTTGTACTCCAATGTATAATGCTTGTCATTATCTTCACAGCCGTGATATGTTGGAGTACACTTCCCCTCGTATGTTATTACTTAATTAACCCTCTGGTATCCCAACAAGGGCCTCTATGAAGACAATCACAAACATGACTTGTTTGTCCATTAGGTAACTACCTATGTCATTAAGTCTACCAGTTGGCAAGTAAACAGCTATCATTATTATAGCTGATGTGTTGCATTTGGCTTTACAATTATATTTATGTCTTGTATTAACTTGGATGTGTATTAACTTGGAGAACTGTGTGGTTTCCCCCCCCCCCCCCAGTACTTACAAGTAATTAAGGATTCCATTAATGTTTTATTAAAGTTTTGCTCCCCTGTTAGTTTACTTTGATTTGGTAGACAATGTTTGTTTGTTTCGCAAAGTGATGGGTGGTCTCTCATCTATTTTCCATCCCTGTTGGCTACACATTATTTAATGGATCTGGAACAGGAAGAAACAGTTGTTTGCTGTGGGGGGTTATTTAATTCTTGTTTGTATTAGTATGTGACGTATTTGTGTTTCACATTCATAATAACAAAGCAATATATTAAGAAAAAAATCCACAAAATGTTTTGTAAGTATCATCCCATTGGCAAAACGACATGTATGTTGTACAGCTTATTTTGTATTGTATGGGCAATTATTAATAATTAACAAGCATACTTCACATTACTTCTGTGAATGGCTTGTGGTTTATTATGTTGCTTAGATGTTATTCTCGAATGCAGTGCATATTGCCTCATGCAGCTGTGAAGTTCAAACAGTTCAAACTAAGGATCTTCAGAAGGGTCAAACAGCAAAACCACTTGGTTTTTGAATTTGCAACATTTTGATTCTGTGCTGCTACAAATGTTTTTGTATTGCATAAAGACGGCGTGAAAAGTCCCATTTTGTTTCCGTTATTGTTATTCAACGTGACGATCTTTCACTACATCTGACTGCAGTGCTTCACACAATTACCCCTGACCCCCTGTCACCAGCTTTAAACTCAGCAAGAAAGCTTAGTGATCTGCTTCCATGCTTCCTTATATGGCCTTGTTAACATCTGGAAGAGCAGTTTAGCTTAGATTAGCCTTAGCCTGCCTAAGCATTGGACCTATCATTGCTGTGTGCTGCATTAATCATCTTTGTCTTCAGTTAGTGTCATATATATAATATGACACTCTTCTGAATTATTCAATGCAATACTTTCTGAACTTGTCAAAAACTTTGCTTCATTCCATAGAAACCAGATCAGAAACTTCATGTTTGCAAATCTGCAGTTAAACAGATCCTCTGTGTTTACAAATTCAAATGAAGAAAATTTAGTCTGTTGCTTATGACCTGTGGTCAACTTTCAGCTAAAGAAATCTTTGGCAATGGTCAAAATTCAGATTTGTTGATAGTAGTGTTATTTTTATGTAGTTCATCTGTTTAAAATTACTTAATTTATGGCATAATACAGAGTACAGTGAGAAAAGAAAATTTAGCAAATCAGTTTGGTGGGTTACGGGTGAATGGCAAAAAGGTTTCACAAAATCACATGTCAGGTGGTGCAACCAGATATTACATTTTACAATTATTTTTTCCAAATACAACCTTCATAAAGTAAAAATTCAAATGTCTGCAGTGCATCAAACATTGTTAATGTCTATTTGTTTATTTGCATTTATGATTAGTAGTAATATTAATGATGGTTGCAGCACCTGCCTTTTCAAGCTCATTTTAAATGTTTGGACACCTGCAAAAACTTTTGTCATTGATCCTTTTTTTCTTTTTGTCCCCGTGAGGTCTTCTTTATGATGTAACACCCGTCCACTGTTTTCTAAAACTTTTAAGTGAAAGCCCCCTTTTCTGCCTGACATTTGAGGTAATGTAAATTTGCAGATGAATGTTTGTCAGTTGCTCAAATGGTTTTAATGAGTTTTAAAAACAAATTTAGGCTAATCTATTTTTTTTATTACTTAAATATCAATATTAATATTCAGCTCATTTGCTCAGGATGGTTGCACCACCTGACATTTTTGGACTTTGAGATACAAAAAGGTTGAAATTGCATAGTATTTCAATGTATTGAAAGTATTTTCACATTAAAGAGGTTTCAAACAATGACGTTAGATTTATTAAAGGATTAAATTAAAAAAAAATAGACTCGGACAAAAAATCTGGTTGTCATGTCATTCACCTTTGTATATTATATATAATAGATGGAGAATGAACATGATGTAATGCAAACCTGCAAAAAGATCCTTGCAGCTTTATAATTAATATCCCCACATAACCCTGTAGTGTATATGTGTTTGGAATGTAGACAATTGCGTGTGTGCCCTGCCATAGACTGGATCTAGTCCAGTCCATGAGCTTCTGTGCCTGTAATGTGCGAAATGATTTGACATGTTTTAAAAGAATAAATGAAAAATGTATAATGTCAGTTCTTTTGGTACATTTCAAGAATAAAAATAGGAATAAAAAAAAAAACACAGATGTACTTTATTAAGATTAATTTGCATACAACAGCAAAGGAACATGATGTGCATGGATGGCTGTGTAGTGTGTCATTTTCTGTTTGTTAGAGTTATCCTGGTATCTGTTCTGGTTTGGGGTGAAGGCTGCCACGTCAGAGGGCATCACTGTACTGGCTGATAGCAGCAGGTAGAAAGGACCCTCAGTAGTGCTTCTTAATACACCATGGTGGAATGAGCAGACGATTAAACATGCTCCTAGGTAGGGCTTTAGATAAGTGGTGAAACATTTGTCCGGATGCCGGCTTTTTGGTACTATGCAGATGTTTACTTGCGCCTATAATTTGCTAAGAAGATTAGTAGTGCTCCTAAAATATTAATGAGAGGCGTATTATGATGCCCAAAAGTTAGTAATCTGTAAATTTGGTGTATCTTTATTAAACATGCTGGACTTTAAACTGCAAAAAGTACAGGCACACCGCCTTTTTACCTTGTTTATCCACAGTATCTCATCTTTTAAAAGATGTTGTGGCTGCTGAGCTGTCCCTTTCTTCACCACCGCTTCAGTGTTTATTGCTTCCATGATATACCAGAACAGTAGCATGTGGCGTGCTCTGCTAACTGAATTTAATAAACTTAAGGATACACCAAATTTATACAGATTACCTAATTTTTGGGTGTCACTGTACACATCTCATTAATATTTCAGGCATACTACTAATCTCCTTACCAAATTGTGGGTGTAAGTAAATGTCCATATGTACTGAACAGCCAGTGTCATAAGTGTTTCACTTATCTAAAGCCCTGGTGATTATTGCGCATGTACTATAGAATCGCAATTAAGTTGCAATGTGACGACGTGCAGCCCTACCCAATGTTCTCCAATTTTGCCACCATCTTCTTCTCGTCTACTGCCTGTAGTGGGTCCAAAAGTCACTGAGAAGAACAAAAACTTTGGCTACGTAATGCAACGAGAATCAAATGGAACACGGGAGCTTTTACAGCAGACTGGCTCTCTGGGGAGCACTGAAATATGTCTTGCATCTGAAATGAGTCATCAGATTGGAGTTGTTGCCTACAGAAGCTCAATATCATGACAGTATATATTTGGGATCTGCTTGAAGCCCTGTGTTTTTCCATTGAACTGCTTTTTTATTTAATAAATGCATTTGGGATGGGCAAATTGCACACATATAAATCTTAATGCACATTCCTACATATAATTATTTTTCTGCAAAGTTCAGTTACTCAGTCAGTGAATACCTGCCAGATTTTCTAACATCAACCAATATAGCTTATCCATTTAAGTAATTCCTTATGGAAACGTTCTTTAAGACAACTCGCTTGTGAAAAGTATTCAACTGAATCAGATGTGATTGATTGAGTTTCTACATGACAGTTGTGTATGTCTCTATATCTTAGAGTTTTCACATGAAATCAGCTGAGCTCACACCCTTATAATGATGATTTTTTTGAATCGTGGTGAGGAATCCATCTGCAGTCTGCAGGCCAGGGAATGTGAAGGGCCAGGTTCCTTTTTATGCTCCTGACTTATCTGGTATGCATCACATACAGAAACTATAGATCTCCAGATGTGAGGAGCAGCTCTGCTATAAATTTATAACCAGGATGGGCTATCATGCTGACAAGGGCTTCAATTAAACGACTCATCATCTCGGAAATAAACGCCCAGTTACTGACATAACGGGATGCTTTGAACCAGATCTGCTCCATGATTTATTCTCACAGAATTTCCTGTAACTTGTTTAGCAGTGCTATACATCCACTTGCAGTGCTTTCTGAATGAGAAGTGCTATCTGAAGTCCCTTAAGCCCTCCAACATGAAAAGAGACACTGTCCCTTGTCTGGATGGAAAAATCAGCATGGATGCTGTGAATTATTTGTGGCTAAATGGAGCGTGATTGTGGTTCTCGTCATGTGTGCTGTCTTCCTCTGAAGATACATAATATTCTGTGCTGGTGATTGCTCCGTATGATTATGTAAGACTTCATGGAAGGTTTTTCTTTGGCTCATGTAAATGATTGAAGCTTCATGCAACACAGTGGCCTGAAAATATGATAATGACTGGAAGATGTAATTTGGGAATAATATTTTTAGCCCAGTCTCTCACAATGTTTTAGGAAAAGAAGTAGGATATAATGACTTCAGGTTTTTTTTTTTTTTTGCATTTGCTACCTCTCCTCAATTGTCTGTTGAAATCCAAGCCTAATCTCTCCTATGATTCATGATTGAGCAGGTAATGGAAAAGGACTTACATAACCATGCAGACCATTACACTGGCTTTCAGAGCAGAGCTGCTACTGAGAATGCGGTCTTCCTCTGGCTAATGAAACACAATGTAATGTGTTCAATTAGCCAGAGCTGTTGAGTGGCCAAGTCTGTGGGCTTAACATGAATCACGGGGGAACTGAGTGGTCGGGACATGGGACAGACACCGCTGCTGTCGTACAGCCTTTACATTTAACGTCTGCTATTTAGAATCTCAACTTGGTCATTGGATCATTCATCAAAGGCCTTTGAATTAAAATAACAGCACTTGTTTCTCTAGTATGGTTCTGGGTGATCTGATTACAGCCTACATGATGTTCCTCTTACAGCTGAAGCGAAAATATCACAGCATTAAGGGAGCCATGATGGTATCTGCCTGTTTTGCATTGGAGGATATCAATCAGGGTAGTGGCCATTTTGTCTATGTCAGATTATACCTTTTTCACATGTTAGTGATAATGAATAATTTATGTATGTAAAACTTTAATGCCTTATGGAAGTATTTTATTTATTATTTGAATTAAAAGCCAGTGGACCACGTCCATGAGCTGTAATATTGTAGCTCAGGTTTGTCAGGGACATTTGGTGAGATTCAAAGTACCGGACCAATTTTTTAGTTTTAGAATTTGAAAAGGCTTGTAGCTTTTATCTCCATTCCAAAATAATATGTGTAGACATGGAAAGTATTTTATTTTCATTCAGCATGCAGCAATACCTGTGAGGTCTCCTGTACCATTCTCTCTGCTGTCTAATTTGGGAGAGGGAGTCAGAATCCCAATAGGGATAATCCGTTTGTGCAGCAGTGTCCTGGAGACACACAGTAAATCTCGATGCTGGTTGATTATGTTGAATTAACCAGTGGTCCCTGATGAGTTAGCAATGAAATACAGAATCCTGCTACAGCAGACTTACCGGGTATTTCTTCTGAGTTTCCGTTATCATCAGGGGATCAAGACGAATTTTCAGTTATTCTGCAGTGGGAGAGTCCTTGGCACTTAAATCTTTACAAAAGAAAGTACATTGTACAGTAATTAAATATTTGAATGTTCTTGGGATTCTTAAATTCTTGAGTGTTATTGGGATTTGTTTCATTACTGTTAAGCTCCATGCAGATTTGAAGATTTGCGTCCCCTTTCTGTAATGTCTTCGACCTTGATGTGCACATATACAGTTGCCATTAGTGTTCATGTTAAGTCCATTAGTTCCTGAGTCCATGCAAACTGCAGCTTTATTTCTCCTCTGTGACGGCTCTCAGTGTCCGTCACCCTCCATCATTCACATTATGGCTGTCACCCATTTTCTCCAGGCTCCGTTTTGGCGTTCCTTCTATGGTCTGTTCCAGACATGTAATTGAGTCAAGGGACAAATCTGTCTTAAGGATGTATGCTCAGAAGAGAGCAGTTGGAAAGCAGACTGTGTACAATTCATCAGTGATTCTGGACGTATACCAAAAAATGACTTTGCCTCGGGTGTTTCAGGCCTATTGGCAGGATTTTGAGTACGTGTATGACAGGGCTCTACAAATTAATTTGGCAGGCCGGTGGGTGTAGGGAAAAATCAAACAGATTAAAGTCTGAGGGGAAAGTTTCACGGAGGTGAAAATTCCTCCGAAATAGACCTGGAACTGTTTGTTACACTCGGAATAACTGGGGCAAAAAAAAAACCCCAGAAATGCTAATGCGGCAGCAGGACTAAAGAGAAATCACAGGGAATGTTTAAAAATGCAGACTTCCTTTCTCACCATCCTGATTGGGAGTCATTTGACGGATGGTGCATCCATGCTTGGTAATTGGGTCTAATCTTCCCCTCCTTTCTGTTGATTTGAATAGCTAACCATAGTTTTCCGCTTTGAGTCAGCTTTGTAAGTGAATCTCACATAATCACCATTTCAGTTTGCATTAATCCATGCTTGGGGGCATGGGGGCTACAGGGGTGGCGCCATCACCTTGCGCTTTCATTGTCAGGGGGTTCTATCCCTGGTTCTCTGTGTGTGGAGATTGCATGTCCCCCTGGGTACGCATGTGATTCCTCCTCCACTCCAAAAACAGTCAGGCAGTAACGGTGTGTTATGTTGACTTTAACAGTCTAACCGCCCGTCCGGGGTGATAGGCTCCAGGCTCCCTGTCATCCTGCACTGGATAAACGGTTATGAAGGATTTGCATGAGTGGATTTAGTTTGCCCATTCACATTGATCGAGCCATTAAGTTTATATTTAGTACTTGGACCCAATATATTAGAGCTGGTTGGGTCATCATACATATTGGTGCAATTTGATTCTGGGTGTGCTGTTTGTGAGAGGTTTTAATGATTAATATATATACAGTTGTGTGCAAAATAATAGCGGTGTGTATAAAAAAGTGAATAAAGGCCAAAGTCCTTACAATAGCTTTTATTTCTATACACACAAATGCATTGGGATCACTGTACATTCTATTCCTAATCAAAACATGAAGAAAGATTACCAAATTTGTGTTAATCCTTTATAAAAATTTAAGAAAAAGGAATATTAGGCTGTTCAAAAAAATAGCAGTGTCTGCAT
>JAODLD010000046.1:19555944-19571061 GCA_026781065.1 Mormyrops boulengeri
ATGAATTTCTACCAAAAACAGTGATGGATCAGGTTAGTGATGTCGGACTGCTATTATTTTGCACACAACTGTATATGTTTAAAGTTTGCAGTTCAATAAAGGGCTAAATTTATAGCATTATAAGCAATGTAAACTTGATGAATACAATGAACACCATCACCACTCAGCTCTGTTTTGCAGGAGCCTCACCATCAGTATTCAGGACGGCGAGTTTGCCGAAGTCTGCTCCGCACGTCTTTGAAGTCCTCGGATGAAGGTTTTTACTGAAAATGATGGACGGAGACTTACATTTCAAAGGTAGGCTGAAGGGTCTGCTTTTAAAGGTCTGCGAAATTATTCCAATGAGTCAGTGTCACCGAAGTAAACAGGACTCCTGTTTGTCTTGTGTTGTGAAAAAATAAAAATTCTCCGTGGTGTCAAGAAGATGGTACCTTCGTTTTTTGCTGAATAGAGCACTCTTCCCATGAGAATTAAAAGCCCCCTGTTTGTCGGGCTGCTGATCAATATAATAGCCATCTGTGTGATGGAAGTGTGTTGCTTTTGCCCTGAGTTCAAGGCTGTAGGAGTTTTTAAGAGCCCTTAGTGATTATGAGCCCTGACACACCCTCCTCCTCTTATGGTTGCTTTCACAAAAAGCCTGTTTTCCAGTCTCTTCTCCCTTGGCTGCCTGCTTCCACCCCCCTACTAAGATCATCTGTAGAAGTGATTCACTTTTTACTCTTAGGATTTTCCAACATTGTATTGTAGCTCAGAAATAGTTTGGCTTATTTTTCAGTTTACCTCCCCCTCCACCTCATATGTACTTCACTGCTTCATTTCCCCCCACAGAAAACAGTTATCAGTACAGGTAGTTCCTGTTAACTGAGAACTTGTAAAGTGCAAGATATTTTCCCATAGAAATGTTATAAAAATAATGTAAATAAAAAAATATGTAATAAAATTTTGCCAAATAAACAAAGGAAACACAAACATATTATTGGAATTAATTAATCAAAAATATATGCACATTCAAACAAAAGTCCTTGGTTGAAAACAAAGAGAATGCTTCTTTACCAAAATTGTAACATTCACTGTAAATTTTGCTCACTTTGACTTTCAGCAGATGGGTGTTTTTTCTTCATGTAACCCATTCAGAGCTGGAGATCTCTCGCAAACCGTACGTGAAATGAACCTAGTGTATTAACAGGATCAGGTTGGGTCATGAAACCAAGTGGTACAAATCAAGCACCATGATATAATATGAATGCTACAAATCGGGCATGCACATTTGACAAAACAAAATTATCTGTAAACTTTGTTGAATTATGGACGGCATTTTTGGGCAGCTTGCATTGTGTAACATGCACATTTTTAATAAAATATTTAATTTATTACATTAAATTTTTATTTATGCCATAGAAAATTCTCGTCAAGATATAAACTCATAAATTGGGAGCTCGGAAAGAGAGAACTACCTGTATCAATATTATGCTATATCCCATTAGCTTTATTTTTATTTGTCTCAACAAATGAAAGCTAACAGGTCTCTGGGAACTTGGCGGTAGTCTACTGTCTAACTTGATTTTTCTGTGTAATGGAACTCTGACTGCAGCCAGTAGCTCTGTAGCCTCTCATGTCTGGAAGAAACTGGGTGTAACTATGAAACAATTCTGCCCTCTCACCTGGGTGGCTGTGCAGTTTCAGCCTCATTTATCACAGGCTGTCTCACTGTGATGCAGTATCAGCACATGGTCAGTGTAAGATCTGCTGCATCCAGTGCTTATTTAAAAAGACCAGTCTTGTCCCATGATCTGTCTTGAAATATAGCTTGCAGGTGCTCATAGCAATTTGTTTTTTTTGTTTTTTTTTTAAATTCTAGATGTTCAGAGGCTATTTGTGTTCGGTTGAACTCTCACGGGAGTTTTAGCCAGTTAAAAGTTTATTTTCTGAAACTAAAGCTCTTGGTTTAAAGTTATGCATAGCTGCCGTTCACTCTGTGGGAAATCTGGCCCCCTACAAGGAGCGTTTGTTTTCGCCGTCTTCTGAATGGCACAGGACACGTACGAGGATAGAGAGGGAGGCGAGATGTGAGTCCCTGTCAGCAGCGGCCACCGGGGAAAAGTGGGTGGGCAGGAAAAAAGGCACTGTATCTTTAAGAGCCGCGAGAGGAGACGGCTGGTGTGGGGCCTGCCTACCGCTCCAGTCCCCGTCTCTCAGGCAGAGAAGCCAGATGTAGCACATCAGCCCGAGCATCGGCAGCGCCTGTGCGGCCATCAGGTGACGAGGCTTGCTCCGCGCTTCCTGGCCGCCCGCTGGAGTATGCCCCATCTCCGCACCTTGGAGAAGTTATGGAGCCAAGCATAGTGGAGCGGGACCCTCACGATGGTGAGAGCAGGGCAAGCGCTTTTCTCTTTCTGCTTTATTAAGAATTATTACAAACAAAAGCTTGCAGTTTTAAAGGCAGTGAGACGGACTCCTGCTGGTTAGTGTCCGTGGGACTCAGTTGGACTGAGAAGTCTGTAGTGCTTTCAGGACCTCTGTGTCATTTGCCACTCACATTTAATCAGTTTAGCCTTTGTGAGCTTACCGGAGGAGAGCTCTCAGTCCTCATTGACTTGGTCTGCTAATTAAAAAAAAAGTCAGCAGTAGTACATCTAAGCTGCAACGAAGACCAGAAAGAGGCAGAAACAGTCCAGGGGTCCAGGTGTTCCGGCACTTTTTTGCTGTTGTTTGTTGTTTGTGAAGATAAAAAAAAAATCCTGAGTTGTGATTTATTTTTGGACTGGTTGGCATTAAAAAGGATCTGCAGAAAGTAGATTAAGTCCGTATAATCCTCTGGTTGTTAAGGTGGGAGAGAGTAACAGGAGGAATTTACAATCTACAGCATAATGCCACTGAATAAATGAGAAACGTGACTGGAAAGTCGTATTATCTACAGATTTAACCTTTTTTACTGCATCTGTCAGGACTTTGGAAAGATAAATGAGTATCTGCATTGGCCCAAATGGACTGTTCTAACGGTGGGTATGTCTTTCAAGCATTCTAAGTTTGTGAAACGGACTGCATGCTTGGGACTAACCACAGAAAAGCTTTCCAAGACCGTAGTAGACCGAGCTGGTTTTTTTATTGAGTAGGGTTTACTAGAATGAGTCAGCGTCTGAAATATTTCAGAAGGCGCAATTTACTTGTAGCTGCTCCCATTTTACTGGCACTGTTCTGTGCCATTTCTCAGCTAGTAAAAAAATAATTATGTTCATTTGTGTCAGCATGGTTGTCGTTTGTGAGGTGGAGCATATAATTTCTAATTCAATATTATTCTGCATTTTATAATTGTTCTTGAATATTGTTTGTTAGAAAACATTCTGAATATAACCAATCAAAGCTAACCCTAACCCTGTTTCAGCTTTAGCTATTTTACGGTTGTTCTTACCCTGTGCGAGTTCAGAAGCTGAGTTCAATTGTTCAGTGTCAGAAACACATATACTAGATGTTAAATCATTGAAATACCCAGTTCATTATATGTGTGACAGATCAAACACCCAGACTCTTGGCCACGAGGGGTGAATAACCCTCTAGCTTGCCAAAATGACAAGTTGTCCCTCAGCAGCCCAGTGGCCATTCTATTGATGCCAAACTCTTTCTGTAGCTGTATTTGTCAAAGTGACTGACTGACAACAATACTAACAGTAACAGCAGAAGATTGTGGTCTTCTCAGTCCTTTGGGGAGTTCGGTCTATAGAAATATGTATGTTACAGTAAATACACACACACACACACACTCACAGACCTGTATTCATGTCTTTGTGGGTACCGTCCATTCATTTCTATGGGCATAACCCTAATCCCAACTATGACAACTTTAACCCCCACCCGTAATCTCTTGGGGTTGTCTTATATTCAGGCCAATATGGTACGATAAAGTCTTTTGGCATTTTTAGTTTTTTGATTGCATTCACAGATTTTTATAAAATTGAGTTTCTCCTTGTGGGGACAGAAAAAATGGTCAAAATAACGTCCCCATGATATATACATGACCCCCACGCGCACACACACTGTGGATGTGATGGATTCCGACTTACTGCGTCTGTCATTATCTTCGTTTAGCTGCGGAGTCATGCTAAGCGGGGGAAGCCAGTGTGATTCGGCGGCACCCTCACTGCGTAGCTTTATGTATAGCTCTGGGTCTTTGGGTTTGCTGCTGGAAAAGCCAATATTTAGCCGCTATTGCTGTTTGTTTAGGTCTTAGTGTGACTCTGCAGAAAGCTGCCGATTCATAACGGCCAGTTAGGAATAGGGAAGGGTTTGGGGTTTCTCTCAGAGCGACACAACTGGCACAAAGAATGTTTCATTAACCTCTGAAGCTTCGAAAATGCATTTTGTTTCCAAACTGTTGTCTTTTTATGTAGCGACAGACACAGAATATTTCGGAGCTGAGCACGGTGCGAGTAACTCATTGAGAAGAAGATGATATACAGCTCGATGATCGTGGAGAGAGGTCTGAGGTCTGCTTTTCCACTGAACGTCTGCGTTCGTTTTGGAAGACAGCTTCAGGGAGACTTCGCGTCCTCGTTCTGCTGCTCTTTCCACTCGCCCAGTGAGGGAACCATAGAATCTAGTGACCGGATAAACTTCACAAAGCCAGAACTGGGTCAGAAACTACCAGGTATTAACAGCCTAAGGAAACTGTAAAATGTTGTGTGTAGAGTGACATTACGTAAAAAGGGAGGCAAAGGCAGGGCTGTTTGGGGGAATACAACACCTCCTATTTCAAGCTGGTCATTTGCTTCTGCTGGTCTGTCTATCAGTAATAAATCACTGAACTCCATTATTTACTTACCCCTATCAGGAACCAGCTTCTGCGTAGAGTTTGTAGTTGCCGATGGTACAGATGGGAGGACAACTGTACCCAAGAGGACAGCCTTTAATCTCCTAAATCATGAACTGGCATTTTCTGGATCTCTGTCATACTTCATAACCTAAATGTATAGGCATTTGTCAAGAGCAGTGTGTACTGCCACATTTTTCTTGTGTCATCTTGTGTAATCTTCCACAAATATTATTCGCTTGAGGCAGACGATTGTTTGACACCAGCTTTTGTACATTTTCATTTTTTGTGGGAAATCTCTCCCTACTAATTTAATGTCTTGTTACACATAAAGAGGAAATATGAAAAAATGCCATGGCAGTGCTATAAATATGTAACTGATTCTTGACAGCTGGAGCAAGTATTTTTGTTTGCCCACATTCGATTTAGTAAGGAGGCGATTTTATGTATCCAATCACAGACCTATGAATTATGTATCATTTCAGATTGTGTTCATTGCTGTTTCATAAGCATAGTGTTTTTGTAGTTGACTGCAGTTTTGTCAAATTTAACATAAATATAGTCTTCGTGACGTTTAGATTCCTTAGACCATAACAAACACAGAAAGATCCGGTGTTGATCGGTGTTGATGCATTTTCAGATATGGTTCTGATTATGTTACTATCCATCCATCCATTTTCTATACCTGATGGTTTTATGTTGGGTGTTAGGGGGTACGGAAGCTCTCCTGAAAGCTACGTTTGTCATGTTACTACTTCTACTAACAACAACAAAAAAAAAAACGATAAATCAGTATTTATTGGTCCATTACTAGTTCTATGTCACTTAGACAAGCATTTCAATGCATGTAGTAAAGCATGCACTTGGTGGCTCAGTGGGCAGCTCCGCAGGCTCAGACCTCCTGAATCATGGGTTTAATTCCCACTCTTGCTTCTCAGTGTTGGGAAGCTTGTATGTTATTCCCCAAGAATGTCTTGATCTGATTGTTTCATCCGAAACCATGTGGATCGCTGCCCATAGCGTGTGAGTATGGGCCTGGCAATGGACTTGGGTGTTTCCTGCCTGTGTCTGTTGATAGACTGCAGTCCCATCTGGGGTGTCCTGTGCTTCCTTGGTATAGCTCCAGGCTCATCCTGGCCCTGCTTTGAGGAAGCAGTCTTGGAAAATGGATGGATGAATACAATAAAGCCTGTTTTAAATTCTGATACATTTTTGATGTTTCCCATATTATAATCATACTTCATTGGTCACTTGGGCACTGGGCAGCTCAGATTTTTGTTTTTGCCAGATAGCACTGTACCAAATAACATAATGTCTTACACTTTCTACATGTGTCTCTCCTCAAGCGTTAATTCTTTCTGTATTTTTGTAAAACGTGGGGTGTAAATTGCGACAACTTTGTAAAAGCAGCTGCATTTTTAAAGACTGTTAACTAACTGACGGAAGCATCCTGGCTTGTCTCCACGTTGTTCTTCCAGTTCAATTTCTGTGCCCTGCTCCGAAGACTGTGAAAAATAAAGGCTTTGCATATTTCTATCTGCATAGCTCATAACCTTTCTCTGTGCACACTTTTGCTGCTATGAGCCAACAAAAACCTCTTTGGGTATTCTGCCCCCGACGGGCTGCTGACCAGCTGCTGGCTCCAGCTGACAGGTTCACCAGACCTGGCCAAGGCTAGCAACTGGTACATACTGGTACACGCTGGGGCTGCTTTACATTGCTGCCGTTCACATGAATCCATGCCCAGCTCAGGGGGCTCCTGATACTGCTTCTGTGTGTCATGCTCCTGAATATCAAGAGACCATTTCAAGAAATGCAGATTTAGTTTTAACCTTGAGTAGGAGGAATATAAAACTGATCTGTGGGTGCAAAAGTGCTTATTTTAAAAGGCTGAGAATGTGTTAATCAGTGACTAATGCACTAATCCAGCAGAACTCCTGCCTGATTTGTCTGGGATTTTGCCTCCAGATCAACAGCGTGGTGACAGTGAAGGTAATCACTATCAAACAGAAAGGACTGCACCTGTGAGCAGGGCATCCCACATCCCATTAAGGTGTTATTAGTGATTAGGAGTCGTGCTCAGGGGCCCCGTCCACACGACATAGTTGGCCAGCACATGTCCTGATTGTTTCTGATGGTGTCTTGTGGGGCCATGTGGCGAAATGTGATTGTCATGAGTCATCTTTGGGCATGGTTACTGCAGCTGGGATTTTTATGCTTCTGAAACGTTGGACTGGCATAATTTAGCATCTACCAGTCAACACTGTATTGCATGTCACACCGTTCAGCAGTCTGATTTAAACCCCAAAAGAACAAGCTCCATATGAATCTGGCAACTTTAACGTGCTTTTTTTCCTGCCGAAGTTTACAACGAACCTGATCCAGTGTGTCCTGATTGGTTTGTTCCTGGAGTAAAAATAGAAAAGTCTCATTTGGGAGACACTAACAGTTCATTATACTGTAAACAATGATGACATCTTAAAAATGACAATTCATTTTAAGTGCATTCCAGATCCCCCTATACTAGATAATCACATACCGACAGGAAGATTCAGTATGCCAGATGAAACCTCTCTACTTGGTATAGTCCAGATTCTGCCGGAGTCATTACCTGTATATAGACAATAAGCTACCCAATGCACTGTCAATCCTTTAAATCAGTTACATTTAATAAGTTGTCAAGGGTACACAGATCACCTTAGATGATAAGTATTTTCAAATATTGGATGCCAAAGTAGCTGAAATCCTACCCACTTTGGTGTGTGAGGTGGTTTCTAGCTGAATCTCTGTCCTTGTCATTGGCCATGCAAGCTGAGGGGGACACCATTTTATGACATCACTCCATTCTGTTCCCATCACCTGTTATTCGCCTGGCATGTTTCCACTGCGTTAATGCCTTCATACTACACACTTGGACTTACCAGACCTCCCAAATGGCAGTCCACTGTACAGCGGGACTCCTCTGCTTAGTCACTAGTAGCACTCTTACTCTGTACCCATCTTTTAGGGGAAACAATAAAACAAATCAACTCAGAGGTGGCAAGCATCTTAATTGGGTTGTATCACTCTCTACGAAGAGACAAATTATTATGAAATGCAATTATCAAATTGTCATGTCAGTGATAATAGGATTTTCCTGACAAACTGGCATTGGGAACTGTTTGGGGGGGGGGGGGTACGATTTGTAAACTTGTCCTGTTTAAACTAGCAAGCTGATGGTGAGTGAAATAACCTTTGTATCGGGAAAATGCAGAGCACCAGTCCTGTCTGTGAGAGGGATCAGGACCTGCAGTGAGCTCTCAGGCACTAAGCCACCCGCTGTGACAGAGGAGGGATCCCTGCACATTGGTTCAGGATTGATTATTCCGAGCTGACTGACTCACAATCTTCACTAGGTGTTTTATCGTGCTCTGGAAATGGTGCTGGATTACATTAATGATGGTACTCTCAAATGAAACTATAATTCAATATATTTTCACAGCAGATCACTATACATCAGACCTTCCATGTATTTTTTACATGCATTTTTGATGGTTAGGCTATTACTGAAGCAACTTAGGCATGAAAGCCTACACAAAGCCTCAGAATTTTATGCACTGTCAGGATATGTCCCAGTCATGGCCAGCAGGTGTCTCGTTCTTCCCTCACCTGTTCCTTATTGCCCCTTGTCCTTAGCGATAGATTAATTGATTACGGCTCACACCTGTCCCTCGGTCTGACCTCATTATCTGTGTATATATGTGTCGGTCATTCTATATACTGTGTGTTTGGTCCTGCTTGTGGTTTGCTTGTGTTTCCTGTTAGTGGCTCATGTTACTGGTTTCCACTGTGTTTAGGTTAGTTCTTATTCCTTCTTGTTTATTCACCTTGCCTTTTGTTTTGACCCCTCATGGTTCTTTTGTTTCTGATCAATTGTATGTTTAGTTTTGAAATAAAGGCCCCATTGGTGTCTGAAAGCTGCCCCATGGATTGTCACACCTTCCCGATTGTGATGTAGACTGCACAATTGTTTTTAATCCAGACTTCAACATTTATGTCAGTCAAAATGCTAGTAAACGCTTGGGCTCTGTCTTAAGTCCCTGTCGCCTAATTTAATCTTGCCTTGGCTTGACAATAGAGGTAACTAGTTGCACTGGAATAGTGGGTTTTCTGGATTCTAGGGGATTGGGGGATAAATGCCTTTTGAATGTTACTGTAACCTCACCTGGGAGTTCGCACCCTATTGCAGCCCAGCTTGATATAAGGCTGGTTTCCATGCCAATTCTCTGAGCCCCTCCTACTTGATGGCTGATTCTCCCCACAAAGGGCTCTGTCTCCCCCCTCCCCTGGTGTGATTTTTCAGGCCACACCCACTGCTCGTGTGCACAGGAAGGACCAGTTCATTCTCTGTTTGAATGAGCACCCACCCCCCACGATAAGAATGCAACTTGCCTGATAAACACAGGCAAGCTGCCTGTGATTAACCCACAAAAAGTTTCCTTTTTGTGGGTTAATCAATTTAGAGCTTTCTGACTTCAGTTGAGGTTGGCTTTCAATATGTAAGTGGAGTCTGTTCAATGGACTGCATTTTTACTTCTGCGGGTAATTTTTCAAATATGCATAGAAGCAAGAAAAGTAAGCACAGTTAAATCTTTTTGGTTTTGGTCTGTATTTTTCCCTTCAGGAAAGCGGGGCCAGACAAACAGTTTCTACCTCGGCCTGCAGTGGACACGTCATCCCCCCCGATGAACCTTATCACAAAAAATCTGGGTCATTTGCAAGGAAAATAAAGTATGACACTCCAGCTGTCTCCGCACAACATTTACTTTGTGGAAGAAAGTCAATATCTTGGAAAATATCATAATGTGCAGCTGTTTGACATCCTGTTGAATGAAACACCTTTATGGATTTATTACAACTGCACGTCATCATGCATTAGAACAATTTACCACAGCATGATACTAGCTCCCTGACTCTTTTAGCAGCACCAGAATTCTCTTAATGTAGTTTATTTTTCTTAAAGGAACATTCACCTAATCAGAGAGGTGATATTGGACATTACAAATATAGATACAAAAATAAAATGATGGTTGCTCTGTTAATCTGCTTGTGAGATTCATTTTCGGTTAGTAGCTGGAGTACAATCATTTTTGGAGGGAAAATATTACTGCGCCATGAAGTCACTGTAAACAGTGAGCAAAACTGATTGGTGCATGGTCACCGCAGATGGATTTAGCCTACGGAACCTTCTGCCGGAGAGACTGAAAATTAAAGGCTGAGAGAGGAGACCTCGCAAGGTCAGAGCGCTGGAAAGTCAGAACTTCAGGGAAAAAAAGACCACAGCGGCAGCCGTGTCCATTTGATTTATTTCATCTTTATTTCATATTTATTTCATGCCTTGTGTTGCCTCATCTAGGGATTTCTGAGCGAGCGCCAGCCTTATTTTGATTAAGAGAGATTATATGCCTGCCGGGTTGTGGTCTCTGAAAGTGAGCCCTTTCAGTTTCTATAAAATGGCAAACTCTGTACACCAGACTGCGTTATGGATAAGGGGTGGGGGTTGGGGGTGTTGCTGGAGCCAGCTTGCAGTCATCTTGTGGAATTTCAAGCCCGAGTCTCCATGGAACAGGACTCAGCTGCCCGGGAGGGATCCTGACTCATCCCTCACACTGGACACAAGTGACTTTGTCTCAGAAAACAGCCGCTGAGCAAGTGGCTTTGACCAGCCGTTCTCAGACCAGGAAGTCGTGTCTGGGGCAGGAAAGTTACACTGCCCGGAGTTCAGAATGCAAGCCATGATGCGGCTCATTACACGGTGCAGCACTGGTCCAGACTAAACAATTTTAATACATGTCTTTAATCTTCTGCCAATATAACTTAATGAAAGCTTGAGACAACCTTCATACTGGGTACACTGGCCACCAAAGCTTTGCTCTAATTAAAGACATGATTAGGCTGTATATGTTAATTATGCTCATATTTTTGGCATTCAAACACCTTTAATTATGTTTTTTTTGCATCCATATGTAAACTTATTGTAACAAGACACCACTGATTAAATTCCAATTCTACACATTTAAAGGGACACTAGTTAATCCCTGCAGCTGTTTTCTGAAACAGCAGCTGCAGCTTAACTGTTAATAATTTGTTTGGAAACTTGAGTGTTGCATAACTCTTCCAATTTGTGATGCTCATAAAGTATCTAAATCTTTGGACAAGTGCAAGAGATAACAATTGATTTAAATGGAACCAATTAAGTGGGAAGAAATGCTGTGCCTCACTGTAACTTTGAGAAAATGCTTCCCAGTCACTGAGTGTCTCTGCGTTTTTTCTTTTCTTTTTCTGTGTATGTGCTCAATGTAGAGCATATAAAGTGAGCCTGTCCTTGGCTCATGGAAGGAAAGAACCTACTCTGAATCTGACTAAATGCAGAAAGACTCTCCCTTTGAATGAAACGGTCTTGTCACAATGTGTGGGTGGCACTAAAAGCTATTACATCCAAGCGTACACGTGACGTTGAAGAGCACTACTCAAAGATGGCTGGAGGTTTTGAACATATGTTAATGATAATGTAATGGAATCTCATTTTCATTTTCAGTTGTTTAATACAGTAGGTACTAGTTATTGTGGTTCGCTCTGATTGTTCTGTTGAAGGATAACCATGAACTTGGGAAACACATTCATTAGACATTTTATCAGCTTCCAATATTAACGATATTACAGTATTTGTCCTGTGTAAGCTGAGAACGTTTTTCCATACATCTAAGCTGCACCAAAATCCGATCTAACACCCATCGTAGAATTTCTCTACTTAAATTTCTTACTGTTAATCAATGGTGTTCCCTGGGATAATTACTTTATGAAAAGTGTGCTGAGGCTGAAAAAGGTTGGGAAACACTGGCCTAGGGCACCACCCCCTAGACTAGAGCAAGGTTCATCACTGGGATCCACTGCCCGAGACAAAGTGAAAGTGAACGCAATGGAGCTTCCCTAGGGTGCCACATAGGCTTTTTAACACCTGAAAGATGCCTTCTTTTACAGGACAATGATACATTTGTTGCTTGGATTTTTCTCACATCTAGTGTGAATTTTTACCTGTTCGCACAACTGGCTGCAGTACTGAAGAAGTTCAGTTTAAATGAGTGCCTTTCTTAGGAGTAAAACAATGGGAACTGACTACTTTCAGTTACATTTGTATGCTTAACCAGCATTGACTAGTTACCACGACAGTTTTAAAGTGGGTCAATTTACTCCTACGGCCTTTGAGTCTTAACGTTGTCCTACATGATTAGAAAAACCACAGGGTGATATTAGTTTCCTTTTCATCCTACACAATCTCCTTGACAGTATAGACACAGTGCTCGTATTTGCACGGTTTGCATTTCTATGACATCCTCTTAAAGCCCCTGTGATGAAGCCTGTTATGTACATTGAACATCCACCTTTTAAAGTGAATACAAGCTACAGTTCTCCCCGGAATGGGCTGTGATGCCAGAGCCCTGCTTCAGTCTGCCAGTCAGTCATCATCACAGTTTTTGAGATTTAAAAGCCCAGTCACCAATTATCGTGGTCATGATGCAGACTGACACCATACTTCACTTGTACGGCCCTGTGTTGAAAACAAGCTGGTGATTTTCTTTTGTACTAGTTTTTTGCAAATTTTTTCTTTACTGTTAAAATATTTTGAGTTTTGAGCATTTTTGCTTTGCCCTTTCCTTTTTTCATCTGAACTCTATGACTGCTTATTCAGTAGAGGCTCATAGTAAGCCTGGCTCCCATCGCACAGAACGGAAGACACACACTGACACACATACATGCACACTAAGGACAACATACAGACCCTAACCTACGTGTTACAGCCCAAATCTTAGGTGGGCTTTGGCTGTATCAAGAGAAGATTGATCAGAGATGTAGAGTAATACCAACAGGGTAATGCCAGTCAGATTCCAGTTGTCATAACAACTCCCCCTCAGAAGTACGGTAAAGAAGCGTGTGCTAATTGTGCGTGGGTGATATTGAATTAGCCTGCTCTCCTGAGCTCTCTGATGAACAAGCACAGGGGTGTGAGGCCTTTACGTGTGAAGGTTGGCCTTACAGTGGACCTCAAGGCTCTTCTTGTGTTCTGCACGGCAGTTGCCGCTGGGTGTGTGCGTGCATGTGGAATGGGTGTGACCTGTCCCTGGCTTTCGAATGAGCCCGTGGGCCTGGATTTCCGGCACTTGATGTGCAAAGGATTCGCATTCAGCCTTTCTCACTTTTCAAGCTGCTGCTGACTGACCAGTTTCTAAAGATTTGTTAGCCAACGGAAGCATATGTGGCTGTAGTCTGTCAGAATACAGAGGGGGTCGTTGGGCCAAATGGTGATTTTAGTTTGGACATGGCTACTTGAGTTTAATGTGGAGAGACAGTGGAGCGTGTGTTGCTATGGGTGTAAAAATGAGGAAGGTGAGCTGGGTTTTGCTCACTGAAGGCCATGACTGAGGTGAATACTAGAACATGACATAGCTTCATTCTTTCCCAAAACTCTGAAATCCTCACAAGACCCCCCACCCCCCCCCCCCCCCCCCCCCCCCCCCCCCCCCCCCCCCCCCCCCCCCCCATAACCCACAGTTAAATGTACCTAAGTGTTACTTGGTGACTATGAAATGTATATGTAAATATGGGACACATTGCTCATTGGATTTTGAAATGTTTATTTTTCATGGGGGCTGAATGTGGATGCCCACCAAAATAGGGCTTAGAACCACCTATGTTCCACACGGACCCCCGGGCCCCAAATGCATCCCGCTGACGTTCCTTCTTCACTGAATTTGCAAGACAAATGTCTTTCTTGAATTTCCTGGATTAACAGTCGCTCCCGGCGACTGTTTGTGTTAACGGGCGTCATCGAGAGGCGTCATGGAGTCTGTGTCACCCCATCGTTCGCTCCCGCCGCACGCCATCATGCTAATCATGCTCCCCCTCAAAAGCCAGGTCTGTCTGTTGCGACGGATATGGGGGCGCTCTGACCTGAGCCACAGCAGGCAGAAGCCAAAGTAAATTAAAAAGAATAGATCCCGGCTCCATCCAGCCTGACACCCACATTCTCATTTCAGCCATGTTATGCATCGATCAATGTCATATGGGAAAGGACACTCTTTGAAAATACCATCTTGGTAATTATGCCCAGGAAACAGCCCAAAGCTTTCAATTCAATGGCCACATCCAAAGTATATTCCAAGCATACAAAGTTTCGCCTTATAGCAGTGTTTACCAACCTAGTCCTCGGGGACCCCTGGCCGGTCCACATTTTTGCTCCCTCCCAGCTCCCTTCCAGGGTTTGTTAAAAACTGCCTTATAGAACCACAGTGCTGTGAGGGTATCCAGAAGGTTGTTGGTGTGAGTCCCAACTTAGCTCTGTGTGTGTGGAGGGTTTGGATCCCCCACCCCCCTTTTGTGTGGGTTACCTATGGGTACACCAGATTCCCTGGCTATAGTTCCACATGCTGGATTTGGGTAAGAACAGGGACTCCTTCAATAAAATCCAGCTGCAAGCAATGGAAGCCACTTTGGGCAAGAATATCTTGTTTTCCGTACTCTACCAAACAGATCCACCTAAGTGTAACTGCTTCTTACAGGGAATTGGGGGGTCAAAGGTCACCCTCCTCATATGCCCCCCCCCCCCAAAAAAAAAAATGATTAGGCACCCTCATTAGATTCAGTCTGGAATCACAGGCTGCACTGTATTTACTGATAATTAAATTATATAATTGTATAATCCCACATGGAGATATAATCAATGCTCCATAAATTACATAACGGTAACATATTGGGGACACTGAGACATTAAACACTGTTACTTATGACTGCGTTTGTGAAAGAAAAAAAAAGATGTGAATCTCTCATACAGGAATGAAAGTAAACAAAATAAAGGGGAAAAAATAGAAAGCCTCAGTGTCAATTGCGGACTGTTTGCAAACAGCGTCTAATCTGCCGTCTATTAAAAAACACAGCTAATCAGCACGGAGAATGGAGAGGGAGGCAGACATGCTAACGAGGGCAGATACAGAGCGAAGCATCGGTAGCTTAAGGACGCCAAAAGGCTCATCGACGCGCCTGAAATTGATCCTCCGGGTTGTAAACGTTCACTCGCACGCAAGCTTTTAGCATTGCTATTTTTTTAACATTTCATAACAGTGAGGACAGGCCGGGTAGCCCTCGGGTAACCAGTGAGCGGCCTGTTAAATAAAGACCGTCAGATCCCTGCAATGCCAAACGTGACTGTCACGAAGCAGTGCAGTGACACATTTTAGCTTACTTGGGGGGGGGGGGGGGGGGGGGGTGGTTACCAGGAG
>JAODLD010000046.1:19573851-19584893 GCA_026781065.1 Mormyrops boulengeri
CCCCCCACCCCAAGACTGTCCTGTGTAGGAGTTCTCCAAGGGGTGGAGTTAAAGCTGGGTGCTCTTCCCTCACCACAGCCTGCGTTCTGATTGGCTGGTGCTCTCTTTGGAATTCCACACCGCGAGGGGCTTATTCTTCATCTGCCCGACGGGGGTGGGGGGTCCCTCCCAGGGAGAGAGAGAGAGAGTGCCTGGGGGGGGGAGCGAGAGAGCATGCCATAGCCGAGCTCTCAAGCTACCCCACACAAAAGCACAACAGTGTCTTTTTTTGCCAGTATGCTTTTTTCTTAGTTTTTTTTTTTCTAGGGGGAAGGAACAGAGCACCGCTTGGGTCAAGTCTTTGGAGAGCTGGAATTCCTGTGGCTACCCTTAACTTGAATGAACGGTGCACAGGAGGAGGGGGGGGGGAAGAAGGGGAAAGGAAACTGCGGAGCCTTACAACTTGTTGCTCTTGGCTCTTAGCGCACGGAGGATGAAGCTGCCGGCCGTCGGCCCGAATTGAGCAGGGCGGCTTCTGTGGTGGGCACTCTCTGGCTCGCCTGTGCCGGGGACTGCCATCTGCAAAGGCAATACGTTCCTGTGCTGTGGGAAGGAGGCGTCCGGGCAGCACGAAAGCGTGCCTGTGAGCTGCCCAGGTAGGCTGCCCTGTGCGAGGCACAGAGGTACCACACCTCTTACTGCAAGCATCTTTACTTCCCAAACTTGAGGTTTCTGTACATTCTAATCTCACTTACCATGGAACATTGGGGCTGTGTGAAGATGTATATGATAAGATAGCCGCTGAACTTTGAGACATCGGTCCAGCTCAGGACTTGATTATTGCCTCACGGAATGGCCTCAGTCGGGGGAAGCATGGGATTAGTTTGTAGCTTACTGTAAGTGTCATTCCAGTTTATTGACGATGAGTGATGGAGATGCATCTGATTTCTTTACCTACCTTTAGGGCTGGCATTTTTAAAATAAGCTCAATGTGGTTTTTATGTGTTATATTTATCCTATTTGTTCTTTATTTCTAATTTCTGATTTTAAAATGTTTTTTTAACATACATTTTAATATTGATAATGTTTCACCTAAATCTGTATAATATATAAGGGTTCACAATTAACTGCTGTTGATGTCCTTGTATTTTGAACTACATAGTAAATCTCTGGCAGCTGCTTTGAGGCAACTGTTCAGGGAACTGGGGTATAAAATAATAATAATGATAATGATAATGAATGAACAGTAACTGTCCCAGGGCTTCCCTTCTGATGTTGTCCTAAGCGCGGTGTGTCTATGGCCAAATGTGAAGGAGCTGTATGTAGTGTTGGTTCTGTGAGCTCCTGGTGTGTTTGATGATGACCACAGCCTTGGGTCTAACCAAACTGCCCATATGGGCCAAGCCATCCATGTAGCAGCACTTATCACTGTAGAGCGCCACCTATGAATTGCAGCTTCATCTTGCTGCTACTTAGTGGTAGCAATGCTCTTGGTTCACTGCATAGTGACATTGATTTCATCAATGTAATATCCTTGGTAATGGCATTGATGCAGGAATCCTCAAAGCGAGTATCCTCGGCGCTTCATCCTTGCCTTTAGCTAGCGGTATAGATCTGTACACTGTGCATCATTTGTTTCTGTTTATTTTGTGCTGTCATTTAGCTGTTTCTTCCATCTAAATATAAATTCTGCACATTATTTCCCTGAATGTTGGTCATTAATTGAAGGATTTATTTTTACCGTGATAGCCTCCCTGTATGACTACATATGACACCGAATGTCACTGAGTCCTTAATTCTGAAGTACTTTTCTTACACTTGTTCACTCTACCTGAGCCCAGGGTTCCCCAGGATCCTAGAGAACCTGGTTAGTGAGCTGTCTGCAGTAAAGTGACAATTATGTGACAGTGAGCTTCCCCTTCATTGTGAGCTGGCTGGACAGGTGGTTCCATTACCTTTCCCAAACAGGGGAGCTGCCCTCCTGGGTCAACGCACTGTGGGGTCTCTGTTTATACCCCTGTATGTTAATGTGTTTGCCAAGGGAGGCAGGCTCGTACTTATTAAGCACTCAAAGTAGCCATCAGATAGTTGCTGAGGTCTTTTATAGCCTTTGGCACCATTTGGTATTTTCTTTCTCATGGGTGAGATGGCATAGAAAGCTGTGTTGCAAGTACTTGGCTGGCGTTTACATGAATAGCTCAGGCTTGTTTGATGTGGAATGAAAAAGGTTCGATAACAAATATTTGGTACGTTAGGTCATGTTAGCCTAAGGAGGCCGGCTGTGTGAATTATCAGCTGGTGTGATCGTCTGACTCCCGCATCACCAAAGCACACTTTGGTTTGTCACCATGAGAATGAGGCAAGATGCTCAGCATTCCGGTACAGGCAGTGGTTGAGTTGCAAAAATATTTCAAAGAGTATGGTTGGGGGGGGGTTGGGAGTGGTCTCCGATGACAATATTAACTGGAGGGACGAGAAAGTTTGTTGGGGGAGGGGAGCAGGTTTGCACGGCCTTGATTAAATTGGTTTGGTCTGCAATCCGGCAGTTGAGTGCCCCTGAAACGGTTGATTTACCTTCACGTGTGAGACGATTGCACAGAAAATTTTAGATGGATTGTTAGGGGGGTGGTATATTTCCAAAGGGGATGTTCTTTGTAATTGTTTCCCATGGGGGGATGGCATCCATGTGTATCCCATGACAGCTGGAATCCTGGGTACAAGTTTGCTAAAATTCACAGGCACACAGCATTGACTTTGTGTGTGGCGTGATTATGGAGAAGTAGGCCTGCTGTACTGTCCTGGCTCTGATGAAACAAGTCAGTCTCTAACAGAACTTTTATTAAGGATTGACTATTAGTGGGAAATAAGAAGTCCTATTTTCACTAAATTGGCATAGAAATTAAAAATGTTTTATGAACAACATTTAGTTTACTTGCTAATGGAAATAACATTTTCCTAAATAATGGAACTAAACATTGTATAAATAGGGTTTCTGAATACAGAGAATTACTGATCATTCATTCATTCATTCATTCATTCATTCATCTATACTTATTACTGACAGACAGTTACAGAGTCAAGAGATGACTCGTACCCAGAAAGTAACTTTAGTTCAATAGATGCTGGGGCAGGTATAATGAAGACGAGGTGTACAGAAGACCTCAGAAATCCCTGAAACCACTAGCCATTGCTTTAAGGCAGTGTTGCCCAATCCGGTCCTCAGGGGCCTACAGACAGCCCACATTTTTGCTCCCTACTAGGAGGTGGGAAGGACCAAAAATAAGGATTCTCTGTGGGTACCAAAGGACCAGATTTGGAAGCACTGCTTCAAAGGAATGAATATTTGTATTAATAATGAAATCGAAAATGATGAAAGGAACGCAACATTTTTTATTAATTGTTTCATTAAACCGTTGATTAATTGTCACGGACTTATTAAATAACCCTCTAAAGATGTTTATGCAATAGAGTGAACGACTCCATAATTGTCCTTTGAGCATGGTTATTGTCATGTTTATATGAGTGAAATTCTCAAGCCTGATAGTTAAAGTTAATTTATGCTAATTTATACAATAAGAGGAAACATTTACTCTTTCTGCTGATTACAAAAGTAAGAAATATTATTATGACAAAATATCATTTTATCAAAAAAAATTACATCTGAAATGGTTATTGCTTTTTACTGACTGTTCGGTCAATGGTATGATTTTCCCCTGTAAGTTTGAGGACCTCCTTGCAGGGCTGCATGTAGATTAATATCATACCCAGGACAAAGCAATTGCAGGTTAAGGGCCATGCTCAAGGGCCCAATGGAGTAGGATCACTCCTGACATCCACGGGATTCAAACCAGCAACCTTCCTGTTGCTGGTACAGATCCCCAGTCTCAGAGCCACCACTCCATGAAATTAGAAATGGCTGTGTAATAATCATTTTTTTAAAATTATTTGTAGAAATTATCCTTTTTATTTGGTAAGTTTTGCTTACAAACTAGCAGCTGCAGTGTCCTAATGTAATCTATGCAAGTCTAGCACTTCAGAGTATGACTTTGCCAAGGCTGATTGCTGTTAAATCTGGAGCATAAATTGTAGCTTCACGAAATAAACTCATTTCTCTGTATTTTTGTAAAGCCCCTTTTGTGGAACCAGACCTGTTTCTGACAAAGCAGTCCCAGATACACGTACAGCTTGTCTACATAGTTGAAAAAAGTCACAGTTCTATAACATTAGCCCATCAGCTAATCAATAAATCAAATTTCTCAAAAGATCTTTGATTTTTGCATCTTTTGGCATCAAGAGTGCTGTTAAACAAAATGAGATTTTGTAACACTGGCACTAATTACACTTTTTCTTTCCTTTAGTTCTGTATTCATTAATTGATTCACCCGAGTCATCTCCCTAGGGGTTTCGAGAGTTAATTACAAGATGCTTGATGCCGTAATGGTCATTAATGGAACGATGAGAATGGCTGTTATTTCAGAGCAAGAGAATGCAGACGGTCAGACTAAATGGAGAAGAGCCGCCATGTCTCTCGTGGCTGCTCTGCAGAACAAATGGTGGTCTCATTTATCTGAGCTGCAAAGAACCAATATCTAAACTAGGGTTTGGTTTATTGACACATTTATGATCAGGAAAGTGATATGATAAGGAAAGTGATATCATTATTCCAGAATTTGCAGTTGTATTGATGTTTTTCTTAGACCAGTGGCAGGAACATTTATTCTCCTAATGAGTACAAAGGAGAATTGATTGCTCTCCCTGTTCCTGATGTTGTGTGCATAGTTAACACAGATAGACCTCATCAATTTACTGTATTCTTCAGGATTCTTCAGCTCTGGTTGAGAGTAATATTAACTCCTTTGAAGGACACCTGATCATTTTTGTTTATCAGAATTTGTTTGTTGTTGAATTAAGGCCACAGACACACTGAACCGAACCAGAAAATATTTTTTGTTTGCAGAGAGGTATACTTTTGCTCTACACAATTATGTTGGAGACCATGCCCTCAAGCTCTAGGCCTGAACGTGAACAGAAGGATTTAAGATTCCTCTGTTCTCTGAAGCATCTGCTTGCTGCTGTGTTGTAGAACACTTTGTTTTAATTTTTGTTAATTTATACAGTCTGGGGAATATGCAGGGGGGTTCCAAGATTCATCTGAAATGTTTTCATAAGCTTCAAACTAAAACATGAAAAACTAAATTCATCAAATATTCTGCCACTTGCATCACTGTAGTACGTTGCTTGCTAGAGCCCAACTTTAAGTACGAAATATTTCAAAATGAAACCTCTAGTTTGATTTTTTTATTGGCTGCAGAGGCAAAACTGTAGACTATTAATTGGCGCCATGCGATTTCGGAACATGGTGTAGTTATATGTTGATGACAAGTTAAAGTTACTTTGTTTAAATTTTTTTTTTTTTTTTTTTAACAATGTCAGTGACTGATTCCACCAGATAGATTTAAAATTGAGTAATGAGTAAGTAAAAACTGCTCCTTGTATTTGCATTGATACTTTTATTTTCTTGAAGAATCTTTTGAAGTCACACATTTTATGGGCCCATCCCCCAGTCTCTCTACCCCTGCTCCTGAACAGCCACCCACATGGGTACATGAAGCCTGCCGCTGGCTGCCGACCCTGCTTCACTCCCCTCGTTAGTCAAAGGGAAATGAAGGAAATCCACCTGCAACAAGTCTGTGACTGACAGACAGACAGGCTCTGCCTTCACGACACGCTTTGAAAAAGTTTCTGGTTGAAAAAAGACCCCCGTCTGGGCCCCTCTGATCGGTGTCTGCAAACTCTCAGGGTTTATTTGCTATTCAGACGGTCGTCAGGCTCTGTGTTTTTGGAAACCAAGCAGATCTGTTCTTCCTCACAAAGTGGAAATGTAGAGACCACAGCGAGTATCAACCCCCCGCCCCCCTTTTCAGCCTAGTGTCAACATTATACACAGTAAAATATAAACGCACAGCTAGCATTTTAAATTGCATCTTCAGTTATTTATTTAGTAGTCGCTTTTATTCAAAGTGACGCACAAGTGAGGCAGAAACTACGTCACAAGCATACAGCAGTCATATGTGCAGCTAGGCTGAGCTTCCAATGTATGCTGAGGTACAAGTGCAAGTTAACACTGGAGCAAGAACTGACAACACATACAAAGATAGTAAGGACTGAATAAGACAACTGTTCAAATCAAAGACAATGTGCAAAAAAAAACAGCAATACATGAAACCAGCGGAGGGATCGCAGTGCAGGATGGTGGTTTTATGGCTGACTAAGGTGTTCTCAATTCCGATCTTGAGGTTCAGATGTTTTTACAGATTTTGTATGATGGGTGATGATAACAAGCTCAACTTCTAATTTAAATTTGAGTGATAGTAGAGTTCCATGTTACATTACAAACCTGGACGGCAGGTTTACATATATAACTTGCATGCCTTTTTTTTACAGTTAGCTTTGTGTTGCAATAAGCTAGAGGGACATGGTGGCAATGTGAGTGAGAGGCTAGTGTCACACTGTTTCTGTGTTTTTGCTTTTTTGCAATGTGTCTGGTGTTATTTAAGCTGTCATACTATTGGATGTTTTGATATTACTTAGGGAACCATACTTCATTTGCTTAATCCTATTTTTGCAGAGAAAATGCTGGAAGATCATTTGGTGTGTGTGGAACATCACTGGTCCAATGGCCATGCCCTATGCCTATACTGGTATTTACTGTCAGCTCACATTAATCAGATGTGATGACCCCCCCCCCCCCGGTCTCCTGATTATGAGTTATGATTGAATTCGCCTTACCTATACTTTCTGCAAACTGCAAACAAGCTTTGAACATCATTTTAGCGTCGTTCTTAGTGTTTCACAGCAATGCCTAGACATTCCCACCTCTCTCCTCATTGTGCACAGTGCATGATAATTTTTTCTTCAATATGTTAATTGTCACGTTTAGACTCATTAAATTATGTTCTATAGATGTGTAAGTAAATAGAAGAAAAAGTGCCAGTTTGAATCTCAAAAAGACAGTCATTGTCCTTTGAGTACAGTGATGTTCATGTAAACAAAATTCTCAAGACTGACAATTAAAGTTAATTTATGTTAATTTATACAGTTTACATAAGAATGCAGGAAATTCTGCTGTTTGTGAAAGTAAATGAAAGGTTAACATATCCAGGAGTGTGCTGTTTGCTGAATTCTCTGCTCCAGATTGTCGGATCACCGTGGCCTGGATTCTCACATCATGTAACGAACAGCTACACATTAGCCTGCCCTGTTGGTTGTAAATATTTCTAAGGAACACATGTATGTGTATAATTTATGCCCTTATTTATAGTTACTGTAGAGCCAGTACGGGCCAGTAGAATTAGTTGATTGCTGGTGTTAAAAATGGACAAGATATGAAAAGCTTGACTCCATTTAGCTTAGAAGAAAACTAATGCATTATGGGAGGAGTCACAGCGGCTGCAGGAAAAGCAGGTGTTAAGTTTTGCTCGAGGTATCTTTTATGTTAAACAACAAAGCATGATAAAAGTGCGGGGCTCATTAGCACTGAGGGCTGAGTATCAGGAATGCATTACGCTGCCCTCACTGGGCTCGTAACACACGCCGCCAGCCTGGAGCCAAGCCACATCATTTAATAAGGAGACGGACCTCCAGCCTCTTGTCTCTGGAGCTCGTCCCGGTACCTGTAACACCAGACCCCCACCTAGTGAGCTCTGAATGTGATGGTGAATCATTGTGTTATCATAAATCCCACTGATCGCCATCATGCTGAGTGCATAATTAGGAGTGGTTTTTGTATGTTTGTTTGCTGCAGACCATTGAACGCCACACAGCACAGAAAGACAGCGTTAATGCAAATTCACAAATGGGATGTCATTGAAGGGAGTAGGACTTCAGATTCCAGGAGAGGGACACTTATTCCCTTCAGCGGCATGCTTTCTCTTTCTCCATCGAAATGTGATTAAATGCATTTCGTCCATCTGCATGGGCATAGTACCGTATTGCAAACTTAGTAAATTGCAGTGGGTTGAGGCGCATGCTGATGAACATGCTGGGCATGTGCATCGCATTAGTGCACTTGGATACCAGAGGGGTCTGTGATCAGGTTATTTTGACATCTAACAGATGCTTTTCATTCTAGAACCCAGCCTTCTTGTGGCTCTGCAGGTCCTGAGAGATTGCAGACTGGTGAATACGGGTCCACTATAGCCTATTCCCATGCAGACCAGCATGCATTGAGATCAGAAGGGACAGGACCTTAGCTGGATGGTTACTGAGGGACCAAACCCTTTATGATTGTCTCTGGAAATTAGGAGGAGCAGATTCGGAGTATGCAGGGTGTCCCATATCGCCCGTTATTCTGCTTTTACCAAAACTGCATTTCAAGGCAGAAACACCATGTAGAAGACCAAACCCACAGTATCGCAGTTAATGGTATGGAAAGCATACTAAGCTTACCCCTAAACTCGGCTCACAAAAATGTATAGACAGAGGCGTCATAATATTATAGTGTACTATACTATAGTCACACACTGCAGATACATGTTTTAATGGCAGAGTATCATACAGTGTCACCTCTACGTGACAAGGAACACTTTGTTTTCAGTCAGATTACAGTGGGCGCTAAATATTGGCTGTAATACTAATGAACACCATTCAGAACAAACTATATTTACTGTATTTCCAATATATATTGATATAAATGCTAGACCTTATCTGATTATATGTAGCTCTGTGTGTGACCTTCCAAAGTGAACCGAATGAAAAAAACTAACCTCGAACGAGTATGTGAGTTTTGTCCGACTTGTACCTCGACCGAAATCTTGCACCTCAACTGTTTCCCCTAAAACTAGTATGGGTCAAGATGCATTCAGCTCTACCAATTCGTATCCTGAATGGGTCGGTTGAGAAAAATCAAGCCGCAACTCGACTGAAAACTCAGACATACATTTAGTGATACAGTAATTATGGCCCCTAAGAAAGTAAGCAGTGATAGCAGCAAACCAAAGAGTGAAGTAGTGAGAGTAACAGAAGAAAGGAAATTATAGCGAGACTTGAAGGTGGTACACATGTGTTTGCTCTTGCTTTGGTATATGGTATTGTCATTTATTTTATGTTTATTGCTTTTGTATGTGTGATTTTTCGTGTGAGTATTACATTTATATTGATTGTTAATGCTTTTAACCATTAGATAGATAGATAGATAGATAGATAGATAGATAGATAGATAGGCTGTCGTTTGGGGGTCTGGAATGGATTCAATTCATTTATATCATTTCTTATGGGGAAATCTGACTTGGACTTCGACCAAATCGCAACTCGACCAGCCTTCTAGAACGAATTAAGTTACCATTGTATATGAAAATGATGGATGGAGAATAGACAGTCCAGCTACTTAGGGTGGACAGACAGGTTGTGAGGCCTTGCCGGCCTGGGCCCAGTGCTGACATGCCTGGAATATGCTGTCACTTTAAATACAGCCCTTCATCTTCATCAGATGAGAAGCAGCTGGGTGACTTGAGTGCGTCCTAGAGTGAGGCAGCGGAAAACTCGGTAAGCAGGACGCGACCTGCCTTGATCAGACACATGGCTGCCGGGCCTATTTTAGCGGCTCGGAGGCAGAGGATATACAGGGATGTCTTTGCCTCATTGCGCCTGACTTTTAAAGGCGCGGTTTCTATTAAGCCTGCATCTCATAGAACATCAGAGTCGAGATGAACATGCGGGAAAAGAGATACTAACAAAACCGAGATGCGCGGTTGGGACAGTGACGTTAGAGTCCTGGAAACAAACAGACATGGAAAAACTCTGAACAGGTGGTCACGGCATTGCTTCGTCTCGCGGTCCTTAATCTGGTTAGGATTCTAAATCCAGCATGATAGAGCAGATATTTGCAGTGACCCATGCTGAGTTTAGAGTTACCGTTTTACCATGGATACCATGCACACCCACATAACCCCTCCACCCCCACATAAACCATAGCGCACCTGCGAGGTGAAAGGCTCAGGTGACACGTGTGCATTATGCAGCAGAAAAACATGACAGGCTCAGTCCTGCGAGCTGCTGTCTCTTGGCCCCCTCACTGTTTTTTCATGTGCCGAAATGTTAAATTCAGTCTCCTGCTGATTCTGTGTACTGTGCAGTGTGTTTACTGCTTGTGATAATTCTCCTATGACCTGACTTTCTTGTCTGTCCCGGGGCAATAACAGGTGTTAGGTATGCTATTTTCCAACCTTCGGATGTCTCTCATATCTTGAGGGTCTGAGTGTATACCTCTCTGGGGGGGGCGTTGTTTAAAGCAGGATTGTCTGGTACGTGTGTCAGCGCAGGATAATGGTGGCTTGAAGGTGTGCCGACCCACTGCGTGTGGGTCTTCTACAGCAGTCAGCTGATACCCTCACCACCTCACCCGTCAGTGGTCACGCATTACTTTATAAACCAAAAACTGTGATTTGCCAGACCTCCAAATGCATGCACAAAAAAGCAAAGACTGCGTAATTCGAGAAAATGGATACATCCAAAATCAAAGAAGCGTTATCAGCGAATTAGTGTGATTTTAGCGTTTTTGGCTGTTCAGTGTATCGACTGACCCCCTTGTACATTTTATAGCATTCTGGTTGTGTCTCTGCTACGCATTCCAGTAATTTCGACTAGATAAATTGAAAGAGGGAAATTTTTGGTTATCTTCTTTGTGTCATGTTTCCTTTATGACATTTCCCATTGTTTGAATTTTTCAAAGTGCACCAATGTCCTCAGGCTTTATGCAGTGTTTTTTAAGGTGTGATATATTTTCAGTGAGGCATCTCAAGAAAGACCCTTCACAGATTATAAAGGTCATGTCATCCTTGGCAAACAATAACAGGTGTTTTGAACTGTTTGATGTGTACCCTCCAATAGAGTGGTGCCCTGTTTGATATGTACCCTCCGATAGAGCGGTGCCCTCTTTGGTATGTACCCTTCGATGAAGCAGTGTTCTGCTTGGTGTGTACCCTCCTATAAAGCAGTGCCCTGTTTGGTATGCACCCTGTGCTAGAGAGGTGCCCTGTTTGATATGTACACTTTGATTGAACAGT
>JAODLD010000046.1:19584993-19599085 GCA_026781065.1 Mormyrops boulengeri
GTCCTGCTTAGTATGTACCCTACGAAAGAGCAATGTCCTGCTTGGTGTGTACCCTGTGCTAGAGAGGTGCCCTGTTTGATATGTATACTTTGATTGAACAGTGTCCTGCTTAGTATGTACCCTACGAAAGAGCAATGTCCTGCTTGGTGTGTACCCTGTGCTAGAGAGGTGCCCTGTTTAATATGTACCCTTTGATAGAACAGTGTCCTGCTTAGTATGTACCCTATAAAAGAGAAATCTCCTGCTTGGTGTGTACCCTCCGATAAGGAGGTGTTCTGCTTGGTGTGTACCCTCCTATAAAGCAGTGCCCTGTTTGGTATATACCCTCTGATAGGGCGATGCCCTGCTTGGTATATACCCTACGATTGAGCGGTGCCCTGCTTGATGCGTACTTTCCAATAGAGTGGTGTCTTGCTTGGTCCTATAGTGTCGTGCCTATACAGTGTACCCTATGGCAGAGTGGTGTCATGCTTGATGTTTACCTTGCTTTTCAACCTCCTCTTCTTAGGATGGATTGTGGGTAATAGTAATTGGTTAAGCAGCCAGTGGTTAGAATTTTCACTTGAGGTTTGTTTTCTTTTCCAGTTGTCTCGTAAATCTGTTGTTTGAGGTATGACCCAGTCTTTCTGATTTTCTTTCCTCCTTTCTTCACATTAGATGGCTCAGGATATTTGTCAGTGATGCATGGAAAGCTGTTGTGTTTCGGGGGCTGCATTTGTGACTGGAATTTGGAATTCAGAGCATGGGCATAAATTTCACTAATTTTGAGACTCGCTTTTCTAAGCCTTCGTAAATCTCACCCGATGATGTCAGTTCTCACAGTGTTGCCCCCGCCTATCTTACTGTCTTTTTTTTTTAACTCTTTCTTCCTGACTCTTAACCCTCCATTTACAATTTTTTGCTCTCTTTAACAGGATTTCTTTCAGGCTCAGTGGAGGAATGATGAGTGTGAATTGAAGTCCCCCTTTTGAATCGTGGCCTGCAAACAAGCCCCTCCCTGACTCATTGACTGCTCCTTAATTAATTGTCCTGCTTGTCCCCCAGCTTCTGTTTAGGGGGGTGCTTTTCAAAGTGCATCATCAGAATCACTTTTGATAAATACATGATGTCGGTTTACGTCCCTGCTTCCTTTGTGCAACATCCTATAGTTTTTGATTTTAATCAGCAGGGTTTCATTAGTCAATCGTATCTCTCTCTTGTGCTTTTCCCTTTGTTTTGTTCCCCTCGGAGGCATTCTTTACACCAGTCACACAGCAGCCCTCTTTTTTTTTACCCTTTATGATGATCTTTGAATCCATTTAGCTTGGAAAACGGTCAGTTTTCAGCAAATTTCATCCAGATACCTCAGAAGAGAATTCAGGAACGGCTCTGGCATTTTGCCGGGCCTGTCTGCAGGTCTATCTGTGGGTCGACCTGGGAATCCTGGGCAGCTGCCTTTTAGCGGTTTTCTCCTAGCCGAGGAGTCTGTGCACTGTGATGACCCCATACACTCCCCTCCGGTGCCACAGTGCATTAGTGAAAATGTGCTGCCCTATAATCCACTTAGGTTGCTAGCATGTCACTATTGGGCTGCTTTGCACAGGGCCACTTGGAGGACAGGACCCTGGATGTGCTGTTACTCTGGCAAGGACCCGTTTGAGTTCTGGAAAATTCCAGCCGCTTGGATGCATCACAAAATGTTTAATAGGAAAGACTGTTAGTGCTGTAAGTTACTCTGGATGCAGACCTTTACTAAGCAGATAAGTAATGTAATATCAACCACCCACATGGCATTAATGTATCATGGAGCTATTAGGCTGGCGGAAGCCATGGTACACATGATGTTCCTGCTCCTTTAGATTGAGTTAGTGGCACCAGAGTCCCTCACTGTGATAGGGGTGAGTCAGAGAGGGCTGTGCAAGGTAGCCATCAGACAGGAGCTGGGCTCTGCTTCTCCATGGCCTTGTGCTGGATCGAAGGAGGTGTGGCGGTGGAAGCTCTCCAGAGAGGCCCGCCCTCACTCATCTGCACCGTCTTTTTAGCCGAGTCGTCGTCCTATAGTCTCAGTCTGCATGTTTACATGGTCACCCTGTAATTGTTCATGTTTTCTTCTGTAGTCCAAAAACATGTTATTAAGTGAAATGGTATCTTTAAGTTGTCCTTAGTCTGTGGTTATGAGTGTGTACCCTCTGATGGACTGGTGTCCCATCCAGGTTGCCCCCTGCTTTGAGGCCCCGAGTGGAAGAAGTTCAAGGCTCATCGCCACCCTGCACTGGATACGTGGTTATTGAGAATGGGTGTATATTCACCCGTCATGTTCATTGCACATTGTAGAATAACTAGTAACATCTCTTCCTACTCCATCAAGAAACTATTTCCACTCTTTTCACATATTTTGCGTTATAATCTAGTTCAAACTACTGCATTGCTAAAAGTTGCTTTTCTCTGGAGCTCTTTAGTGAACTGGTCGAAGTGATTTGCACTGTTTGAAAGTGTTCATAGACGCAAAGATGCCTTTTCCGCCAGGAACTTCTCCAGAAAGTCAACAGAGAATGAATAGTTAGACACCCCCTTATTGTACAGAGGGGAAGTCCGTCAAGTTTGGGCTGTTTGTTTCCTTCCATAGAATTATGGGCTGTTCACTGTTCCCTCTCTGTCCTTAAGTAGGATAAGGGGGTGTCTGTTCCTATGCTCTAGTCAGGAAATTGCCTCTATGTGATATGTTTGGATTAGTGCTGTTAGCATAACTAACTAGCATGACATGAGAAGGACTGTCAAGCATTTCCCATCCCTGGTTGGGGAGAAAGGATGGAGACCAAGTGTCCCAACACTGTGATAAAAACATTTTATTTTGACATTGTTTGGGCATTTTTTTTGGTCCCCATAAGGGAAAACTTAATTTTGTAAAAATCTGTGTATGCAATCAAAAAACTAGAAATGAATGTACGGTCCCCACAAAGATATGAGTACAAATGTACTGGTGATGTGTGTGTGCGTGCGTGTGTGTGTGTGTGCGTGCGTGCGTGCGTGTGTGTGTGTGTGTGTGTGTGTGTGTGTGTGTGCTTCACCAGTAGAGCACCCTCTCTGAATCACACTATCACATGACATTATAGGGGTGGGGGAGCAGTTGAAAGGATGTGCTGTTATCACCTTACTCGTCGACCCCCATCTCCCCCCCCTCAGCCCGGGCAGAATTACCCTGTCAGACGGGGGTGGAGAGATACGATACCCACAGCAGACAAACCGAGACGTGATGGATGAGGCTGTCATATGCATGGGCACACTGTGTGGCACACGTCACTGGGTGTGTGCCAGTGCGTTTGGGAAGGGCACGCACGCCCTCACCGCTGCCGTCGCTGCCTCCCCGTTTCACACGGTTCAGAATAGACATTTAATTACCGCTTAGGTTCCGTGCTTGTTTGCTTGTTGTTGTCGCCCAGAGTGCTAGGCTTGATGTGCTTAATGTGATAAATGCATGTTTTGGTGGTTTCCATGACACACATGTTCACCTCATAGGTCCCTCATGTTGTGAGCCTCACTGAAGAATGTGCGTTTGGTCCCAGGAGCTTTAATGTTACCTGATGTACGCCACCATGGAGACAAGGGGACAACCATGTGGTACCTAACTGGAATCACTACACTGGGAAGCCCAATAATGAGATTGGGACCTTATTGGTAGGATTTCTGTGTGTGGGTTGAGGCCCTTGATTTGCCCCCAGTTGTTGTTGCCTCCTACAGTGTGAAGGAATTTGGAGGATACTAGAAGGCAGCTCTGGAAGGGTTTATAGCTTTGTAGTCCGCCCCCCCCCCCCCCCCACAAGTGTTTGTTACTACAAAACAAAGTCTAACAAAATGGCTGAGAGCTGCATGCCTCTGTTCAGTGCTGGCTGACCAGCGATCCTCTCATTAGAGGAGCTACCCTTACCCCTGCACTGCCGAAGTACTCTCTAATTCCATAGATGCAGGGTCTCTAGGAAAGATGAGGATTTCGGCGCCTTGTTCAGACTCTGCTCTCTAGCTGCAGAGTTCACACAAGTTGCTGTTCACACAATGACAGCCAGCTTTTCAGCTGTGGGAGAGAAGAAAAAAATGAACATGTCTAAAATAAACAACAGATTTTTGGCACCGAATTAATTGACTTCTTTTGTTTTATTTCCCACTTAGCTGGTTGTACTTGCGTCGCTGTGCAAGTTTCTTTCTGTCTGTGTTTATGCTACTTTCTATAGGCAATCAAAACAACAGTAACTGTGTTTAAGTAACAGCAGAGTACTATAAAGAATGCCATCATGGGAAGACGTGGCGCAGTTAAGTAAATGTTTTTTCGTTTTTAACAAGGGACAACTGGCAAATGAAAAGGTTTTTGAACTGTAATGGTCAGGGCTCACTCCTCTTCGCAATGTCATATTTGTTTTAAAATGTATGCCATTCCTTGGAATTCACACACATGCCATATCATGATTTGTGTTGATCTTGGATGTTTACCCTCCGGTTTTTACACATGAACACTATGCTGTTCCACAGCACATCACACTCTGCCTGCAACGACGTTTTGCAGTGCAAGAATCAAGATTAGACAAATGTTGCTTTCCGCAAAGTTTTTTTTTGTACGTATTTCTGTAGCTGCCTGTTCTCAGTCCCTGGCTGTTGCGACAGATGTGTGGAACAGCGCAGTATCCGAGTTTGACACCTTCTTTCATGCATGGGTGTAATATATCCAAAGGAGACTCAGATCACTCCTCTGCTGATCTTCATGCCGTGCTGAAATGCGTGTTAAAATGAGAGCCTGCAGCTCCTGAGAGGTAACGAGATAAGGACATCTGCTCAGAATGCTCATCTAACTTTTCTGTGTCTTTTTAGACAAACTCAATCCAAATATACTGCCTTTGATGACTATTGAGTCTTTTCACACCTCAGGAAGCTGATGTGTAAGAAAGGAGCACCGTGTTTATTTCTCCCACCAATGTTAACGTGAGGTCTCCTCCCTCCAAACTACCTCTAGAACTTATTTCTCATGTTAAAATGTTAGTAATAGTTAATTGAGTGACTTCCAGAACTAAACAGGCCAATCAGCATAAAGATCCTGTAGATTAACAGAACACTCATGTTTGCTTACAAAATTTAATGGTAAGTTACAAAACTACTAACAAGGTTTAATAGCCTGTAAGAGTCCACATGGTCTTTTGTGATGGTACTGCAATACAAAATTTTGCATTAGAAATTTGGACTTGCCTTGTGCCAATTACCCCTGGGATCCAAACCCCACGTGACCCTGAATAGGAGAAATGGTTACAGAAAATGAATGGATGGATGGATGGATGGATGGATGGAAGGAAGGAAGGAAAGAAATTGGAACTTTGTTATTTTGTACTTCCTCTGCCAGCCCCTGGAGAGGGTGGGCTTCCCCTTTGAGTCCGGTTCCTCCCAAGGTTTCTTCCTATGAGGCAGTTTTTCCTTGTTACTGTTGCCTCTGACTTACTCTCTGGGGGCTTTGGGCAGGGATACTGTTAAGCGAATTGGAGCAGTGTAATGTTCTGAAAATGCGCTATACAAAAGTGAATTGAATTGAATAATACAGGAAATAAATGCACTTAACTGATTGTCTGATTGAAAATGTACATATATAATTAGTGTACTTTAGTATTATGCAGTTATGGTAATTCTTGTTATTTCATTGCTTGGTGTGATTCTTTAATGTGAAATTCTATGCTAATTTTTACATTTTAACCATGCTTACAGCTGGATAATGCTGACAAAATTCAGGTTAATTAAGTACCTTTCTGAAATGGGGGGGAATGATGTCTTTAGGAGAGAGGGATCACGAGTTTAATACCATAGCTACTATCCTGGTTGCTGTTCATCTTCAGTGAGAGGGATTGAAAGTCTGGGAAGATTCGTCATGAGCACCTGGCAAAGAAGATGCATTCTTCGCATAGTAAAGGGCACGTCTTATTAATGTGGCGGACCTCGTTTGAATGAGAGTGGCTAAGCTGAGATCTGTCTGACCTTCCGCTTTGGCAGCTGAAGGGACATTGCTTGTTCATAAATGCGCAGAAGTAATGACTCCTAAAGGTCATGTCGACCGCAGAGCAGTCAAGCCGAATGCGCATGCGAGTCAGAGAGTGTATAATATGCCTTTCACAGTATGACGAGCGGGGCGCGCCACTACGCTATGTGATCCCAGCTTATTCCAGGCCATCGTGATACACCGAGGGTGACCATGCTCCCCAGTCTGACAATCGTCTCAGGACTGAGAGATCCTCTTTGTGAGAGAGTGATGACGTGTTTACTGTGTGGAGGCGGGGGGTGGGTGGGAAGCTGGGACAAGTGTTCGTCTCAAAGGAGCGTGGGGAAGAGAAGCAAAATAAAGAGTGATACAGCCATGTGATCCGTGGAGTGCCAGCATTGTGCTTATTTGTTAGCATTTGTACTGCTGCAGCCATGGACAGTGGTTTCAGACTCGAAGTACTTAAAATTACGTTTTTTATTACCAATCATTTTGCCTTAAAATTCCTTTCATTTGTTTTACATAACTGAACACTCAAAGGTCCAGAATTTTTTGTATAACTAGAATTTCGATAACTTGAAAATGTTGAAATTAAATGTGACCCTTCTTCATGTGTGGGCTCTTTAATTTGAGTTCAGTTAAACTGATTGACCAGATTTTATAAGGTAATACCCATGACTATATAAGGTGACCCTATTAATGGTGAGTTTAGTTAGACTGATGAAGGTAATCCACTTGTCTGTATAAGAAAATGACCTGTGGTGCAATTTGGTCATTGGGCTTTTTGCTCCCTCTCCTGGCCAACTGAGGTATTGGTCATGAAACCCAAAAGGTTTGTTTGGAAATGCAATTGTAGTGAGTGATATAATAAGGGGTCACATGGTGTGCCCCTGAGTAATAATATGGGGGTCACATAATGTGCACACATAATTGAAAAAGAGATGCATGATTTCAGTGATATAATTTTAGGCCTACTGTTATTCCTAATTTACATTAAGAACAATACATACAGTAAACTGGTTAAATCTGCCGACATCACCAAGGTGGGTGGTGTAGCAGATACTGATCTAGCGGCACAGAGGCTACAGCGGGATCTTGATCTAATTAGTGACTGGGCTGATACTTGGCAGATGAAATTTAATGTTGACAAATGTAAGGTAATCCATGCAGGGAGCAGAAATAAAAAGTACAGATATTTTATGGGTTCCACTGAAATAAAGGAAGCTGATTATGAGAAATACCTTGGTGTGTATGTTGTTGCTTCCATGTCCCACTCTCGCCAGTGTGGGGAAGCAATTAAAAAGGCCAATAGGATGTAAGGTCGAAAAGGACAGACACTGGATGCATTTGAGTAGCTCCAGTATTATGTTTAGACCAGTACTGCTTCAGTGCTTCTCTAGGTCACATTCTGCATTGTTTTCTAAGTGATCCGCCCCCCACCCCCACCCAGAGAACAATAAAGTATATCTGCCCACTTACATACCTATCTGTTTAACGCCACAAAAGTCAGCTTTCTGTTAGATGAACACAAATGAGAACAAGCTACTGGAATAAAATGGCATTCAGATTTCACGGTAACACAGTTCGTTTCCAGAAAATGGAAGCTCAGCAAATTCATTGTTTTATCAGTATCATAACAAATGTGTCAGTAGCTGCTAGCCCCAAAGCAGAGTTCCGTTATATATTTTGATGCTTCTTAACTATTATGCAATCATGGAATAAACTGTAAGTTTGCTGACCCAGTTTCATGATTGATATTTTATTTTTTCCTAAATAATAAATCATTTCTTGAACTGTGATTTATGTCTGGGATCTTCATGGAATCACAATCCATGGGACATAGGCATGGAGCATGAAGAAGAACATGTTTTCAAGACCTCATGTCAGCTGAAACATCAGCCTTTGGCCAGAAGGGGGCAGTGTGCTTAAATGTTTGACTGTGAGAATGCAAACACTGAAGGCAGTCCTGTATGAGTTGGTTTCATTTAACGTCAAGCTGAGCTTCCTCTGTAGCATAACTAGCAGCTGGTCATATGAGAGGCAACGATAATGACGGTTCCTGACTGACAGCCTCGCTCTGACGGCGTGGTCCAGACTGGCGTGGCAGTCAGAGGAGCATCTGTTCCCATGGCTTATACTCAGCCTGTCTGCTCCCCTCCTCTGGGTAGGTGAAGAGAGGGCAGAATGCACTGAAGAGCTTGTGACTAAGAGCGCCACATAAATAGGCACACTTAGAACAGGACTCTGGCAACCATTGACTGTTTGATAAAGGCTGAAGAACAATGAAAAGATCAGCAATCTTTGTGTGTGTGTGTGTGTGTGTGTGTGTGTGTGTGTGTGTGTGTGTGTGTGTGTATGATTGGCACACTGGCCACACACCACATACCTCAGGGATGCGGATTTGATTCCCAGCTCTGGAACATTTTCACACATATTGTGATATTATTATTAAAGTCTACTAGTGTTGGAAAGAGGAATAGTATTAACACAGAGCTATACATTAGAAATGCTTTTTATTATGTTTTGCAAATAATGATGTTATTTGGCAATCAAAAAACTGAAACTGAAAATGTTGTAACCATAATTGATAGAGCATTTTAGAACCAATAGGACAGATGATGGGGTCGTTATTTTTATATGACTTGCACAGAACAGTGAAACCCAAACAAGCTGACAAGCTGTCACTGGTCCCCCCCTGCCTTACTGTATGTTCAAGGGAGGGATTTTCTGAGGCTTTCATATGAGAGCTGATCTCCATTGAGACCCTCATTTGCGCCTTGCCGTTGGGTTGAATAGACCCCAAGGAAAAAGTGATTGACGTCAGACACTGTCATCTGGTAACTTTAAAGGTGTTGCTGAGTTTGTAATGGGTTTTTCTCTCAAGGCGGCACACATGCAAGGAGATGAAACATGTGGCAGGAGTCTTGAAGGGTTCAGCTTGCAATTTTAATGGGCTCTGGGTCCAGTCATCCACGATCAAATGCAGTTTAGTGCATTTAGAGTTCTGATTCTGGCTTATTTCAGTATAGTTGCCTGATCTGTTTCAGCATCTCATTTCTGCTTTGATTAGATTGATTGATTGTAAGTGTCCGTCAAGAGAAAAGCTTTGCACTCATCTACTTGAGTGTCCGTGCAGGACCAGAGTGGTCAGTAACTTTTTGGTTACATCTATCTCGCACTTGTTCTCCCTGAACCACAGTCAGAATCCTGGAACTGGAATCTCGAGTGATTCCTGCTTGGAAGGTGGCCACTTTTTATTTTGGGAGCTGTTATTTATTGATTGAGAGGTTTTTTTAGGAGGAAGAAATCAGGTGTTCTGTATCATTCTCTTCACCCACACTTGTCTAAAAAATCATATAATTGTTGTCCGTCATAAGCGAAATTCCATTATATGCAAGTCCACTATGTCCGATGCTTTTTCTGCATGTTCGTAAAGGTGCACGGCCGGGACCAGCAGACCTCGACCGTTATCGACGATTTTCCATTATAAACGAGTCCACTATAACGGGATTATACTGTATAATACATTTAATGTACTGTACACTGTATGGGCAAAAGTATTGGGACACCCCTCTTAATCATTGAATTCAGGTATCTCATTCAGACCCCTTGCCACAGGTTTATAAAATCAAGCACCTAGCCATGCAGTCAGGTTTACAAATATTTCTGAAAGAATGGGTCATTCTGAAGAGCTCAGTCAATTCAAGCATGATACTGTCATAGGATGCCACCTTTGTAATGAGTCAGTTCATGACATTTCTTCCCTGTTAGATATTCCATGGTCAACTGTAAGCAGTATTATTGTGAAGTATTTTAGGAATTTAGGATTTAGCATTTAGGAACAAGAGAAACTCCAGCCATAAAGTGGCAGACCATGTAAAGTAATAGAGCGGGGGCACCGAGTGCTGAGGCATATAGTGTGTAAAAGTCACTAACGCTCTGTTGACTCAGTAGGTGCATCCTCTGGCATTAATCCCAGCACAAAAACTGTGCACTGGGAGCTTCATGGAACGGACTTCCATGGTCGAGCAGCTGCATGCAAGACTCACATCACCAAGCGCAATGTGGAGTGACAAATCACGCTTCTCTGTCTGGCAGTCTGAAGGACAAGTCTGGGTTTGGTAGATGCCAGGAGAACGTTACCTGCCTGACTGTATTGCGGCAACTATAAAGTTTGGTGGAGGAGGGATAATGGAACAGGAATGTTTTACAAGGGTTGGGGTAGGCCCCTTAGTTCCAGCGAAGAGAACTCTTAATGCTTCAGCATGCTAAGACATTTTGGACAAATCCACGCTTCCAACTTTGTGGAACAATTTGGGGAAGGCCCTTTTCTGTTCCAGCATATCTGTGCTCCAGTGCACAAAGTAAGGTTCATAAAGACATGGTTGGGTGAGTTTGGTGTGGAAGAACTTGACTGGCCTGCCCTGGAACTTGACCTCAACCCTATCAAAAACCTTTGGGATGAACTAGAATGGAGATTGCAAGCCAGGCCTTCATGTCCAACATCAGTGCCTGACCTCTTCTGGATGAATTGGCAAAAATTCCAACAGACACACTCCAAAAACCTTCCCACACGAGTGGCAGCTGTTATAGCTGCAAATGAGGGACCAACTCCATATTGCTGCCTATGGATTTAGAATGGGACGTCATCAAATTTCCTGTAGGTATAATTTTTTAATGAATTTCTATTCATTTAAATAACATTTTAATATATGCCTTTAAACATGACTGTGCTGCTCCTCCTGTGGTTTCAAACATAATAATTCAGTTGGCTATGTTTTTTATATAACAAATGTCTGAGTATCTGTAGGTCATGCAGAAGCATCATGACATACCTCTGAGGTATATTCCTGAGTTGTACGTCTACTTTGCGAAGCAGTGTTAGACTAGGGAAATTCACTGTGCTGTATCTTTTCAAGTCGGTATACATGCATTCAGTGACAGAGCAATAGATTAGATCAGTGAATTCTGGGAGCCGGGGGGAGCCAGCGGGCTGAGATCCCTTAATAAAACAGCTGCCGCTCACGTCAGTGATCAGAGTGAGCTCGCGTCCACCATGCGAAGATTTCCCTTGAGGGAGAACCGTCTGTCAGGCACCAAGCTGGAGTTCCAAGCGCTGCTGTAGTTCAGCCAGCAGCCCTCAGTGCCAGAGTTCACAGAGAGGCCGGGGTCCCCGCGGAGGGGCGTCGCTTCACTCCTACCTCTTCATTATTCATGATGTTTCACAGCTGCCCCCACAAGAGGTCTGCCTCCTCCTCCTGTGTTGTCAGAACCTGTTCCGGCATCCCAGTCGCAGCTGAAGAAAGATCAGGCTTTTTCAGTTTTACTACCGGGATTTGGTCAGACTGTTCAGCTGAATTCCTGACATATTCAGTCATTATGTGCTAAGTCTTTTTTCCAGATGCTGACCTTCTACATGAATATATTTCCCAGAAGGGGAGAAAAATTAGGTGGTTACTAATCACCTAAATATGGGTGATGATGATGATGATGATTATTATTATTATTAATATTATTATTGTTGTTGTCATTGTGGCCATGGCAGCACTATGACTCAGACTATAACACTATGACCTCACTGCTCCCGAGTTGAAAGTTCAGGGTGCCCTGTGCTTACTGGGACCCACTTTAGATGGCGTGTAAACCAACAAGGAAAATGAATGGATAGCCAGTTTGAATAAAATGGTCTGCATAACACATCTGTGTTCTGAGGTGAAAATGAGTAGCATCAACACTTTCTCTTCACATCCAGAGTAGCACTGGTAAACAGAAAGTCTCTACAACAAAAATGCTTGACCTCGGTGAAAGTCTTGTTTCTGTGGATTCACCATTTACAAGATTAATGTCACAGCTTTGTCCATCTATACCTTCTTGACAATAAATGGATCGGAATGACAGGTGGCCTCCTTCTGTTGTAATGAGAGTAAGGTCCCTTAGGTACAACAGGGCAACAAGATCGCTGATAACAGGAATTATGGGATGTCATTCTCCGTGCCGGTAATGTTATTCTCTCAGCATATGTGGAATGCAAAATACGCAGAATGATAAACAGGATTATTATGTAAAATCAATGCAGAGGTATATTACTGAGAGCAAAATTGATTTTTATGTTACCCTGTAATAGGTTTGCATTAAACAAATAGTTGCCTCGTGTTAATTCATGTTGTGGTAGCAGCACACAAAGGAGTGAATATACATCTAAAGCAAAAACAAAATGCAGTAGTATGAGTAAGCTGGCTTGGATTTCGCTGTGTTAAATAGAAGCAATGCAATTTCTTAAGCATTTTATCTTACTAGAGTTTATTTCATCTTTTGCATAACCTAGAGCTATTTGTATAGGTCTCTAGCTTTGATGGAATAGATACGTAGTACCCTAAGACGCAGGAATGCAGCTAAAGTTATGGTGCAACACTTCCAGGGAGCAAGACGAAACTTGCGAGAGGTAAAATGAGAGATTACAGCCTGTTTAAGTGTAGCCCCGGTGTTCCTGGTCTTTCATCATCGAGCGCGTCGCCCTGTTTACGGGCTTGTCGCCTTTCATGTCTGCCACTCAGCCATTAGTGTAAAAAGGTAGCATGGAGCGTAATGTATGCCTTTCCTTTGAACAAGTCTGATTCGGCTTTTAGGCAGCACTCAGACACTATTATGTTTGCTGCCCTCGTCGGAATCCATCCAGACTTCATTGGTGCTTTTTTGGCCATCTTAGGGAATACTTATAATATAAAATTGAAATTATATATAGTATCTGTGTGGATCAAGGCTTACCCGCAGAAATAGTGCTAGGCATTAATACTTAAGTACATTTGTCATATTCAAAAGCGTGCATGGCAAATTTACCAATTAAGCATGACTTAATAAAGAACGCGTCTATCATGCATGTGATGTATTTTTTGTATTTGTCTTGTGCTGTGGCTAGTGGATTGTTAAATAAATTATATATTTTCCTTTGTGCTCTTTTCTTGACCGAGGTACTTGGCTGTGGTGTGAAATGTTTCTATATTTACAATTGAAATAAGCAAAGAGTCATCATTTGTAACCTCATGTATCCCTTTGTAGATGAGAAGACCTTAGTACTTAAGGGCATCAAGCCTTTAAGAGTGTATTTGGCTGGGAAGCAAAATTTTATTGTTCCTGGTGTTTCTCTTCTATCCATGTGGAATTGCTACCCTTTAACACATACAGTACCCTCTGCCTTACTTGTATATTGCTTTAGACAAAAGTGTAAATGTGTGAGAGTGCACCTCTGCTGTCTTTCACCTCTATCATAAATGAGACCTGAAAAAATTAAAGTACCTCGGTATCCCCCCCCCCATACCAAATTCTGCAGATGCTTGAGTCCCTTATTTATTAATGGGCGTTGTATTTGAACATAACCTGTGCACAACCTTCAATATGCTTTAAATCATCTCTAGATTACTTATAATACTTAATGTAATGTGAATGCTGTGTAAATTGTTGTTATACCGTTTTGTTGTGGGAATGATAAGAAAAAGAGTTTGCATATGTTCAGTACAGATGCAGCCATCATAGTACATATAAAATATATAGCTATAAATATAGCAATAAATAGAGAAAATATAAATGCATTCTCTCTCTCTCTCTCTCTCTCTCTGTCTCTCATCACTTAATTCGTGTGGATGCAGTGTATTGCTCAGCGAATCACAAATTCAAGTTTTGCTATTTGAGTATTTCAGTTTTTTTTTCCAGAATATTTTCGATCCGCTGTTGGTTGAATCTAGGGAATGCAGAACCTGCGGCTACGAAGGGCCAACTGGACAAGGGCAGCGCTTTGTGATGTTGGCTTCATTGCTGAATGCCGTCTGAATTCACACTGGGTAGGAAACCACAGCCTCCAAGCCCAGACTATGTTTATGAACAATTAGAACAAAATTTGGAAGCTATAATTAGGCAGGTGTGTTGAAGACAGAGGGTATGGAAACAGGAACTAAGCTGCCTGATTAGTATCTTTACATTGTTAAACACAATATATTGTTTGGGGATCAAATGACCATTTGAGCCATTTATACACATTTTTATATAAATCTTTATTTTTGATGATACATACACACCATAAACACAGCATAAAATCAGGTATCTCTATTTAGGACT
>JAODLD010000046.1:19607172-19624481 GCA_026781065.1 Mormyrops boulengeri
CTGCCTGACAGCCAACATTTTTGCTCCCCCCCCAGCTCCCTGCCTGACAGTCCACATTTTTGCTCCCTCCCAGCTCCCGGCTAAAATATGGACTGTTTGTGGGTCCCCGAGGACCGGTTTGGGAGACACTGCTCTATATGGATAAACGTCTTTATGACACATGAATGACACCAAGGCGGAAAGCCAGCCTCTCCTCCATTGCTGCTGATTGTCTGCCGAGTTGTTTTCCAGGCTGATGCCACAGTTTGTCTGTCTCTCACCAGGCACCATCCCCCAGCGTGTGCCACTGGCCTGGTTAGCCTGAATGCGTAAAACATGGCAACTCCCCCCAATAGAAATAATAATGTATCAGTTGTCAGTCAAGAATGCTTTACATACAAGAATTATTAATCTCATACCTGTATGTATAAATAAATAATCCAGTGATACCCATGTGCTCCAGCACTGTACACTGCATTTTGAAGTAGGCCTGATTAATGTCACAAAAAATATTTGTAGATTGTTCTGCTCACGTCCCACATCCGATCCATTCTCCATGTTTGTAATGAGAGACAAATCACCCCAGTGACATTAATAAGTAAATCTGTGATGCGAATATTAATTAGCTCGCATGTCTGCTGCCTTGGTGACCCTTATTTGTACGTCATTATCCCAACTTGCTGTTGAATGCAGTGGCTGACTGTGGCTATGGCAATTACGCATATAAAGAGCTGTGGGATTTGTGTGTCTGTCATCTAAGTTACACGCGTCTTCGTAATTTCCCCCCTAGGGGATGTTTACACTTAACCCGTTATCGCAGATAATAACAACACCAGCTCCGCACGCCTGTGGAACGGAATCACACACAGCTGTTCTCCTGCAGTGGGTTTTAAACTCTAAATGGTTTTACCTTGAAGCATTCATGCCAAATTATGAAGACTGGTGAGTGGGTTTTAGGAATGAGCTGGATCATATGAGTGTCAGAGGCTAAAATGAAACATATCGGTGGTGGAGTTTTTTGGAAAAAAATGGAGGCCATATTGTCAAAACGAGAAGAATAAGAGAGCATGTTCTGTGATATTTGTCTTTACATTATATGAACCTTCAGAAAAGGTTTAACCAGACTGAGGGATCGAGATAACCAGCTAACTAACAGCACACCTCAAGTCTTAAATCCATTTGAGCTTCATCATCTGTTATACGTGCAGTGTATTCCTGAAATGCAAGGAATGAGAAGGAATGAAAGGTCAGCTTCCGCATGCTGCAAAAGAGTCATATGACGTATACATATTAAATCACTGCCTTTTAGGAAATAGTTCCATTTTCATTCCTGCTTTGGAAATGATTCAGGCTTTTGAGGAACATTACCCAACAGGCAGTAATTTCAGTATGATCATTCACTGTGGTGTTTTTCCTGTGGTTATCAGCAATTACACAACTGGTATAGACTGATCAAAAACAGCATGCCATTATTGCATTGTGTGTTGTCACATTTGCATTGTCACAGACAGGATTTGTGTTACTTTGATGAGGGAGATATTTTTGGAGGCTTGGCAGGTCTAATTTCCAGTGCTTTCAGGCCTTTGTTACTATTTTCAGTTTTCCAGTGAGGCATTTGATTAGGCTGTAAAAACGAGCTTTCGTTAAATAGATTAGAATAGATATAATACTGAGGCAGGGAGTCGGATGACGCTATACACTCAATTTAGACCAGAGGATAAGGAGACGTCAGGGACAAATGTTTGAAGTGCCGTTTTTCTGCGTTCTGTGGTTAGGCGCGATGTACGGGCAGCTCCACAGTAACTAGCTGTGTGAAACATCAGTTGGCGATGATGTAATTGTGATGTAATTCGACAGTCACAGTTTGAAGTTTGAAATAATTCTGGTGAACTGCATTACTCTTGTTGTTCTCTGCTTTGCCTCCATACTTGCTGTGTGTGTTTTTGCTGGCTTTTGGGATCGAATCACCATTGATCACCGAGTGTTTCATTGGGAAGGCCCCTTCTGGTGTTATTCAAAGAAACAAACAGTATAGGATTTGTAAGTAGGAGTGAAGCCGGAGGCCGACTTTGATGAACACAGCATCCGTTTGTGGGCTGCGTAGCACCGAAGCCGTAAGCAGTAACTGTGGGCTGCGGATTTCAGCTTGACATCCGTGAAACTTCTGTGTGTTTCTTGAAGACGCTCCAACCCGAGAGACTCATGTGTGGACGTGCTGCTCAGGGCTGCCCATATGGGAGGAGAAAAGGGAAGACTTTCAGGGGCTCAGACATTGGCGGGGGAGGGGAGCAAGAGTGGGTGAGCGTGGATAATTTGGTTTGGAGAAGTGGGGGACCACTTTGGTAGAATTTTCCAGGGGCCCATCTATGGCTTTGTGTGGCCCTGGCACTGCCCAAAACTCGTTTCAGACGTTTTGTCACGGTGAAATGCCAGTCTGTGTCTGGGTTATGATCTGTAACACTTAGCGAGTAGTTTAAGTGCCCCAGCTTGCGCTGCTTACGACTCACATGCATTTTTCATAGATGTTGTCGGGGAGCTGGCCTTAACCTGCCCAGAGCGCAGTGAGCTCTGTCTCAGAATCTACGGCCGTGTGCGTCTAAGCCCAGCCTTCCATGTGTCTGTGACAGAGCCCCCCACGGAGCGAGCGGGCCGGCGTTGCAGCATGCCCGGCGGCTCCGGAGAGGACACCACCCCCGGCATGGAGCCCACCACCTCCACTCCCTTCCGGGTCACGGTGAGCGCCACCCGCCAGCTGGTATTGTCTGTGCGAGTTTTGTATCTACAGCAATCTCGGATCCCTACGTATGAATACTAGCAAAAACGTTTCAGGCGCCATGGAAGCTCAGGGGTGCCAGAGATTTTTGTCAAAACTGGCTTACTGTTACCTTGACTCGTCTAAAAGATGTAAATGTTCCCGGCAGCTGTCTGAGTAGCAGAGGCAGTAGCAACAAACATACAGTATGTCAGTGTTTAGGCATGGTGACAGTACGTAACAAAATAGCTCAAAGTCCAACATGACAACTTAATGCCAGCTAAAATTTCACTGATGAATGTACGGCATATAAAGAGACACTAACTACGCTTCAGCCTCAGGTGTGTGTGGCATATGTATGTATGACATTGTGAGGACCAAATGTCCCCAAATGTGATACAAACCTGTTATTTTGACGTTTTTTTGGTCCCCAGAAGGGGAAACTGTCTATCAAGGCAATCTGTGATAGCAATCAAAAAACTAAAAATGCCATAAGTGTGTGTGTGTGTCTGTGTGTATGTGCATGTGGCTTTTTATCAACTGGACCTTTATGGACTCATTACAATGTAACAAAATCATCCTCAGCACACCTTGTAAATAGGTCACAGTTTGCTAATATTTCTGTTGTAATAGATAAGTGCACATATGATCCATACCTAATGAAATTGGGATGTACAGCATACAATAAAGTACAATGACCATATAGCCAGTCATACTACAGGATTATAATTACCCAGCTGATTTCTGTCACATGCCTGGATTTTAGACCTTTTCCCTAATGGTCATGATATTAAATTAACTTTGGTCCCAGTTTTGGTTGGATAATGGAACGCATTCCCAAGGCCAATCTGGATTATAGAGCAGCTGTTTTATAAATGGACAGGCTGTATTTCCATGCAGCTCCCAGAGCATTTAATTGATTTATATGGGTTGCCAACTGAAACTTCTGTCCGTTATTTGGAAGTAACACTTATTCAGAGGAATGTTTATTTGCATGAAAATGTGGTTGGACCCCTTGAATACATGTGAGGTGGTGCTCAGTGCAAACAGCTTGTTTTTAGTGAATCCAGCGTATCTTTTCACACTTTAAATATATTCGGTTTGTTCACTAAAGTCCCAGTGTCACTGTTCATGTCCACTGTCACCATCCATGTGTGTTTCATAACTGCTGAAGCAGTGCATGGCCCCTGAGGGCCTGGAGCCTATTCCAGGAAGTACAAAGGCGTGGACACCCTGGATAGGTCTGTTTCTGGGCTCACACTCACATGCATGTTAAGGGCACATTACAGACAGCAGTTTATCTATTCTGGGCTCTGGAGGAAACTTATGCAAATACAGGGAAATGCCTGAAATCTTCACGCACATGGAGCTGACTTGAACCAACAACCTTGGAGGTGTGACGTCATTGTGATGTCCACTCAGGTACCATGTCCACTGTCATAGAAGGGCATTATCTCACTAGACACGACAAGATGGTAGCTAATAATTCATTTGCCAGATGATAGTAATATTACTTATTTGAAGCAAGAATTTCCCATGTTGACGTCTATGAAAAAATTTAAAGCATATCTTTAATCACAATAGAATGTGTTTATCCAGACTGAAATGTTAGGGGAATTTGGGGTTATTGCTATGCTGAATTGAGAATGACTGTTAATAATAATTCATAGACACGTGTTGTTTTGCTGTAAGATGAGCACAGTGACAGCAGGCCTGCTGGCGCTGTGTATATGTAATCCTCTCAGATTGATCTGCTTCTGGTCCAGACGTGTGTCTCCCTCCGCGTCTGTGAGACTGTGCCTCTATAATGAATATTGACTTTACTCAGCGGCCTGGGCTGAAACACTTATCAGGGCTCTGTCAGAATTTATAAGTGGGTCGACTGAGTGAATCCACAGCAGCCTCACACTCATGTTAATGAGGCCGACGGTGAAGGCTGAGGCTCTGATTATCTTTTCATAACCCGGGGCTGTCACACAGACATGTACGTACACGGACAGAGTCACAAAAAGTCTTAGCCTTGCGCTGCTTTTCATCCCAACAGCAGGGGGCAGGGTCCCCCTGCGCTCAACCTGAATGACAAGTGATGCCGCAATTTCGGAGCAAATCCAGACGGGTAGTTCAAAGATCCTGCGCTGTGCTGCGTTTGTAGCCCGAATACAAATGCGGTGCCGTCTAGCTGGGGCTGTGTGACCGGTACACTAGGGAAATGGGACCAGCGAGGGGTGTGATTGGTCCCAATGGAGCCAGACCCCAGGAGCAGGCAGTAAGGGCTCTCCTACCTCCGAGACGCACAGGAGAACATGGCGGCTAATGGTAGATACAGAGAAATACATGGTGGCTATTGATAGATACAGAGACGAACATGGTGGCTAATGGTAGATACAGAGAAGAACATGGCGGCTAAGGTAGATACAGAGAAGAACATGGTGGCTAATAGTGTACTCACACTAGGTCACCCATACCATGCTCAAGCAATTTGACCCCCAAAATGTAGTTCCTTTGACTAGAGTGATCGCTCCGTACCATGCCCAGGCATGCTAAATCGGTATGGCTCAGCTAGACTGAGCTAGGTGTGGTATGCATCTAGTATGATCGGTCATTGTGCCTGAGCACGGAAACCAGACATGATGTCAATGACGCTACTGGCAGAGGAATGCGCACATCCGGAAGGAACGGATCTGGTAGGCAGATAGGGTTGTGACATATATTTAACAAACCTGGGGGCAAAGGGATCACTTTGATCTACAGCAGAGGTGCAGAGTTTGTTGGAAATTTGGGCTGCCGAGAGTTTCCTGGAAACAACTGGATGCAACACACAAAAACTCTGAGGTATTTGGTAAAATATGGGACTGTCTTTTAATATGTGCAGCATGATGAAATGAAAATTGCTGTTTTGCATACTCGATAAATCTATAAGTGGGCCGTGTGTCCTTGCACCCAAAACTACTTTAAATAAGCCCCAAAACATGGACATTAATCATGGGTTCCACCGTGCTGCGCTTTTCTTCCTATGTTTTCTTCAACACAAAAATGTCGCACGATGAAGAGGAAACTGCACTCGGGCCTGGAACTTTAAGCGCAATGTGAGCGCAGACCAGCGAGGGAGTGGGGAGGGGGGACAGTCGTGCATGGCGACCAGACCAAGTTGAGAACGCCCTAAGAGATACTTTGGAGTGGACTTTGGGAATGGAGGGGTGGAGGTGGCTTTGTGGCAGTGTCTCTTGGCTGGCTGAGTGCATCCTTAGCCCGCTGTTCCTTGCATAACGTTGGACGGAGGGGAACTAAACTCCCCCACCGCACCGATAATGACCTGAGTGTTGTTCCGTGTTTGATGTGGAGGGGCTCTGGCCACAGGGGCTCCGCGTTCTGATAGTGCCAGCTGTCTGTTCCAGCCCCACGGTACTCATTAGGCAGAGATGGTCAACAAGGCCCATCCCTCTCCTCAGCCCCCTTTCTCTTAGGAACGCCTTCATTATGAGTTTACTGTTATGTAGCCTGGGCCTGTGCTGGCTTAGTTGTATATTAATATGTCGATGTGAGCTTGGCTTCAGGGAGCTGAGTTCATTGTACGCTGTACTAGGGACAAGTTCTTACTTCACTGGAGAGCAGACATACATTTGATACTGAAGTATCTATTAGTTGAAACATTATTTAAATTAGTCCTGCAGACTGCCACCATCTTGCTGATTTGTGCCTGCAATTATGTAAGTAGTTTCCCTGAGAGAGCAGACTACAATAATATTATTAAGGTTTAAAGTCAGTCTGTTTTGTAGATTTCTAATCCACTCTGAATTACACGGGTCTTCCGATGGCTTGAAAAGCCACGCTCTACTCCATAGCTCTGAGCTTTTTGCTGGTAGGAAGAGAGGAACAAGTCAACATCACCTGCTGTGAGATTCCTGCAAAGCTTCCTGATGGAGATGCAGTATTCTTTTTAACTTGCTTCATAGAGTCTCTTGTGCTTTTGTCAGCAAGGTACATCTCAATTTCCAGCTATAGATACGAGCAGTTCTGTGACCTGAATACAGAACTCACTGCTCTTTGGTCCTCAGTCTGGTTGCTGACTTTGTCCACCGGTCTTCTGTCTATAAAAGCAACCTTGAAGGTGCTTTGGATCTCTGCCTCCCATTGTATAAATGTCATGTTTTGTGTTTTTTCCAGATAACCATCACTAGGTAAAAAAAGTATCTATTATTATTGCAGTAAGCAGGTAGTAGACAACATACAGTTCAGTCAGGTCAGTATACCTTTCCAGTGGAGCAACTTTGGCTTCCTCCCTTTAACAGGTGTTATGCCTGTGGGGGGCATTCAAATACAGGACAACAAAATGCTGCTGCAGAAGGTCCTGCATACGACCGTCCTACCAGGCAATCAGACTGGCGGGGGAGAATTCAGACTTGGCTGTCCTCTCCCTGCCACTCTCAACAGATACTCAACAAGTCAGCTAATTGGCAGAAGACTTACTGCTGCTTGGATATCCATAATCTATTTATACATAGGTGATGGTATGTATAGAACTGGCATTTAGTAATGCAGCTAGCAGCTTAAAATTTGATTTTAATTGCCAGGACTTTTATAATTTCACTGTTCATTCGTTGGTCACTTTTCCCAGTGACATTTGCACTCCAGTAACATATATAGGCATGATGTGCAGACCGCTGAGCTACTTTTTGTGGCTGCTGGGTCAATTAAAATAATGAGGACGATTTCTTTACATGGACAATCCGCCCGCACCAGTGTCTGTGAATTATTCAGAGATGATGCCTGTTCAATTTGCTTCACAAAGCAGACTGCCATTTAGTGATAAGGTAAGATTATGAGTGTATAAACTTGGCATTTTATTTGTTTAATAACCTCTAAAGGAACAAATAGGCAGAATGTTGACTCCTGCAGGCTCTGTGATGAGATGTACGCTAACAGCAGGGCTGGGAGGGCAGTGAAGGCAGCCTCGCAGGAGTGCTTCAGCTCTGTTGCACCTGCTACTTCAGTACAGAGGAGTGTATGGGGCAGGGATTGGGGAGTATTCTGGATAGAGCAAAATGCAACACCAGCCCCCAACAACCCTTTCCAGGCTGGGTAATTTAATTACATTTCTACCTAACTACTGAGTTCAGGATCTACCATTCTGTCAGGCTGTAAATGGAAAGCAAATACAGATGCCTGCTATGAATTTTTAATGAGTCAGCCCCGTCGCCATAATTAGGATGGCGTGGTCCATATTTGTTCCACTTGAGAAGAGATTTAAGGCCACACATCTGATTTTCCTGAAGGATGAGCCATGTTTTCTTCCGCATGGCAGGCCACCTTTGACATCAGTTTCAGCTGGCACTCGGATGAAAGAGACGCTTCTAAATCTCATGGTTGGCATTATGGTCTGTGTTGTGAGAAATACAAAGGAGAGTAGTGTTCTCTCGAACGCCAGGAAGGTTAAGATGACTGCAGCATTTATTGTGCAGCTGGTGTTGCACTCTAATTTCACTGGTTTGGGAAGCGCTTCGGTGATTGATCTCATAAATCCAGCGTTTTCTGCCAGGCCAAATCAAAGGCGTCTATTTTAAAACCTGACAGTCCATCTTCTCCCCCATTTCATATTTAACATGTTCCATTTTCTCACAGCCGTATCTGCTCACTCACCAAGCCCTCAACTCACTGCCGTTTAACTGAGCTGGCTCTGTTCGAGCATCTGTTTTATTTGTCCTAAGTAGATATTTTTATAGTTTTGGCATTGCACCTAAATAGTTACTCCAGCAAAAGAAAATGTTTTAATGTATGTATAACACAATTTAAAACCAAAGGTTGCCATTTGCCCACTGTCTGAATGCAAGAGTATCTGTCTCTGCGTGAATATTAATCAAATTACTGATGTTAAATTAACTGAAGCTTGTTTTAAGCCCTTGAGAGTCAGGATTAAAATAGGTTAAGAGACTTTTTCTTCCTAAGGGAATCGTTAAGTCTGTCTCTGTTTCAAAGAATCCATCAGACTGCTTGGGTTCTCAGACTGCTGGGCGTCTCTAACCAGAAGCCTGTCCCAGCACTCCGAAATAACCTTGGGGTTTGTTTGTCCTTTATGGTTTAAGAAGTAATTAAACTCTAATGCACATGAGATAAATGTCACATTGAATTACCCATGTTCCTTTGGAGTTCTACATAATTTTACGCCGGGATCTTTGGCTTGACAAATAGCAGCTAAATTATGAACCCAAATCATCCTCAGTGTTTGGGAGAGCAGCGAATCTCAATTGTCATGCACTGTATCAGGTCAGTAGGTCATTAACTGCTACAAGGACTCTGTCTTAGGTAAAACAAAATCATTTGTAATTTCCCTGCACTGGTGTAATTACAGGGATACAGACTGTTTCTGGTGCCTTGCTGAGAATCCTTTCGGTCGGTCTTCCACATGCTCTTCTTCTATTCCTACTGGTTGCATATTTGAATGTCTGACACCTTATTGTTTTACCATTGATGAATCCAGCTGTAGAATCACAAAAAGAATAACTGCCCGCTGTGTTACTATTAGAGAAAGTTATAGTACATTCATACAACATTACCATTGCCCTTCGCCAGCACAGCAGCGCTACGCCATTGCGGCTTTCCTTCAGGGAACCGACAGCTTGCCACACTAATTAATTTAAATTAAACTGTCAATTTATCTGCTTCATTGTTTGAGGCACAGCCAGTAATTATATATTGCAATCAGCCAGAAATAAAATAATAAAATTAATTAAAACTTGAGAAAGCACAAAGACAATTTCTGACAATGATTTTGGACAGCCGTATAGACCACGGGACTTCATTGTGAAGCTCGTTCTGTTATCTAAAATCATATTTCCTTTCAAATTCATACTGACCCGTTTGTTGGCGTTTGACTTCATAGCCTTTAGCGGTTCAATGAAGCAGAGAACCGCCTAATAGGAGAAGGGCGTGTGCCCCGAACACTCAGCTCAATAGATTAATGCTTTAGCTTACGTTAGCAGCGACACGTTGGTCAGGTCGCTATGGGCTCTGCTATCGTGGCTGATAGCACATTTGAAGCACATTAAACATGGTCAATGAGAAGCAAGAATGTAGAATGCATACTTTGTCTTAGACCACATAAAGGACAAGCCACTCATGCTATACAATATAACCATTTGCTCACCATCGCACTGAGCTATGAGGGCGTCTCTGATATAGCTGTACTCACAGATGACATCATTTCTCCTTCCTGTTAGAAACGAATGACCTAGAACACTCCCGCTGTCAGGGAACACACAAAAAAACCTGGACCGCTCTGACTGTCTACCTCCAGCCACAACTGCTGTTCATCCTACAAAGGCAGGCACTCTGCATCATCTCCTCTGTGATTCTCAGAGCTAGGGCGGGGGGTGCATCACATGACGCTTGATCTGTCACCAAAAAAATAAATTATTTAAACGTGTGTAGTCACAGCAAAAGGTGCAAAAGAGGATATATCAGATGCAAATGAGTAATTGTCTCTCTCTCTCTCTCTCTCTCTCTCTCTCACCCTAGTCCTTCCTCATGTATTGAGGTTGTTTGTACTGATGGATTTAACATGGTTCTCTGTACCAGTCTTCATTAAAAACAAGGGGACCGTCGAGTGATCGCATGCCACAGAGGGTTCTGTTTATCGCCGGAGCCCCATCGCATCCGGCCCCACTCAGGAGGAGAGCTCCGTCACCTGTCTGTGCTAATGGCTTGGCAGCACTCCTCAGCCAGCAGCTGCTTACCAGTCGCTCCCTCGTCCCCTTGATGGAGTCCCCTACCTGGCAGCAGGTGGAGCCCATGCAGAAAAGGGAGCCTCGGTCTTTCCCAACCGATCCTGTCTCTGTTTCAGAGACTGTCGCGTTCGTTTAATGAGGCCCTTTAAATGTGGGGCTCCGCTTACAGCATTGCAGTATTCGGTCTTACAATAGCTTGCCACATTTTTATGTGGCTATGCATATTTTATAAGGTTTTTGTGTTTTTTTACTCCAGCTTGAAAAGGGGGTTTGGCAGTGATAAATTATACAGTATGCATTTCATTAATTACTGTTTTGGTGGCATTCATGATGGAGGTAGGGTTAGGGGAAACCTAAAGAGATGTGACAGGCAACAGGAAAGGAACCAACTACTGCAGTTCTGCATGTAAACAGCCCGAGAGACTTTAAATGCTATAAGAAAGAGCTTACTGTGACTTAATCTTTATCATGCTTCATCATTTTTTGACTTGCTCATCGAGTCCTGCTTTTAAACTCTGTGACAGCTTTCACAACGCCATCAGTCTTGACCTGCTGATCTTGTTGCAATAAGCTCATGGCCTCTGTTCAAATGTCCGGCATCATGAAACAAATGCACTCCAAAGTGCCTGATCACACGGGTCGCTGACTGAATGACACGGTGCTCTTGTGGGGGCGTCTATGTCCACGACAGCTGACTACGGTGGTCTGGGGGCGCTGGCGTGGCCATGGGCCCTGTTGCCCATCGACAGACGGCACAGCTGCTGTGATGGCAACATCTGCCATGGATCTGCTGTCATTGTGACTGGGAAGGGGTATGTGGTCAGCAGGCCCATGCCAACAGACCTGCTACGCCACTCACTTCACAGCTGTCCTGTTTCCACCTTTGTGTTTCTGCTTCTCATAGGCATGGGGCGGGCGTTTAGATACGAAATTAGACAATCTGTTAAGACCGGAACCCCTGGACCAAACAAGACATTACTGATGAGATCAACACAGGGTCAGAAATGGCTGCCAAATGCAGTCCATACCATGGATCATTTTGAAGCTATTGTTTTGACTGTCTCCGATGCACGATTTCTTTCACTAGTTATTTGTACCCCTTACATCCACTTGGTGGAGCCGTTTCTCAGAAATACCAAATGGCGAGTGAGGGGTAAATTAGCAAGGTAAATCTGTTCTTTTGGTCACTCAGTGCCTGCATACATCTCTTCCTAAGCTCACTGTTTCCAAACGCCTGTGTGTCAGTAACTGAATCAATATGAGGGCCTGACACTGTGCATGGTTTGCATGCCTGTGATAGGGTGACTCTTCACAGGTTTATACTTGTAATACTTTAACTGGATGATTCCATGTTTGCTTGCAGTTTAAAGCAAACTTCCTGTGCTATAACTCAAAACCACAAGAATCTTGAGCACATTTTATATCTGCCTGTTACCTGGAGATGCAGTAAAGGCCCTGGATGATTACACTCCTGTTAATAATTTTTATACATATATCTTGTGTCAGATCTACAACTCAGTATGGATTACTGTTACCAGAGGAATATTTGCAATGTTTGCTTTTTAGTGTGTTTAGTCAGGGATAGAGAAAGTGCAGTCTGGTGGTGGCAGAACCATGAATAATTGTCTTTATGTCTGCATGTAATTCCAGCCATGAAAAAAGGCACACACGACAATACAATGAAGATGCATAGTACATTTCTTACATTTCAAGGCCTGTATACTGGTGCATTGTTGTGCTTTTTGAGTGGCTGTCAAAACAGCAGGATTCCTAACATTCGGCCTGATATCAGGGGACAGGAGAGAGATGTCAAGAGATGCGCATCATTTCACGAAGAAATCGCTGCACATTAACAAATCTCCTTCTTCCTCAAGTGTTGTAATCAGTCATGACGTTACCACAGAGAACATGAAAGAAGTGCCCTGAATTCAATACCAATAAAGGGAATCAGGCTACGAGTACAAAGACATTAACCTTTCCCTGCTCTTAGGAACCACACATCATGTGAGGTGCATCTTGCTGTCTAAGCCCCGCATCCTTTGGCAATCCATTACCAGCACTAACTTTTTCATATAATGAAGCAGAAAATGCCACACACACACAAACCTATGCTCATATCTTTATGGGGACTCTCCATGCTTTTCTATGGACAAAACCTTGATCCCATCAATGACACCCTTAACCCCTACCCAGCCCTAACCTTAACCATAAGCAACCAAACAAAATACAAGACTTTCAACATTTTCAGTCTTTTGATTGCAGTCACAGATTGCAAGTTTCCCCTTATGGGGGGCACAGTGCTGATCTGGGAATGGCCACTGCCCTGGCCTGTTGATCCATAGCACCCAGTGGTCGGGGGTCTACAAACATTTCAGGCATCCTGTACTCTACTGTTTGCCTTTCCTGTTAATTCAGATGTTTTATCGCTATACATGTCCAATAGCAAGAACTCATGCTATAGACATTCTTCAGATAACCATGCAGTACTACTATCATACTGAGTGACTTCTCACACCAACAGACACTCTAGGTTGAATGTATTCTTTAGCTTTCTCCAAATGTAAACCCATCTAGGTGCAGAAAAATGTGATAGATGACTCACAAAATTCCTTTTCAATTGCTCAGAGGTCAAGGTTTTGTGCTCCATACATCAAGTAATGCCCCTTTGTGAATTTGTCTTGAATGCAAGTAGTTTCCAAATGACAGTCTCGCTAAAATTATAGCTTCTGTTCACAATTTACAGTTTTTGTTGAGAATCAGTCACTGAGGTCGTGGTATTTCTGAAGCCATAGTTTTGTGGTGTGGTGGGCAACTATCCTGTTAAGTGTCTGTCCTCATCAGTGAGCTTCAGCTTTGTCTTTGCCGGTGCAGCTTGTTTGTGTTTAGCATATACTGCCATGATTTTTGAGACTGTTCCCCTTTAAATTATTAGCACTTATTTATTTAGAAGATGTTTTTATCCAAAGCAAAGTATGATTGACAGAGCAGGGTCTGACAGTCTCTGGGGCAATTGGGGTTAATTGCCCTGCTCAAGGGCCCAATGCTAAAACCATTCTGCCAACAACGGGATCTGAACCAGCAACAATTGTAGCTCTACTTGTAATTATAGTTCAATAGTTCATTCCAGGAATGTGTGTGTGTGTGTGTGTGTGTGTGTGTACGTGCGTGTGTGTGTGTGTGTGTGTGTGTATGCAAACACACACATATATATGCATTGGAACAAATATTTAGGGAACAAAGTGAGGGGACAAGCAGCTATTGGGTGAGGACTGTTTTAACGACTTGGAAATTTGGAGCGGTAATGGGTCAGAAGTGGACTGCTTCCACTAATGAAGCTCGCTCTTGGTACCGTAACTTGAGGGTTAATCATAACCCGATTACTTTAGCCCCAAGTGTCATTTTTATGTCTCCAGCTCCAGTTAAAATAGAACTGCAAAAAGAAAACATATTAATTATACTCTACATAAGTTAGAATAGCATACATTTGTGAGAATAAAATGTAATTAGATTCCTAGAGGTCAACATACCTATTTTAATGCTGTTTCCCTCTAGATGCTAGTTGCATCAGAATAACCAATTAAAATAGAGCTTGACTGAATTGTAATTACATCACTGTGGTAATTTTATCGTTTTGATTTCAGCGTTAGGAATCAGGCACGACGTTAGGGTCTCTTCTCCTTCAGGGAGGAGAGCTAGGACGGCTTTTCTCAGGCTTGTTCCCACAAAATGAAAGTTCACTTTGCTTCTTTCCCATCTCTCCCGCTGACCTCTGCCTTTCTGGGAGTCTAATTCGCTCTCCCCTGCTATGCGATTTTCCCCTGCCAGACGTTTTCTCTCTCCCCCCACACTATGTCTGATCTGTCTGCACTCCCACTCATCCAAAGACCGCTTCCAGTAGCCTGTTACTGCTCGTTTTACTCTTCATTTCTGAGGCTCGAAATGCTCTTGCTCCCTTGTGGACACCTACAAATGGGCAGTGTTTAACTGCCTTAATCAAGCTTTCACAGCTTTAACAGTACGGACTCTTCCTTCTCCCCCTCCAATGTCCCAGTTTTAATACTTACGGTGTTAGTGTGTGTTCTATTGTGATTTTTTAACTGTTATTTTATATTGAAAGACACTTTTAAATAACATCTACTTATAAACTGGATTCAAGTAATGATTACAGATATGGGAGATTCACAGTGCTATCAGCTCCTTGCTGCATAAATATATGAGAAAAATGAAATAATGTAATGGCAGTCTAATTATAAGTGATGTATTAAGTTTGATGAGCCTAGCTTATTCTGTAGTCACTATTTGCAAATCAGAGATAACAATGAGACTGTAAACCAGCAATACTTGCAGCCATCCAAACTCAGGACTGACCTTTTTGCATATCTGGTGCATTGCAATGGCAGTACTGGGCATGTTTCCTGTTGGCATTTTAATGGATGACAGTCTTTCATAGATAAGCAGTCTTCCTCTGCACAGAGGTAAGGAATATTTGCTCATGCAACAAGCTAGTAATAAAACTTTGATTGAGAGAGCAGGGCAACTTCTGAACAGTAACTTCTGAAAAGGACTAATCTTGTCAGAACTGAGCCCACATATGACATACTGACTTGCAAGGTCCAGGGGGAGCACTTGGCAGGGATTAAGCTGAATTCATAGCTGAGACTCTCAGAGCCGTAGCTGAGATATGAGCTGGTGTGATCTGCACTTTGCTCTTGCTGCCACCTCCAAGACTTATTGGTCCCCAAATAAGATCCAAGGACATCCATATATCCCAGTCCAATGGGATATATCCAATTTAACGGTCTTTTGTAACAGATTTTGCAACCCACCTCAGTCTCTTTCAAAAATTGTTGTTTTACTTTTTCATCTTTTCAGCCCCTTTGCAAGCATCATATGTAATTAAAACTATAGAAATACTGCAGTAAAGTCATATGTTTTTTTGCACCCCACGATTTATTTCTGCCAAGAGGGTTAAACCTGATGCATGTTTCAGATCTTCATGGCACCCGCATTTACTCGAACGTCACAGCTTATCTACAGCGCATTTCTGTGTAGCTCAATTAAACCCCACTGACCTCCAGCTTCCAAACTGAGATCTGAATTCTTATTTTCCTACCCATGGCAATAAAAATCATTTCAAAACTCCAGCAGATGGAACATCAACTTTCATCCTTTGAACATCATCAAAGATGAAAGCAATGCAGACGATACATCTCCTACAAGCATAAACCTGTTTGTCAAAAAAAAAGAAGGTTTTCTGGAGGGAAGCACAAGACTTGCCTTTCTCTTTGAATCACAACTGAAATTTCTGGTGGAAACACACTGGACATTCTAGGCCACTTTAATAACTGGGTACTGGAGATAGAGACCCTGCTGTAAAACTTCAAAACCAGCCCCACACCCCAAAGGAAGGCTAGGCTACCATTCATGGAATATCTGCAATCAAAACAGAAAGTTGTACATGTCGCTGCAATTTCTCAACACACCTGGGCATAACTAAATATTTTATTTATAAAAAAGAAACTTGTAACAGAGAGATACCTTTAAGGCATGCAGCCAATAAATAACAAAGGTGTGCACTTGGTAAATAACAACGTGGATTACTGCATTTATTGAATCGCTGGACAAATAACTTTTGTTACAGTTTTGCACAGGTGACGGACGACCTGTGGTCTCAGTCACAGTTTTTCATTCTCTTGACAAATGGTTGCAATAGCGACTCCTTCGGCTCTGGGCCATGTGGAAAACCACGAGCTTCTCATGGACGTAAATGTGCCCATTTCACAGAAGGCCGTGAGATGAAATACACCCCATTTCTCCAAAGTCCTGGCGGTTTCAAGAATCAACAATTGCGTATCAATTTTGCGTAAGTTGCAGTTAAAACCCTAAAGATAGGAGACAATCTTTAAATCACAGCAGGAGCTTAAGCACAGCCCCTGCAGGAAAGGTCAAGTTGCATGTGGATAATACAAGAGTACGTGTTTTATGGGTCACATTGTTTCGTAAATTTTGGCATGACTGCTGGCATGAAGTGGTCACTGTCTCAAAGAGTGATCAACAGACAGCAAATAACACATAATGAAATCCTAATATCTAAATGTAAAAAAGGGTCCATATTTAATAGCGATTTAGTCACAGAGATGTTTGGCTTCTCACTTTCTTTTCCGTAGCATGAAGGTGGGCTTCTGCCAAACAGGAATGAAAAGGGAAAAAAATGCGCTTGTTTACCTTCCATTAAGCATGTAAAGCATGTTTCTAAGTACATCAGTGGGACATTAATATTTATCTTTCTCATAATAAAAGACAATGTAGTGATTTTTTACCAGTGCAATATTGTATGGTAGTCTAATGTAATGAGTTTAATCAAATGGAATGGGTGAAGTTATGGTCTGCCTTTCTGTAGCCAGTTGCCCGTAAGATGGAGATGAAAATCTGTCTTTGAGCAATAGTGATTTACGCCTAAGTAGTGAGGTACGCTGTTTATATTCTGGAAATCTCACCACACAGGCTCCCTGACTCAGTTACTGATGCAGACGGAGTCCAGCCAACACGACATTTGTCACGATGAAATATATAGTTGCTTCAGCCAATAACCCAGAGTGTCACAAAATAATGGGAACAGTCATATTTGATAAGGCATTTGTTCAAAGAACAAGAAAGAAAAATCTCTTATTAAGGGAATTATGCCAATGGGAACAGTACAAACTTCTGTTTATTGAACATAAATTAGAGCTCATGGTGTGTGTGTGTGTGTGTGTGTGTGTGTGCGTGCGACCTGGTTTTCCTATCCTTATGGGGACACAATGTCCCCATAACGTGATAAATATCCGTTTTTTTTCCCTTATGGGGACCGGTTTCCT
>JAODLD010000046.1:19631831-19643158 GCA_026781065.1 Mormyrops boulengeri
CCCCCCCCCCCCCCCGCAACCCCAGTTGTGATTAAGTGGTTACAGTGATGGATAAATGATAAATGATGGATAAAAGGTTGCTGTAATTGTTGTCCAGTCAAATCAGAGACCAGGAACCAACTTTATTCCCTTTGTATTTATTAGACTAGATAAACTTTATTGATCCCAGGAGGAGATATTTGAAAATAAACCGCATTGGTGATGGGGGGGATTAAACCGAAGGCCTCATGCACTCTTCCACAGAGCTACATCCCCTTTTGGCTCATGTGCTGCTAGTGAGATAGTGCTTGGACACAACCAGAGCACATCTGAAAAAGCTGTTGCTGACAGTCAATCCAGTAGCTGTGTAGGACAATGATCATGCGACTTAGAGACACATCGAAAGGTTTCTAATTTAACTCCCTGGGCATATATTGGTCAAAAAGTTGGTCTAAATCAGTTAATGGCATTTTCTGAGATACTCAATGTGCTAGATAATAACCATCTTCAGGCGTATGTATGCAGTGAGTTTTGTTTTCAGAGATCACCCTGCTCAGCTTCTGCATATGGGAGAGAATGACTCAGGCTTGCTTTTTGCCGGTCTGTATGAATGCATTTGCTGTCACAGTGACAGTTTCTCTGGAATGTGCTTCTCATGTGGTTTGTCCCAGCACCGCACATGCATCTCACCACCCGATCCCAAGTGCATCGTGGGTCATCGGTCACCTTACCACAGCGAGGAGGCGAGTGGGATTGGCTATGTCTCTAATGGGGTCACTTGTGCAATCAGCCAGTCTGACAAAGGGCGGCTTCCAGGACACCTCAGCCCATTGCTCAGGGCAGGACACCGGTGTCCTGGTTAATTACAGCCTGGACTGGCTTTAGAATAGCACAGTGGCCAGGCCCCAGGAGGGTGGCACTAATGCAATGAGGCTTTGTGAAGGTAAGGCGGCATGCCTTGGGCCTTCAGCTGAACTGGCCGACTCTGCACTAAAGCTTTCTGTGTGTCGAGTGCCTGTTCATATTGATGCTGTTTCTCTCTGACACTGCGTTCCAGAGCTTAAGAGCTTCACTGCAGCAACTGCAGCAACACCTTGTATCATTATCATCTGACCACTGATTGTTGGCTGCCTGTCTTTCAAACTTGTTTTTTGAAGATCTTTTCATCAAAAAATTTTGTTGTTTATTTATTGATGTGGTTGTGTGGCAGCTTTCATCTATACACACATAAAACAGACATTCCCGAAAACCTGACTGGGATAAAGATTTGGAAGATGGATGGATGGATAGATGGATGGATGGAAAGAAAAAACATGTGTAAAGAAATGTAACAAAGTACAGAGATACTAATAGTTCCACAGAACTCAGTAATTCCACAAAATACGACATAATTCACATTGTACAATAATGCAAAGTACAAAAATGTTAATTAAATACTGGATGACGTAAGTAAGACAGGCTAATAAAGTAATAATCACCGAGGACAAAGTACAGGACAAAATGAGCAAAGCTAGCTTGCATAGAACTCCCCGAGGAAAAAGTACCAACAAAAAGAGAGGAGCAAATTGCTGGACAAGAGATGTATGACACAGAGGTGGACAAACAAGTACTGGACTGGAGGGTAATGGACAATAAAGTACAGTAGTTTATACTAGATTACAGTTAGTTGATTTGAGGATCTTCTCATGGTCTTCTGAGGGGCATAAAATAGCCTTAAACAATTAGCCTAGACATTGGTAAGATATTCTGCATGCTTTTCACATTGACCATAATCCCATCCTTTGTTCTGTAATGTTCTAATTTTGTGGACCATGTGGTAGGCACCAGAATAGCTAGCCTTGTTAAATCTGTACCTGATCCCTAAGCCATTAGCAGTAGGGCTCATCTCGGTATGGTCCTCTGGCACAAGCCCTCCCTCCCCCGTTCTCCTGTGACTGTCCAGTTCAGACCACGGCTTATTAACCCTGCATCCGCTCCCCTAATGCCAACTGTCTGTCCGTCACCTGGCAGCAGGCTCTTGGACCATGCCATCCACGCGATGTTCTGATATGGCATTTTCATTGGCCGAGCACTTTGATTAGCCCCTCCCCCGTTCATGTGCTTCTCCACATGATAACATACTGATAAGGTACACAGTATGATAATGTAGACTGCATTGCATTTTTTTCTGTGGTCTGCATTTATGGTTTAAATGAGTTTTAAGAATTACAATTTAAATTTAAAATCTTTGAAAGTGAAAGTATGTATTGTTCTAATAAAAAAACCCTAAAGCAGTGGTTCCCAACCCAGTCCTCAGGGACCCCAGACAGACCACATTTTTGCTCCCTCCCAGCTCCCAGCCAATCAAGAACGTCAAATACCTGGTACAGGTGTTATGAGCTGAGAGGGAGCAAAAATGTGGACTGTCTGGGGTCCCTGAGAACTGGGTTGGGAACCACTGCCCTAAAACCTAAAGTGCTCCCAACACTACAGCACACCCAGAGGTCATGGACCCAAACTGAGCTGACACATAATAATGACTAAAGCCCAAAAAAATAAAAAAATTAACTCCTGAGTGAAACATACCAGAAACTAGAGAGGCACCAACCGCACCAGGGCTATTATGGGAATAAGTCCAAAAAATGGCTGAAAACATATTTATTGAAGCTTTGAGGGCCAAAGGTTGATTTGCCTATTTTATGAAACCATCTGGGGAAAGTGAATGACTTTCATAAGTGAATTTGATAGATTTCTCTGTGTCATTTTTAGCCTGTTGGCAAGTTTAGAGATGGCTTAGTTGGAAGTCTTTGGTAAGGTTTCTTGATATTGTTGCGATATGTGTTATACAAAGACCTGCCCACAGCTGTCCTTTGCAAAATACTGAGAGTTATTGTTTAATGAAAGTGCAAAGTGCTGTTTACTAAAATATACAGCACTCTAAGCTGTGTAAAGTGCCAAATTATAAATAGAGCACATGAAAATGTCATGCAGTGCTTTATGCAAAACTGTATAATCATGCTTTGTCAGATGTATAAAAATATTATGCACCTGATCTCACAGCTAAAATATGTACAGTTTGCCTCTTAGCACTTTGTATGCAAAGTATGCCTTAAGTTCAGTGTGTACTTGGTTACCTTTGAGAAATACCACCAACATATGTTTAAAGCTAGGTTACATAAAAAAAGACTTTTTATTATGAAATAAGGCTGGATAATATTCAGTCTCCTTAGAGTGGAAGAAAGTAAAGAAGTAAGAAAGTAGCGACTGGCTGTATCATCAGCACACCACATTCAGATAAAACAATACAGATCCATCAGCTCCGAAACCCCCATTTCTACAAACAGACTTAACTCCATGGCTTAATGTGTAATACATACACTCATACATCCACAAAGAACTGGATGGGAAATGGTACCCTCCTTGTGTCTCATGCAGAAAACTGATGGTCAATATGACACGGTGAGCTGTTCCAGGCTCCAAGGGGACAAGGAAAAGCTGCAACTTTTCATACTGTTTGGCTCAAAAGTGGCATGGTTGATAAGGTATTTCAGTAACCAATGGCAACAGGCTCAGCTCAGAGTGAACACATGGTGTTCGCGGCAAACACAACGGTGCTCAGAGACCTCTCACGCGAGAGGAAGTGTCAGCTCCTCCATAGTGTGTCGGGAGAGACAGTTTGATGTGTCTTTAATGTTGATAGCTTGAAGGAGCCAAACTGTTAAACCTTATTGTGTCTCCTAGGAGACATCTCTGCATATTCTCCCGCTATGTGATCAGAAGAAACACCGCGCAGAGTGTTAAAAGCATTGTTCGAGGTATATTACCAAGCTACTACTTCAGCAGTTTTAGTATAAGCTTCACATCTTATAAACTGTTTATGAAGTGTCACCGCTTTAGATAATACTGCTGCAGTATTTGTATTCTTTTTAAGTTTGTTTTCTAAGTAACATCCTTCGCTGCCATACTTTGTTCCCATTACTTATTACTTATGCGATGCCATCGTTTGCGCCATCAGTTGTGTTCTGATTAGTTGATAATAGGCATTCATCAAGATAACTAAGCCACAGATCGTAAATCACCAAGGTGATGAAACAAGTTGTCCCAGAAGGGGCTTTTATGCCAGTAGGTGGACCGTTTGCAGAGAACAGTTGTCAGATGCTGAGAGAGAGAGAGTGAGAGAGAGTGAGAGAGAGAGAGAGAGATGACTTGGCAATTAAGAAAATACCGAAATGACCAGGGAGGCCACTCTTTGAAGCTTTGTGACTGTATCTAAGTAGATCGGCAATTTCCATTTCCATGGTGTCAAAGGAATGTTCTGCAATTGTACTGTGTATATACAGTACCATGCAAAAGTCCTGAGCCTTCAAAGAGAATGTCTAAAGCAATTTATCTGGGTAGTAACTGCACATTTGCTCTGAAAGACAGACAATTTAACATTATAATGTAAGCATATGAATTGAAACTAAATTAAAAAAAATTACAAGAATGTCTTGTGTTCTCCAGTAAGCTACTGATGTCTTGTTGGATGGCTTAATTATTTTAACATCTTGATGAGGTATTGATTAGCCAAATAGGGTGTGCTGGTGGTCAAGTCTACAAATTCATCGGCGTATTGGGTGATTAGGGTAGATACTTGGATGACTTTTGGAGAGTTTTAGAAATGGCTAAACACACTTGGACAGACATGAAATTATGGTTTTACACCAACATAAAGATAATGTTAACATAGTGTTCATTGCCTCGCACCTTTGCACAGAACTGTATGTATGTATGTATGTATGTATAAAAAACATCCAATAAGTGGCAGTTCTGTGGAGGAAAATGCCTTGTTAATCAGAGAGGTCAGAGGAGAATGGCCAGACTTGCTAAGGCTAAGAGGAAGGCTACAGGTAATAGGCCAGTGAAGCAGTGGTGTGCAGAAAGGCTTCTCTGAATGCACAACTTGGCAACCCTTGAAGCAGTTCTAGGGCCAAAAGTGGGTCCTACCTGGCTACTGTGTGTTTGTGTTTGTGTGTGCGTGTTTGTATTTATTACATTGTGAGGACCTAATGTCTCCACCATATGATGAAACCCTGTTATTTTTACCTTTTTGGGACATTTTTCCAGTTCCTACAGTACAAGGGCAAACTCAATTTCATAGAAATCTATGAATGCATTCAAAAAGCTGACAATGCTAAAAGTCTTGTATTTTGTTTGGTTACTTATGGTTAAGTTTAGGGCTGGGTGGGGGTTAAGTGAAGCAGATGGGGCACATGGTTTGAACAGGCGGGGCGTGGGGATGGGGGCTGTGACGAAGGACATTTTGGCATTCTTTGGAAGGTGTCAGTATACAAAATGCAGCACCCCAAACATGACATTCAGAGTTATTAAAACCTGTACATATTTCCCAGGATGCATCTTCATAATCTCGTGCCTTTAAAAAATGCTTTGAGGTGTTTTTTTCCGCAGACTAATTTCTGTGGATCGGCTGGTGCTGAATCATTGCACCTTATGCAGGTGGTACTGGAGTCACAGGATGGGAGATGGGTGCCGCCGTGGAGCATTTTGCTCCAGGATGGTCCTCTGACGTATGCCGATTACACTGCCATTCCGAGAAGCTCAAGGACTCTTGGGGGTGATATTAAATTCTCAGCAAATAACTACCACGTCATGTAGTTTGTGTGATGGCGGGGTTTTGCCTCGTGACACCCCACATAGACACCACTTAGACTGACTGGCCATCACCTCAGATTTTATTCCCGGATTTTCATTCTGCATGCCGATATTTTACCCAGGCTCTCTGATCCTCTGTTCAGACGCCCGGCCCTGTTTTCCTACCCGCCGTCGCATCGTTTCGGATCCTAGGTGATGCATGTTTGGCATCTCTTGCAGTTCTGTAAACCCTATTTGGTATGAATGTTTTAGAAGAGGGCCGAATACGGCGGCCAAGTGCCTGAGCCTTAAGTGCAGCGTGTTTGTTCTTGAGCTGGTCTGTTGTGGACACGACGCTCCAGACAGACAGAAACCAGACTCGACTTCCCAGAGCTATAAGATCGCCCTTTCCTCCAGCTCAACAAAAAGGTCTGCAACACCCCATGAGCAGACATACAAACACCAAGGAGGGATTAGTACAGGCATATATAAGATTCATGTTATATTTTTCATACACCGGTAGTTTTTAAATGCTTAATCTCCAACAGTTATTGATCTGAGAGGTAAGTGGCAGCATTGGTGGCATGAAAAACATCAACATTCATAATTTGGTCACCTGGCTGGATGACTATTGTGAAAGGACTAGAAAGGACATTTTGAAATGAAAATCTCCCCACCCACCCACACACAACCACACACACACACACACGCGCGCGCACACACACACACACACAGGAAAGGATTTTTCCTTTAAGAGTTCTATTGCTGGCACTAAACGTCGCAAAGACTAGTGCTTTGTTGGTCCCTAAGAGATTCATATCAAGTGACTCTGATCCGTATACTGAGTTATTTCTCAGCTCTGTTACATCATGAAGATGAGCGGTGATTATGTCTGATTACAAGCCAAAGTCTTTTCTTCTCCTGATCAGAAACTGTAAATGAAAATGCCTAGGATTTAATGCTGTCGCAGAATGGTCGCCCTGACCACATTTCTCTAACGCAGCTTTGTGTCCAAACACACCACCCTGCCAGCCAAAATGCCAATCTGTATTCCAGCAACCCCTTCTTATCACTGTTATCTCTATTCATTTGCAGAATCCATTGTAATGTCTTGTTTCTCATTAGGCAATACATTTCCTAATGAATTTACTGCTATAACCAGCTCCTGCCAGTGGAAAGTCTCCTAACATCACTGGGTAGTGATAATGTACTCCCAGTGCAGAAAAAGTCTCTTAACTTTTCCTTTTTGTTTAGTTGTCATGAGAACAGAGCAGCTGATTTAAAGGCTCTGCGAGAGGCTGAAGAGTCCTGTTAATACATTTTTCACTCTGTATGAAAAGCCATATTTTTAATGTATCAGATATATAACTGACACAGCTCCAGACTTTCTTTTGTGGGAAGGACCATCCTCAGTAGGGACCCCTGGCAGCATCCAGGAATTAATGGGTTCTCCTGGGAAGTGGGTGAGGAGCTGAGTTACGCATCCCTAGGCCCTTCCCTTTGTGGCGCTAATCACAGGAATCGCTGGCTGATTGCTCTCAAAAACCTGAGAACGATCAGAGGTCAATAAATAGAAAATCACCGGCTACTCTGGGCAATTGAGACTGCGCAAGAGTGAGAGGCAATTCGCCCTGTACTCTTTTGTGATAGTATCTACTGGGAAATAGGAAATCATTGGAACAAGTCATAATGAATGAGTGCTAGCTTGACTGAATTTAATTTTAAAAGGAACAAATGTTCACATGTTGAAGTCAACATGACATCACTGTTATATTGAAGAAAAAATAGTATCTCAAAAATGAATAAAAAGAATTAAAAATCACAGGGGTAGGAATAACAGAGAAATCAACACAAAAACAGGATCAATGTTTAGGACTATAATGTCTGAAATGCATTGCTACGGTGACTTTTATCCCATGACATGTCAGCTTGATGAATTATCACCAAAATCAGTGAGATTAATAGTAAGCATTTGGGGATGATGTAATGAGTTTGTCCATGGTGCAAGATAATATAACAACATTGCACGGCAAGCGCTTAGCGCAAACACAAAAGTTTTATGCTATTCTCTGGACAGTATTCTAATATTTATATGTGTATTGCATTTTGGAAATTTTGGGCTCTTCTCACTTACTGAATATTCGGCCTCTTGCTGTTCGTTGTCTAATCTTGTTCAATATAAACATGTGCTTTAGAGCTTGTTCAATCAAATTGTTAAACTCCACATGAATTAAAATGCCCCTGTTTTTTCTGCTGTATCATAAAGCATTACACAAGGTCTGATTTATCGGGCCGATTAACTCTTCAGGGATCACCTGCCTGAGGAACCTTCTTGGGGAGCTCATGGGATGAAAGAAATAACTGTTATTTTCAGACAATTTCAGTCCATTGGCATTTTCTTAGACCTCACATCATGCAATGTAATCAGACAAGCCTCATCAGCCACCTTCCATCCATGTCTTACAATACAGACTCTTCCAAGTCAAGTGGGCTGATGTTCGTCATCTGAAGTCAATTCAGCCAATACAGCAACCCTGCCTATTTATATAACATATAGAAATGTGTATTTAAGGGGGTAAAATGGATGTCTGGATTTGCTGAAAGGCACAACGCTGACATTGAGTGCCGACAATAGCAAGTTATGCACTAGGGGCAGTCTGTGCTGAGTGATAGGAGATGAATAACAGGAAATGAAAGTGTGCTATCGGGGAGCTTTGGCGCAGCATGAGATGAGTGCTTGTTCACCCGAGTGTGGCGGCAGCGCCGCGAAATGCCAACAGTGCGAGGCCACGTGACTCTGAGAATAATGGAATCTTCCAGAGGGTACGATTTCATAAGAAAGGGCTTCCCGGTAATTAGCAATTAATAGAACTACAATGCCTCTTTAATTACTTTTAGGGAGTGTTGGCATGTAGAATTATTGCAGCTCTTATTAATGGGGCTGCATAAATTATTATAATTGATGTTCATAGGCAGAATTATATGTAAAAAAAGAAACAAAACAGAAAAACGGTGATTATCCTATACCCTGTGTTTTCTCGATTACAAAGACTGCAGCAAACCAGCTAATAGAAGACTTCGCCTTCTTTCTGATGGTAATTAATCCACTTTCAGTATATGTGCTTATCCATCATCCATCCATCTGTCCATCTACCCATCCGTCCATCCATCTGTCCATCCAGGCTGAGATCTTGACACTGTTGGTCCTCATCGTCCATAGTAAGGGAGTATAGCTAAGTAGCTGTGCTTCAGTCTGTGGCACATGGTGCTGCAAGCCCTTTATACTCTCCACACCCCCTGGAAGGACTGCTTTTAATCCCCTCCCCTCCTCTCCCATTCCCTCCCCTCCCACCCAAGGTTAGTTCCTCTGCACGAAACAATCTCCATAACAAAGCAGCTGTCTTTGCCGTATCCGTCTTAAAGTACCGCGTGTTCCGTGTGTGTCAGGTCAGGGGGGGCACACAAAACTGTTCTACCAAGATGCACTCTGGTAAATCTCCCCAGGGGAGCTTCTGCCGATTGATACCTGTATATAATTAGCTTACATAGGAGTCCCCCCCACCAGTGTCACATAGTATAAATTACAATAACTACAGTTACCTGGTGAACAGAATAACCAGAGCAAACAGGACATAGTATGTGTGCAAAGAATGTAGACACCAGCAGGAGTTTATGTGACTGGCATGTGAAATGTATGCATGCTTGATATATTTAAAGTATATCACAGACTTGATATTAAGTGCGTTTAGCAAAGCAGACCTTGGCAGGAGTCACTTTTTGGCAGGATGATTTTTTATTTGTGTATAGCAGGTAAAACAGGTATAAAGCTTGTTATTTTGCAGTTATAAAGCTGAAATGTCTGGTGCGTCACCAGGATGGCGGCCCGTGGGCCGGAGAAACGAATCAGGAGAGCAGTGGTAAACTCTGAGCAGAAGAAGGATGTTAAAGAGGGGCTATAGGTAGACTGCACATGCTTTGGTTTCTGCTGGGAGGAAATAAGGCCTTGATGAACAAGGTACCTTCTGTCAATCAGTGGCTTTGGTTTGGAGGGAAACGTATAAAGCACGTTTCAACATCTTTTTAAATTTAAAGATTAAATAGAAATGAATTCATTAATATACATGCTACATAAACAATGACATAGATCAAGGGTGTCAAACTGCAGTCCTGGAGGGCCGGAGCCCTGTGTAGCTTAGTTCTTTCCCTGTTCCTCCACAAATGACTCAGCTCAACAGCTATGTGGTAAATTAGCACAAGAAGTTGAATCAGATGTGTTAAACGAGGGGAAACCCAAAAATGTGCAGGGCTCTGGCCCCCCAGGACTGGAGTCTGACACCTGTGACATATATGTTGACTTAAATAATATGACGAAATATGTTCCAGGAGGTTCAATATGGAGAACGAGCCTAAAGAAAGCTGGGTGATCCTCTGCTCTTTGCTGGGCCCATCGGTCCCACCCTATGGCCACCCTTTATGCCACTGAGGTCAGACCTTAGGGCCATTCACCCCGTGTTCTTCCCTTCCCACCTCACCCTCTACGGACAGTTTCCGGTGTCAGGACATCATGGACGGCACTCTCACCAGCTTAAGTAACTTTCCACTGACCATTTCACTGTTTCTACATTTTGAGATGAAGTGGAAGTTGGTGGCATAAATGGTTTACTTTTTCGTTATTATCACATTCTCAAGGGCTTAAGTTCATCAGCCATTAGGCCCGACGGTCTCAAAAGCACTTAGAAGCCAAGCAGCTGAGGCATACGCCAGAGAGAAGCCACCACGCTCTTATGGTGAAGGCCGAGGTGGCTGTGTTATGCTATCGCGCTTTGTCTTCAGGTTGATTCTGCCTTTCGATTTGCAGCTGAGTAGGTAACGTAGCCACAACATTCCATCTGTGCAGCCACTTTATGAGCCGAACATAGCTGTGATGCCCGAGACCTTGACTTCCATGAGTGTCCATGAGTATGAAAGTCCCAGAATGGAACAGATATTAGAGTGGGGGTCTTTGGTGACATGATGATTCAGAGCCGGGGTCTTCTATGATGTCACGGTGGTTAAGTGCAGAAGTCTTTGATGACATCATGATGGTTAAGAGTGGAGGTCTTTGGTGACATCATGATGGTTAAGAGCAGGGGTATTTGGTGAGGTCACAACGATTAAGAGCAGGGGTTTTCAATGATGTCATGATGGTTAAGATTGGGGGTCATTGGTGAGGTCAGGATGGTTAAGAGTGGGGGTCTTTGGTGAGGTCACAATAGATAAGAGTGGGGGTCTTTGGCATCACAGTAGGTAAGAGTGGGGGTCTTTGGTAACACCATCATGGTTAAGAGTGGGGTCTTTGGTGACATCATGATGCATAAGAGAGGGGGACTTTGGTGACACAGTGGTTAAGAGCAGTGGTCTTTGGTGACATCATTGAGAGTGCAACTTGGGTAATCATAAAGGAAGAACAAAGTTTTAGAGCTAGAACCTTGCAAATGAATACATGCAAACATTATGTAAACAAAATAGCCATTATCATTTTTATCACAAATTTCATATTTGATTAATTCCCAAAGCATCACATTGAGCTTGACTCCAGCAGCCAGAAAGCACCTGTAAGCACTTGCTGAAATTTCTGGGGGCAGCAGGGTGAGTGGAGTGGTAGCAAAGGAGCTGCTTTCCAACCCCGTCCTGTCACCACCACCCCCCCCCCCCCCATCCCCCGGCATACTAGCGACACATCAACCCTTTTGAGAGGT
>JAODLD010000046.1:19643258-19680219 GCA_026781065.1 Mormyrops boulengeri
CCCCCCCCCCCCCACCTCAGGAAGAAGTCAGCTGCTTTTAGTAGGAGAGTACAAAGACCACCCACCCCCACGGACGGTGAGGGGCAGGGCCAGTGCAGCACTCCCCCCCGCTTTACTGCACGCGGCTCCCAGAGGCAGAGCGACAGATGACAGGGGGAGAACGAACGAGTGAGGATGGGAGGGGTTGGCGAGTGAGGGAGCGACAGAGAGAGAGAGTGAGAGAGAGAGATCCCTGGCTCAGTTCAGCGTGCAGACACGGAGAGGCAGACGGGGAGCCTTGGCCCATTTAAGGCAGGGAATGAACTAGGGCTGCAGGGGGAGCGTAGGGGAGCGAATACAACAGAGTCGCCGGGAAGAGCCCCTCGCCAGTGCAGCCGGGGGCCAGTGGATCATGGAGCACTGAGGGAAGGCTGGCTCACAGCACGCCCCCCCGCTTTCTCTCTCTCTCCTGTGCGGCTCCTGCCCGGCGTGCCTTGCCATTTCATCCTTCTCCCGAATCCCGACGGAATGCTTGGTGAGCAACTAGCCGGTCGCAGGGAAGTGCGAGTGCATGTGTGTGTGTGTGTGAGCGTGTGCTGGCAGACTGAGCTTTTGGATTGCTTCGCATCCTTTGTCTGACGCCCGTTCTCTGCACGAAGGGCTGTGAGGCGTTTGCTTGTGCTGAGTGTCGCCGTTTCCCCCGCTGGCACCGTGTATCGTGGCCGATTTCGGAAATTGTCAATGATGGGTAAGATACCATGCTCCGTGCGCCAATGGGGGAGCCCATGCTTTTTGGGAGGATTGAGATCACATGACTGTGGCTTTCTGAGGTCATCTGATGATTGTGACTGAGGGTTATGTGTGTGAGGCAGTTCATACAGCTGTTTCAAACAGCCCGCTGTACATCCTCATTTGAGCAGCTGCTCTACACCCCTTAGTACCAGTCTCAAAAAGCATTAAACTATGTCCATGAACCCTGGGAAGAGATGTTTTTGTTGGGTTGGAAAGCTCTTACTTATGTTTTCTGCTGTAGTTTCACATTGCACAAAAATAAACACAGTGCCACTGATGAGAGGCTAAGGTGCACTGTAATCTGGCTTGCGCTTCATGGCGCGCAGTACATGCAAGAGCGTGGAACATTGATTACAGAAGCGAGATCTTCGGAGCTGCAAAGACAGCAGCTGCTGATGGCTTTGTCTCCGTTGCATTTTCTGCAGTGTTTCCCATTCTTATGGGGCTTCACTGGACCTTTGCACCGGTGCATCGTTCCTTGTGCTCAGACAGCCTCTTCAGCCACGCATTTGGTTATTCTGTTGGCGGCCATGTGAACGGAACCAAGTGCCGAATCTGGTCCTTCACAGCCGAGCTGTGGGACCTGTTTTGGAATTTAAAAAGAATTCCTGTGTTGTGTGTCATGTCAGCGTGGACAGAGAGGAGACGGAATGGTGTCTGACACATCGATGCGCGTCCTTTGTCCTTGGTAAACATTTGATAAAAACGCTGGAGGTGATCACATGCCGAGATGGTTGAAGAGCTATGAATTTCTAACTGTCAAGAAGCTCCAATAATGCAGTAATTGGGCTATTTTAGCAATTATGTGCCACTTTGGGCAGAAGCATCACGACTGTCAGTCAAACTCAGCACTATTGGGAAAGTACGATCGCCTCTTTATTATTTCTCATTATTTCTCGAAACAACGGTGGAGGTGATATCAGAAATCGTGCGATTGGGCTGGTTTTGGACCTTTTCAGTGGAAACTGCTGAAAGCCTAACAAAAACAAGCCAGGCGTCTGTTCAGTAGCCCTACAGCTGGCGCACACTCAAAAATACATGAAGATATCATTATGTATCCAACATTCTAATAGCCTCCTGGTAGCCAGAGCTAGCGCTACAGCACTGCTTTTCCCATGCTGTTTTTTTCTCTGTGCTTTTAATTTTGTACATCTGTCCTGTGTGTGTGTGTGTGTGTGTGCGCATGCATGTGTGTATGTATGTTTGCGTGTGTGAGCATGTGTGTATGTACTGTATGTGTGTGTGTATGTATGTTTGTGAGTGTGTGCGTGCACGTGTGTGCGTGTGTGTGGGGGGGGGGGGGCTCTTTCCTGTGCACCATCTCATGGGGCTTCTTGTAAAAGTGTGAGGCGATGCAGTTAGACTCTGTACGTCAGTCAAGAGGAAGGCAGACTGGCATTTTCCGCGCCATTTTCACCCCTTCAAAAGAACGGGAAATGAAAGAGGGGGAAGAGGGGGGGAGATACTGGAGGGAAGGATAGGAAAGACGCGAAGTCAAAGTGACAGGATGGAGCAGCGTGGAGAAGGATCACTTCTTCTTAGACTCGACTCATTTCTTTCGATTTTTGATGGATTTCATTTTTAAAACACATGCAAACACAAGATGAGTGGGGCACTGATATGAGTCTTTACATACAATACTCTGTAGATTCCAGTGCTCATAATATTCGCATAAGAACAGGCTGTTTGCATTTGAAGATTAGAATACACAGCAAAGAAAGGTAACGCTTCAATCTTAAAACGCTCTTTCTTCCGGGATCTAAAAGCAAAGTGCAGCATGGGATTAGCGTGTACCGGCCAGACAATGGAGACGTTGAGCACTCATCCCCAAGGCTCTGTGAGCACTCAAGGCCATCCTCCTGGGAGGCCCCAGTGTCCGGCTCTGTCAGGAAGTCTCAGGCCATCTGAAGGGAAAGGGCATAGAACCCGCAGAATGTCCGAATAATGCTGCTTCTTGGACACTGAATTCTTTCTAAAAAACCGCCACAGCCAGTACTCAGAATTGCAGAGACATCAAAAAAAAGAAAAATTTCGGACAATCACGGCACGGAGATTTGGCTCTAATCTAATAATCCTGTGAAAATATGAAGGGAGAATGCAAATGAATGTTAGAAATACAAATGGAAATGGTGCGAGGGTTGAGTGAGACCTCTCCTCAGTTGCCGGCACACAATTTAAAGAGCTTGTGATGGATTCACTTCCTGTTTTTGTTTGACTCTTTTTTTTAAAGCTGTATACCACTGGAATGGAACACACCTGTTACAGTGGAGAGGGAACAAGCAGGAAATAAACAGCGTCATGTCCATGCAGTAAACACCTCTTCTGCTTTCTGCCGCTCTCTCTTTCCCTCTCTCTCTGCCTCACTACATCACCGGAGATGTTCAACGAATTCCATATCTTTGCTATTTTTACTTTGCGTTATGAATATAAGCAACTTTCCAGTTAGACGTGCGGGAGTAATGGATCGACTGCATCAAGAACATCGCAATTAACTAATGGGAGCCATGAGCAGGCTGGTTAGTGCAGAAGAACACCTGTGGTCTCCCGTAAAATACATCTGCGCATGTATGCTAGCTTTTAAATCTGATTTATTTGTTTGTCCGGGAAAAAGTAAAAATAGTGTTTCAGCATGCCTGAGTTCCACCAAGCTTTATGCATTAATTTTAATTTTAATGCAGCTGAATTCCCAGTGCTCACCGATGCTTTCGTCCCAGAATATGGGGGCTAGTTTTTATGTCTTTATTCCAGCCCCATCTAAACATCACAACAGCACTGAGCCTAGAATGTTAATAGGTAAAGCAACAGCTTTTCCCTTGGTTGTTATTCCCATGGGATTCTACACATGCAAGCACTAAATGCTAATATATAGCACTGTAAAACGTCAGCAGTTTCTTAATTAGTCTGTTAGTATGAAATTTTAAACAGTATTTTACATTTTGAGGTGAAGAGGTTACATTTGTAACAGATGGCCAAGACTGGGCACCCTTCTAAATAAAAGGCAGTAAAATGTATTTTGTAACAGTAAAACCAATGCAAGTGCCTGCTGACGCATATGACTTGCTTGCTTGATGTTATTGTCTTCCTGGGGTGACCCCCCCCCCCCCGTGATGTTGCGTGGTCTGATCAGATAAGACGGGAGGAAGAGCTGCTCTTTGTGTGGGGTTCGAGAAGCAGACTTCTGGGTCAAATGGAAACCCATTTACTTTTAGCCAGACAGAAAGGCAGAATGTCTGTGGATATTCCCACAGATTTTTATGAACAAATGAAAAAAATGTACTAATGAAAAATTAATAGGGGGGGGGCATTTACATGATGTGCATTATAACTCTAAGTGACATGATCTATCATTCAGGTTTCTGTCGCTAAACTGGTTTTCACGTTTATTTCTTACGTTTTGAATGTATTGTATGTCTCCCTGTAGCGAACTGCTCATAGAACCATATTAGGTTTTTTTCTCTTAACTGCATGGAACTCAGCAGACAGTAAAATATGTGCACTCTGCAATCTGTCCGCCTTTTCAGCTCTCGTGCCAATCTCTGTCATTACCTCTATGGTTATCTTCTGTGAAATGGTGTTATCGACTAGCTAAGCCTATGTTACACCACCCGGACTTTAGCAGCAAAATACAAGACATTGCTAATGTCTAAAAATCTGAAAGCTTCCCATGAATCACCGGTGCTATAAAAAGATAAGTAATGTGGATGAAGGGGAGATGCTCAGTGGGATATTTAGAATCATGCAAACTATGGGGCACGATCCCTGACAGAAAAAGGGAGAGAGTGTCCCGCTACATACAGTACAGAGTGAACGTGAGGAACAGCTCTGCCCTTCTGCCTTTTTTTGGTCTGAAGTCATTTTAATCTCATAGTAGTAACACTTTCATTTCAATGGCATGTAAGTATGCTTATATCTAAGTCATCAAATCAGAAGAAAATCTTATTGGATGTTGCTGGAGTCTGAGATGAATCTTGTTTGGTGTTTAGATGAATCTTAAGGTATTTTTGATTTTACGTTGACAAGAGCATCAGTCAGACCAGACAAAATGCCTGGCACTGTACTTAGGCAATGCACAGATTAAAATACTACTGATGATGGCTAAACAGCTCTGAAATCGCTTTTTAGAAATTTACTTTGTGTTAAGGCTGTTGTCCATTGTCTATTAGAATGGAATTGCACCATACACCATATCAGCATAATGCAAAGATGTTAAACTCTATGATTGTGTGCATTACCTACATTATTTATAACTGATTGCAATTGACTAGTAACTGTTAATCCCTTTGGATTCCATTTGGATCTTAGTATCCGTTCAGTTAAAAGAGCTATTGATTTGTTCATTTGTCATTAGGCTTTGTAACATTTCCCCTAATGTTAAAACAGATGTTCAGTTTGCAGAAGCAAATCCATTTTAAGTAATATAAGGCAGGGTTTCTTTGAAACAGAGTGTAGCTTTGGTTTGAGACAGTGTTTCCCAACCCTGTCCTCTTACACCCCCCAGCCAGTCCATGTTTTTGCTCCTGCCCAGCTCTCAACCAAACAGTCTATGTTTTTGTTCCCTCCCAGCTCCCTGTCAGTAGCTGGGAGGGAACAAAAACATGGACTGTCTGGGCGCCCCAAAGGGCTGGATGGGGAAATGCTGTTTTAAAAAACTCCTCTGCTCTGATTCTCTTGTTTTTCTGTGTTGTTTTGCCACACATGCCTTGTTCAGACATTATTTCTTTCTTGGAGGAGACCCAAAGGAGACATGCTTCCTGTTGGTGGTGTGGGAACTGGGTGGTGGGGGGGGCGGGTGTTTTGGGGAACATAGAGGGTTGGAACTGGCTGGCAGGCCACCATCATTTGAGTGAAAAGTGGGTCGGTGAACAATCTACAGGAACTGAGGCAGGCTGGGAAAGGGGAGGGGGCTGCATGTAATCTGGAGTGTGACCATGGTGGCGAAAATTAAAAATATAGTCATGTCTCATTAGTGCGCTGGACACAATTACCACGCTCCAGATAACATTAGAATACCAGCCACAGACGCCTCTCTGTTGAGACATGACCTTATTTGAGGCAATTATTTCTCACTCTCTCATCACTAAAATCAGTGGATTTTAAGCAATTTTTTTTCTTCCGCTACGGAATGCTGACTGTCAGCTGAATCTGTTTGTGTGTTTGCTTTTGTATGTCTGTGAAAGAGAAGCTTGTTCTCGGGGCAAATTAAAAGAAAAGCAAAAGTGGCAAATTGAGACGACATAATGAAAACAGACTACACAATGGTACCCTCCACCCAAGAACATCCTTATTATGGTACCTGGAAAATTAGCTCCGTATGAACAAAATGTATAGTGTTGATGAGAAATGTGGTGTGGGGTAACTCCAAATAGCTTTTCCTTTTGTACTGGTTGCATTGTGACTGGAGGAGAGTGGAGATGCCTTCTCATTTGCATATTGATTATAGCATATAACCTAAAGATACTTTTTATTTTGCATTCCATTACAAGTAAGCGGCAGTCAGAAATCCATAAGGTTCTTTTCCCTGACAGTTATTGTTCGGACTTTCTCGCTAATGATCCAAGAAAGGAATTTAGGAAGCTGAACTGGTTCAGGTAATGCAGGCAGGAGCTGATTTAGCCAAAAGAATAAGCAGATAGATGAATCACTGAAGCCAAACTCACCATGGGTACCCTGGGTGCATGTAACACGGATAAACTAATACCCAAGGATATGCCCCCTTCTGCTCTATGTCCTGATATTTGTGACTTTCATTGTTAGCCTAGTTGATTCTCCAAAAAGCCTTATAAATTTTATATAGTTTTGTAATAACAAAGAACTGCAGTTTTACAAACACTTTAAGAACATTTAAATGGACAAATCTGAACACATTATTTCCAGGGATAAAATTATATTAACTGCTGCGTCACATTCTGAATCCTGCCATATTTGGAAAAAGTGTAAACAAATTTTCTTTTAGACATTCCAAGTACTGAGGGTGAGGTGGTCATTTGACTTAGTCTAATTTAGGACAGCCTTGCGATTGTTTAATAATTTAAAATGAAGCATGTGTTTTTAAACATTATCTCATGGACAGAAATGACTGTCTAGGAGATTTGAGTTGTGTCGGGCCGTGTCGTGTCGTGTCGTGTCGTGTTGTGTTGTGTCATTACAAACGTCACATATTACCATCCCACCAGTTTTGTTCATTTTGCAGGGGTGTGGCTTGTGTATCATAGTGAAGTATTCAAGTTATTGTTTTATATGCTTTTAAAACTTACCCGTAGTAACTAGTACAGATGTAATGTAAGCAGTTTAATTTTTATAGCAATGAGGATTTAAAATTCAAGAAAAAATGCTTAATAGTAAAAAAAACAATATCTTTAACAATAAAATAAAGAAATGATAATTCCTAGTGGAAATGTCTGTAGTCTCCCTATAAAATCTTCCTTCAAGGTTTATTTATTTATTTATTTGTTTATTTATTTTTGTAATTCAATTGGTTATCTGGGAATAATGTTTTACAGGTGCAACATTGCAAAAATCAATAGCTAAACTAGCTCAGGCAGGAAGTTGTCCTGTTCGTAGAGGCAGTGGGAAATTGTGTGAAATCTGAAGGTGACAGAAAAGCCTTTTCTGGACAGCAAAAGGGATAGCATAGATCTTGGCAGACTACAGGGAATCGGCATGTCTCTGCCTTTCCAGTAATGTGTGGCTTTGTGCACCAGCTCCATGTGGGCAGTAGAGGTACACTCAGAGTCTTCAAAACAAAGCCAAGAAAGAGGAATTCCCACCTGGCGTTGTCTTTTGGATAAATGCTGAGAAACGAACAAGAATGGCTGTGGCTTGGCGTTGGATGATGGTGTTACCGCCGTGCTCCATTTAAACTACAGATCACTGATGCTCTCTGTGTGCATTTAGCTTATTTGGCCAAGAGAAAATAAAAGAAGGACAAGCCTGTCCTCGTGGAGGGAAGACCAAGCACCTTCAATATCAGACCAAAAATGCCTGTAGACAGGATCTGTAAAGATGCAAGGGGATGCGACGCACAGACACTGCCAGTGATCAGCAGCTGACACACACCAGCCATGTCTAATGCATGTGTCACTGAAGTCTAATTTGATTATGGAATTGTGGAAGATGAGCCTATCAGAATGAGCCTTAAGCAATGTTTAAGTACTCTAATGATGTTTATATAAAGCACTGCTATTCTTTTGTTGCTTAACTGATTGTATGATGCTAAACTTGTGCATTCTTGTCAACTGAGTATTCTGCTTGATTATCCTGTAGGCTGCCACCTCCTGGAACACAAACCAGCAACTTTCTCCCCTAGATAAGTGGTTTTGCAGCGTCATAGATCAGAGAGCTGATATTAACAGACAAAAATTAAACAGAAAACTCAGCATTCTTCATCAGGAATGTTATTTATACAGTTGTGCTAATGGGTCTACAATATTTTGTTACAGCAAGTTGAATTCTTACAGCATAAAAAGAATTCTGTGTATAATAATTGCACTAGTTTATGAAACTCAGATCCGTTCCATAACAATTATAAGTTGGATTATTTTCCCCTCTTTTTTCATGCTAAAATAAGATTCCTCAGCAGCAGGTCTTGTACATACATTATAGCTCTATGCCTCAATGCTAAGATTAAAAATGTGTCTGCTTGTAGGATGTCGATGCCTCATTTTTCAAGATGTTTTTAGTTTGTGGAGGTAAACAACATATGTCTTTATTTAATGAAGACCTCAGTGCAGTTAAGCATCCAGTCATAATAAACCATTTACGGTCATGAAAACCAGCGCCACTGGATAAATGGGAAAGAGGCTTTCGGGCTAAAATGCAGATTATGAAAAGTGAATGTTTACACTTAATAGTGGTTGTGCTATATTCTTTTAACATTAAAAAAAAAAGTCCATCGGAACGCTGAAATTTTGTGATATTTGTGTAGTTCCATCCATCCATCTATTTTCTGTAACCGTTCATTAACAGTTACGGGGTCCAGAGCCTATATTGGAGGCTACGGGCGCAAGGCAGGGAGCAACCCAGGACGGGGCGCCAACCCACCACAGAACTGTTTAGTTCGTTGTAGAATAAGCATTTTAATTGTTACTGAATTCTTATGAATTTCTGTTTAGTATTAGATCAGGGAAAGCAATATAGGTCGGAAGGTTCTGTTTTTTATTAGGATGTTTACACTTTTGTAATTCCCAAATCCCAAGAAAAGACAAATTCCTATTCTCTTGCATTTATTGGCATGTGGCTCGACACTGTAAACGAGTAGCGGTTGGTTTATATAGGTACGGGCTGCTTTGTCCCGAGTTAATGAGAGGTGGACCTCTGGAACACATCGTTATTGATAAAGTCCAAAAACAGTTTTATCGATTTCCCCTGGCAAAAAAGAAACGCCTTCACTTTATTTCAGTGTGTCCCACAGCCCCGTGTCACGTACCGTCGCGGTATTGATTCAGTGATGTAAGTGGTTCGGAAGGGGAAAAGCGCTTTTCTCTCCTTCGCTTTCACCCATCGCAACCAATTGAACGTTTGTTGGTCACTGTCTCGCCGCAAACGCTTGTTGATAAAGGAAGGATTTTAGTTTTCAGACATAAATGTCCCCGTTTAAAACGACAACAGTGTGTTTTGTCACGTTGCCGGTGAGAAGGGAAGGTAATGGATTAGACTGTGATTGCATACTGTAACTTATATTCTTCTGAATTTGCCGTGTAATTTGGCAGCTAAACACAGGCAAATCTCAAATACAGCGGTGATAAAATTCAATGCACTTATTAAAGTGCGCCGTTATTTTAAATGGCTGGGGGCTTGGCCTGCATGGAGGGTGTGTTTAGAATGCAACAGTTTATTCCCAGGGGTGTTGTATAGGCGGAGGGACAGTCCTCTGTGAGAGCTGTTAGAGATATCCTGCCGGTCCCTGTAGCCGGAATGATCGGGGACGGGTCCTAAAACACAGCAATGTGTATGGGGACAGGCGTCTTGTGCTTTCCGGGTATTTTCTCCTTTTGCATGGAGCCATGCTTCACCGCTTTAGTAAACAGTAAGTACATTCGCCTTTCTGCTTCCCTTGTTTGCGGCGTTTATCGTTTCGAGCTGTCGGATTACCGAACCACGCGAAATAAAGGACTTTCCGTTTACTTTCATCTCCTACTAGCGTGGAGTGTGAGAAGGGGGACGATTTCGCCTTTCAATTCCGGGTTGATTAAGCTGCAGTTTTTTTATTTGTGTTTAATTTCACATAAATAAATAGATCCTTTTTTGTGTTATGTGTTATACTGCGCTCGCAGGCTTTTGTCTGTAACTTGGCGGCGCAGTCGCTCGTCCCCATGCGGACCTCCGATCCTCTGGCGCAGCTGCTAAAGCCGGAGAAGCCGACCGTAGATTATCACACTGATTTCGCTGTTCGAAACACCAATGTCGGTAACCCGCTGATATTTTCACTGGAGAATTCAGATAAATGAAGTTGCTTCCAGTTTTGTAGCGAGTGTGGGTAAATCAGTGCCGACAGGATGTCCTCTCTCTTCCTGTATTTTTTTCCTTTCTAAATGAATCCTGTGCTTTTAAAAGTGCTGCTGATCTGTTACTAGGGAAGATCTCAAGGCTGTGCTTTATTCCTCTATATATAGTAGATGTCTATGTAATCTTCTGTAAATAGTAGATGTATATGTATTGTTCTGTGCAGCGGCCCAGATGTTCGTCGGCTGGGAAAGAAGGAATGTAAAACATGACTCAGTGTCGCTTATTCCTGTTTGCGATAACACTGAAGAGGCTGAAATAACCAGGTCCTCACGGAAGGGAAAAGGATTGAATAATAATCCATATTTTCATGGTTCTCTATGTCGTAATTGTTACCTTAGTTATATACATACATAGTTCTTGAAATGTACTGTCAGTTGCTGAAATAATAATAATAATCAGCATAAACATTATTGTAATATATCTTAAACGGGTTGGCCATCTTTGTGATCTTTGAAACAATGTTTTTATATCATCGTGTTTTTCATATTTTTGATTGTTCAGCAGAAGGGCAACTTCTTAGAATAATTGGTCGGATTTCTTAGCTTTTAAACACATTATTATGGATTAGTGTGCACAGTATTAGCTGTACTTGCTAGTTCCATAGATAAGAACACATTTTATATAGTGTTTCCCCTTTGTGCACGTACAGTTTGAGGAACATTGTATGTGTCTTACTGTTTTTGTCTAAAGCTTTAATAAGTTAAATCACACTCTCTGCTGAAAATTCATTTCCTAAATCTTCACATGTGTTGAGCTGATATAAACTGGTCCACAAGTAATTTCCGATCTTGCTTTTCTATTTTTGAATCCGTACAGTAGCTGTACTCATCAGAGTTGAGACTAAAAGGGTTTAACATTCATAACCTTCTCTTTGCATGGCAATACTTCAAGACAATTTATCTCCCCCATTCCTTTTCTCTGATCTCTCCCTAATGCACTCATGTCCTTTTGAAATGTGGATATCTAAGTAACAGTGTTCCTGGTGTATTACTATTAGTTTGCCTTACCTCTTGGACTTTTTACAGTTTTATATGTATACACATGTATATCTGACTGTTTCTTAACAGTGACACGCCATACACACAAAGTCTACTCTCCCAGATTCTCTGAAATCTTTCATTTTATAACTACCTGCACTCTTAATTTTAAGTAATTTCCCAAATCATTTACTACAATGTCTGTCTGTTTCATCATTTTGTCTGGATCATTGCACAAATTTTCAATTGTACAGAGATGTAACTGGTTTATTGAATATTCCAGATTTTATTTTATTCATGTAGATTACAAAGGAGTCAGATACCTTGCAGTACTACACACTGGTTTCCCGGGAAGACTGTTGCATGACTTTGACAGACAGTTTGTACCCATAAATATATCCTGTTGTGGGGTCCACCTTTCTTTATTCACAGGCTATTGGCATTAAACTTTTCATAAAATTCCTCTAGGAGTCAAAATAAATAATATAATTTTTTATGCTTTTGGAGCCCTTAATTGAAACAATATATCTTACCACTTCAGTGTCTTGTAGTGTAAAGAATATAATGAATTTGCTGTCTCCTAGCAGTTTAATACAGAGGGACTCTATTTGAAGTTCAGATAATCATTATGGTACTTAGAGAGGTTTTTGACAGTAACACTGTTTCAGGTCTGGTATTCGGTTTAGAGATTCATGGTGTCTTCATAATGAGTTTTAAAAGCCCTGTGTGGTGGTAAGCAGGAAGGGCAGTATGCTGACATAGTGGGGAACACTGTGACCTCACACCTCCAGTGTTGTGGTTTTTCCAGCTCTGTGAATATGTGTGGAATTTACATGTTCTCCCTGGGTTTCGGCGGGTTTCCTCCCAGCGTCCAAAAACATGCGGTTAGGATGCTCTCTGTAAATTGCTCATAGCGTGTGAGCATGTGCCTTATGGCGGTTCAGCATCCCACCCGCAGTGTCCCCTGGCTTGTGCCCTGTGCTGCCTGGGATAGAATGCAGGCTCCCCATGACCCTTATGGATGGATGAATCGATGAAATACAGTATACCCACTATACAGGAATGCAGAAGATATGGTTGAAAATCCTTAACTGGCCTTGATCGCCATACAAGATCATTTTATAAAAACCTTATATAGGAATGCTTATGGAGAACAGATATTTTTTTTAGTGTATCAGTTTATTGCACCAGCCTCAAAGCATCTGCAAAACAGGAAAATTACTGAACTCTTTTTAACTATCAGGCAAATAAGGCATAAACAGTAATAGACTTGTGATGGCAAAATTAAATGATTAAATGTCCAAAAACAAAGGACAGAGTAGTGGTGCACACACTCACATACACATGTGCTGTACTTGTACACATATCATGCTTGTATACATTTTCTCATACAGTGTAAATATTAAATTTAACAGTTGTTGTCACTGGGAGAGCAACTTGCCTGAACTTTCTTATTGAATCAATAATCATATCTATCGAATCCGTAGTGTAGATTCTGAATAGCATATGAGATTATATAACAATATTTAAGTTGACTGACTAATGTATTGATTTTCTAAATAATTTATCCTAAAGGTGTACCAGAAGCTCTCTAAAAAGAAGACCATCATTTTGCTAATGGCCTTTTGTTGACAGAATTAATTTATAGTTTAGTATGGAGGATATTAAAAGGTCAGAAAACTATTTAAAGTGGAGAAAAATCAAAATTGTAAGATAATATTCAGCTGATGATGGGATGGGCCGCTCTTGATCATCACAGTGTTAGCTGTAGGAAGTCATTACTGTCACTTTCAGCCAGAGAACATTTTTACTTATAACGTCATTAGCGTGTGCTCTGTTCATCCCTTAAGTGTATCTTAGCACCGTTCGCTATATCTCCATTAGCAAGTCATTAAGGTGTCTCTCCTATCTCTAAATGTCAGTCATCATGATGTCCTTGCTGCCCTGCTCAATCACAGATGGTGACAGACCGAGAAACCGGAAGGCTCGTTCACCTTCTCTCTCGTGTGACGTGAAGGACAGTGTGTGTTGTGTGATTAGTGCCGCACACATCACACAAGGTCTTTACGCGCACGTCTTTTCTCAGCATGGATGTAGGCTCACGGATTACTTCAGTAGCAGGTCAATGCTAAACCAAGATTTATGAGATTTTTGGAGGGACAGCTGTCATGTGTGCACTGAGATGACCCAGTAAAATCCAAACATTCTGCTAGTTCTCATTGATAATGTCCCAGTGATTCAGATAGAGGAGATTTGCTTTCATGAAACAACAATAATTTGCAATCAAGGAAAATTGTTATCCCTGACATAATGCAAAGTGCTTTGAGACAATGTAATGCTATGAATTTGGATTAAATTGAATTTGATTTTGAAAGCAGCTGAATGTGATAGGCCTACAGTGATCTCTTAGGCCCTAGTTTGAGCAAGGACTTCAAAACATAGTAAGACATTCTCAGCTGGTTTTTGTACTGGACTTGGTTAGAAGATCACGGCTACAATGGTCAGCCCTTTGTTGGGATGCAGAATCATTCTGTCACGTAGGGGGAAAAGATGGTTTCTTTCGCAAACCCACACAAAACGACACACAACCGAATAACGTGCTTGCTTGGTGTGCTCTTCTGTTAAAATCTCTGACTTGTGTATCTATTTTTATTTTTCCTTCACTTTTAATGCTGAAAAGTTACCTTTAGGCATTATGAGGGTTGCTATTTTCCTCTCCGACTCAGAGCACTGTTGCCGTGTTTAAGCCACAAAGCACTCATTGCAAGCCAGTAACATTTACAAAGCAGAAACCCGCTCTGTCCTTCTCACCAGTAAGTGTGTTAGATTTGGCTTAGAATGGAATACCATTACTTTACTTTTAATTTAAAATATTTACCTACTCCAAAAGGACATTAAACAGAAGCAGCTTTAGCACTAAGCAAGTAAGTGGTGATTAATTTCCTGCTTCGAGTCATTTCCTCTCTGCCAATGAGCGTCCTACGACTTCATTGTGACCCATATGAGTAAATAAAAGAACAGAAATCTTGTGGTAGTAGCACTGGATTCCATAGTTGTTAAAATACGATCGGGGAATAGGGCATTTTCTCAGCTTCTTGATCTCACCATCTGTGAAAGCGTCTATTGGGATTGCCATCAGCTTGCCTCTCCGAAAAGGGCTCTGGGCCGCTGTCGCATTACGCCTCTTTGCTCAGAGAAAGGAAGTCTGCCACTTCGAATCGCAGGCCTGGCATTGCTGTTACACAACACCTGAAAGTTCTTAATCCATATCATGAAGGTTAGTAAGCGAAAGGACATTTTAGTATTTTTAAAGTCAGATCATTTGCTGCATAATAAATACTCTGCAAGTGTCTTACTGAATCAAGACACCATGATTCTTTAAGACCTGTGTGGCTTGAAGGTCTTCCTATATCTTTTCCTTAAAAGCCATGCCTCCCATTGTATGGCAGAATTCCCCGACAGGAAAATGGGACCCTCCCTCCCCAGGCATGACATCATTTATATTTCAGGAAGCAGCTTCTGGAGCTGCACCAATGCCAAGGTTGCGCACTCTCAGCGTTCCTCCTGGTGTTGCTTCTCCACCGAGACCTTGTTAGAAGGCACACACACCCCCCCCGATGTGAGGTTTAACACTACTGGGTGTTCCTGCACTCTGATTGGATTGGCTGATGGCGACACAGAAAGTCTGCACTACAGGCTCATGTTTACCTTGGACTTATTTTTGATTGCCAAAAACGTAAAATAAAAAGCTGTGGACGGTGACAACTCCTTGGCCTATTTATGGAAATGTCCGCATATTAGTCTGACATATTTATCCTTAAATTTTGCTGTAATATATTATTAATTGTAAATCTGTCCTTGGTCCACTACTCCTTCTTTTTGAAGAAAGAGAAATGCACAGATGTGATAAGTGATAAGTACGTCAGATAAGCATACGCTTCAGGACCATTTAATTACATATTTCACTAAGAAGCGCTTATTATCTCAGAGAACAATTTAGACAAACACTTCCCAATTGTGACAGAATATTTTGCCTTGTGAAAATGAAACATCTTGAGTGGCTTGTTTATGGAAGATTCTGTTATTTTTGAGTGCTGCGTGTTTTTTGAGGGCCGCATTTCTGGAATGTAGGACTGTGCCTGTCCCTTCAGTGGCAGTGCTGCCTGTGACCTCTTCGCATTAGTGGGAAGTGGAGTGGCTTTAAATGCACCAGTAGGTTTCCTCTGAAGCCATTTTTTGCCATTTTATTGACATTCTTTCTAAACAACCTGTCATCTCAAACAAACAGCCAACAACTATGTTTTTTATATCCTTCTATAAATGCATCTGTCTGTCATCCTGTTCTGCTTCTCCATTTAAGGGTCACAGTTTGGTTTCCTGTTGTTGTCTTTACGAATGTTGTGTTTTACACATACGATGTACATACGTAATCCCTGGATCTCGTGTCTAGCCTTCATTGAGGCTATGGATGGACGTTTAAAAATCAGATCTGACTGAGACACATCACTGTGGATTCTGAGATGTCATGTTCCACAGATGAAATGGAATGCATGTTGTCGTCCTAGCGACGTCTTTAAACCTATTGAGAGCAGGGGGTGGCCCCTCTGCAAGCCAGGGCTGGCAGGGCAGGTCGGAATGTTGTGTTTCTGTCCTTCAGCATTGGGCTCACCAGCGTGATCCATGTCAAATTCGCTGTGTGGGAAAGAAGCTGCTGGGTTTGTTTGCCGGTGCGAAGACATGCCCAAGGAAAATGCAAACGGACACTTAAATTGACCATATCACTGTTCTTTGTGATGAACTGCCATCCTTTTAGCACATCCAGAAAACATCTGCACATCTCCATTTTCCCAGGACACCCTTCTGCCATTTGGACGTTCAGCAGCTTCCAGCCCCCCTTCAGTACAGAGCCCTGATTATCCATCTATCTTTTACGCTCTTATCCTGGTCAGGGTCACGGGGGCGGGGTTAAATGGTAGCTTCCTTATGGGACTTCTCTTTGTTCACTCAGGGAAGAGATTGAGATGACGAGCAGAGTCCAGTCGTCTCTGCTATGATGTGTTCATTGGCTTCATTTTAATATGACAGACAAACTGCATTATTTGCTAGGATGGCTAACAGGGGAAGTGAGTGGAGACCCACATGGCTCTCAACATCAGTGTGGGAAAAAAATCGGATGAATTCAACTTTTCTGCCGTATGGGTTGAAAAGACATGTGGGACTACGGTCAGGGATGCGACAGACAATGGTAATGTGGAAATACAGCCAAGAGGGTATATAAGCGTCTCTGTACATTACACTGCAGTTAAAGGGGAGAGTAGATAAACTCAGAAGTCAATTGTCAGATTTTTCTCTGTGTAGTGGAGCCTCTGAAAGCAAATAATGTCAGAGGTCTGGTATTTTACACTCCAGAATTTTCATTCTCAATATTTGCTTTGCCTTCATACCTTTGCTGTCTCCCGCTGTCTGGTCTCTTGCCAATATCCTTTTTCAAAAAACAAATTATTGCCTTTGCCGTTTCTGTCTCACTTTGTAGAGGTGGCTAATTATCGGTTTGAAAGTGTCTGTCCTGCAAGTATTAACAATCATAGTTGTAGTTAAGGAATCCCCCAACCCCATCTTCTTCTGGGCACTGGGGGCCGCTAGTGTATGAGTTGGGAGACTCCTTTATTTCCAAAATTGTATTTGCCAAATTATCAGCTGGTGGCAGCTTCCATGGTTTTAAAAACCCTCGTCCAGCCAGATATGAAAGTCTTCTAATTAAGTTCAGGGATTTTGTTCTCTTTTCACTAACGCGGGTATTTCTTCGTCGGTTCATTGACGTCTTTTTCTGTGGTGATTTAGTGCCCGTGCTGCACCTGCAGCACCACTTTGGTGATTAGAATAGTGAGTGAGGTCAGACCGACCCAGCCCTGAACCCAGAAGCAGGAGATCTCCTGAGCTTCGGGCTCAGGTTTGTCGCTCTTTGAGCGAGAGGCTCAGTGCTCACCTCAGTTTTGTCTGGAATCCAGCTTCTGGGCTTGTGGAGTTTTTTTTGTCTACTGGAGTTTAGTCCCCAGGTTTCTGTTTTTTTGTGTGCCTGCATTGTGATTAGGATGGCCCAGTCTGTGGCATTCTCTATAATAGCATGGTATCACCCTCTTGGTTTTCAGTTCTCATTTTACGTGGTTACATGAGTAAAAAAATGTTAGATATGAAATACTATTATACTTATAGATTTTGTTAGTCACTTCAATCTGCAGTTAATTCACAAACTCATGAAATCTAGAGTTAAAAAAAATCTTAACACTAAATATTATAAAACGCTTTAAATAATCTCTAAGGATTGGGAAAAGCTGTTGCAGTTTCATGGTAAAAGTGGGATCTTCCTAGCTACATTGGGAAAAATATTTAGAAGGAGAGAGTGGGCATGACGAATGAAGACAATAAAAGCACATTCTGGAACTTGCTCTGTCCCGGTGTTGTTTAACATGAAATTGCTCTGTGCCCTGACAGTCAGTGAAGGACAAACAAATACTACAATGAAGTTACATTGAGTTAGTCAAAGCAACACTAAGATGGTGTTACATTCAGGTAGGCAAAGCAACACTAAGATGCCATTAAATTCAATGAATCAAAGAAACACTAAGATGGTGTTAATTTAGTTTGTTAGCTGAAAAAGTTGGCGTTGGACTTAGTTAGCCAAAGGAACACTAAGATGGTGTTCGATTCAGTTAGCATGGCAGTTGCAGAAAATTGCCGGTCGAGGACAGAACAAATGGTTGCCTGTTTTCAGTGAACTTATGAATTGCTGATGTGACCTAAAATATCATTTTGCATAAAGGTGCAAAATCTGAGCACCTTGCTTGAATGTTCCCCAGTTTTTTTATGGGATATGGGTGGAGGTGGCAAACACGGCATTCCTTGACAGACTTGTGCTGCTCCAGAGGTATGTTGATGCTGGTTGAAAATGATTCTTTTGATCCTTCATTTATAACCTTGCATGATTAAATGTGAATCATAAAATGGCTTCTTCTTGATGTCTGTTTCATATTTTCATATGTAAAAATAGACAGGTGGGAACGGAACAGTAAAAGGTCTAAATAAATCATAGCAGGATTTGTTATGGGGAACACTGTCTCAGGCTTACACTATTAAATGACCTTGTGTTTCTCAGGAGCTTACAGTTTGGTTGCATAATCACTCTTCTTGACCCTGGGGAAGCATGGTCTATGTCGACCCTAGGTGTTGGCCTCTAAGATATGCCAGAGTTAAAGAGCTCACTAGTCTACAGCATTTCTGGAACATAGTTGTGGATTAAACTGCTAATGGGGTGAAAAGGAAGAAAGTGTAAAAGATTTCTGATACCAGAAGCTGTGTAAGGTCCATAAATGCTGGTCCTGAACTTACCATGCTTGCAGGACTGATTGGGGAAAACATCAGTCCTTATCTAATGGGCATTATTTGAGTTTCTTTGAAGGGAGTTAGTCTTATTTAAGCTAAATCTCAAGGTGAGATAGAAGTATGAGTATTTATTTAAGAGCTTTGAGACTTTAATATAGACTTTTGTGTGTATTTGACTTTATGGAGAATATATCCATGTTCCTTATTTACCAGAATTTAGGCCAATCATCCGCAATTTAATAAAAATGAATACAATTCATTCAGTATTTTGAATCATCAATAGGGATCTGTTTATGATATAGAAGGAGCTCACACCTTGTGGAAGAGTTAGCTGGGCCAGTTTTAACAACCCAATTTACCACATCTCTTTATGTTGACCTTATAAGTTTGGGTTAATGAGGCTGATAAAATGTAGCTTTTGTCTGTCAAGGTATAATAATTCTCTGTTGTCGTCCTCTGTGGAGAATGTCTTCTGTGGCTGAGATCCCATATGATCGTGTAAGTTTTCTGAGCACTCAGTCAATCATGGGGCATATTCATTCATATACTTCAGTCACAATCAGATGCCAGTTGGTTTAACTTTGGCCTGTGGGAGCAATGTGGGGTACCCATAAGAAACCTGCACAAGGCAAGAAGCTGCAAAATCCGCAAAATGAGAGCAAAGGTGGGATTCAAACCCCCAACCTTCAAAGTGTTAAAAAACAGTGCTAATCAGTGAGAAGAATATTTTGTACTTTTGATTCCTTAAAAGCAGTTTTACTCCCCTGGCCATGTATCTGGTCTGCCCTTTCTCTGTTAATAGCTGCCATTATTTGGCCCACGTGGTAGTTTTCCCACATTCTCTGCAGCGTATTTCCTAAGCTATTTCTGTAAACATCCACTAAGCTGCTCAGAGCTCACACCCTTTAAGAGAGTCACTTCCTCTTTGTTGTTATAACATGTTTCAATGGAACATTATCTGTCCATTTATGTCTTGGGTTTGGCACTGACCATTCTGACAGAAGGTGGGGGGGGGTGTCACATTTCACCTTTGCAGTTCAAGGACTTGGGAAAGAGAGCCACCTTTAATTAATAGGCAGACTTCAAGCTGAAGGACCATTGAGAGTCCCTGTTGCAGTTTGCCTTCCAGCCGGTGCTTAATCGTCCAGTCCAGCCTTTGACATCATCTGAAAAAGCCATGAATTTACTCTACTTGGTGACAAAGATGAACAGCTCTTTGCTGTTAATGAATTTTTTTTTTTTGCTAGTGATCAGCTTTTTTGTGTCATGGAAAAATTTCATATTCATAGTTTTCAGGTTGTGTTTGACAAAGCCTTTCGATTTGGGAATAATTAAAGCTAATCATACTTAAGGAAAACCGGTCATACTCGAATGGTCGCCTCAAGATGTTTTTGTTTTTGATTCGGGGAAAATAACAGCAACTAGTTTGTAATTTTATACAGACGTTTTAGAAGCATGTCTGCTGAAATGTATTACTTGTATGTGTTTATAGCCAGATAATATTCCTGACTGAAATGGTATCTATCTATTCATCCAGCAGGTTAAGGGGGACCTGCAGCTCATCCCCGGAAGCACAGAGTGCACTGGTGGGATGCCAGTGCAATGCAAGATAGTACAGTGGTATAATAATTCATTGTGGTTTGCAGTCTTGTAAGCTGCCAGAAAATATCTATTCCGAGAACGTGTTTATCACGTGTTTGTATCCAGTGAAGCTTGTACCTCTACGCACTGCACTCTTACTTTTGCTCAGTGTCCAGTGATATTATATACGACTGTTATTCTTCTGTTTTTTTGCCACAAAATTTGAGCGCAGTTAGTGCAACCCTTTGTCCAACATGCTCCAGTGAAACTTTTGGGCAGTTGTCAGATCAAGAGAGAGATCAGGCAAGAGATGGTAAGAGCGATACTAGCAAAGCCTTGAAGAAATACTTTCCGTGCAGTAATTGCTGGCAAGCACAGCGAAGCTATAAGAGGAGGTCATCCGATAAGGCATCTGGCGTGATGCTGACAGTGATGGTAATGGATAATGTGATGGATTTGCAGTCTAAGTGAACCTAGCTACCCTCGGTTGCTTGCAGAGTCTGTCAGAATTTCACGATTTGGTTTAAGCTATGTCGCTGGTACCACTAAATCTATTGAGAATTTCACTGACACAAGTGATGTGAAATGCAACCTGAAAATGCTCTGTGAAAATCCAGTAGGTTTTAGAATGGTATATTGTATTTATTAATCTTAGCGATATGTATTGTAGATGCCTCGGAGTTTTTGCCATATTTTCGAATGCTTTCCTCAGTAATGTCACATCAGCCCAAATGTAGATTGTACAGCACAAGACTCCTTCTGTCTTATTCAGAAGATAAAATAGCCAGACTCTAAATTGCATCGATCTTGTGAACTTAAGCAGAAAAGCAAGCATATTATATTGATCCCAGAGAACTTCAAACTGCAAAGTGCGAGAACAGAACACCTTCTTTGTCACAAACAGAGCTTGCAAAGTTGAGTTGCTCAGATGTATGTGCACTGAAAACTTCTTGGACATTTTGTAATGTCCAAGAAGTAATTGTAATTGTACATTACTTTCCACTCTGGGCCTCCAAGTTTGTTTGTTAGATGATTACTGTAAATACTTGGGTGTGTTTTAGAAATGGCTAAACTGATACATTTTGAACGACATATTATAGTTTTACCCCAACATAAAGATCATTTAGGTAGTGTTCATTGCCTAGCACTTCTGCACAGTACTGTATGTATGTATGTATGTATGTATGTATGTATGTATGTAAAAATAATAGGTCAGAGGAGAATGGCCAGACTTGCCAAGGCTAACAGGAAGTCTGCAAATAACAGTTAAGCAGTGGTGTGCAGAAAGGCTTCTCTGAATGCACAACTTGCCAACCCTTGAAGCAATTCTAGAGGAAAAACTGGGTCCTACCTGGCTACTGTGTGTTTGTGTGTATTTAATTATTTCATTGTGAGGACCAAACCGGTTATTCTGATGTTATGGGGACTGGTTTATTTTGGTCCCCACAAGGTGAAACTGAATCTTATAAAAATCTGTGACTGTAATGGCTGCTTTTTAACGCGTATATCCTGCACGAACTGTATGATAAATGCAGAACATGGGATGGCCGGCTCATTTTTTTTTTGCAGTATTGAAGGACATCTGGACGTTATTGCCAGTTCCTCAAATTGCCTGTATCCCCCCCTTCCCCCACCGCAGATCACATCTGATGCCGAGGCTGAAGGAGTCACGGTCTCACGAGTCGTTGCTCAGCCCAAGCAGTGCGGTGGAAGCTCTGGACCTCAGCATGGAGGAGGAGGTCTTCATCAAGCCTGTGCACAGCAGCATCTTGGGCCAGGACTACTGCTTTGAGGTGAGCCCTAAAGACCCCATCGTTTGTCCTGACATCCCCCACCTCCTCTGGCCACACATGCTCACACACACACACATGCAGTTTAGCACCACGATGGCCCAGGATTCAGAATTTCAGAGGTTCAGATTTCCTTCACTTTATATTGGTGCCTCCATTTGACCGCAGCATACTTTATGTAAAACAACATGGATATGTTGTTTATGAAATTAATGACTTCATTTTATATTTTGGGGCTTTAGCTCTTTTGATACATTACAGTATATTTTTGCTGAGTAAGGCTGTCTGGTTTGGTGTATCTTATAGTAGAGTAAAATTACTCATCCTGAATTTACATGAATAAATAAGAATTTTGAAATACATAAACCAAACATTACATAAATGCCATTTCTGTTGCCTTTGATTTATAAACCCTACTGGAACAGGTCAGTCAGGTGTCTGGAATGTGACCACACGCCAGTAGTTTTGTTTTTTCTGACTGGATTTTACTACCTTATCAGACGTACATTTGGTTTATGGACAGTGTTTGTGATGTTGCACTGTATGCTAGATGCATCTCGGACCTTGCCTGCACGCTGCTCTGGACAGAAGTGTCTGCTACATTACTAAATGTAATGTGATGGGATTTGTTGTTTTTAAGACTGATCTGCTTAATTTTATTGACATTTAAGCTTTGCACAGTGGAAATGGGCAAAGTGTTTACGGGCACAATGTATGAAACATCATATTTTCTCCTCATAAGGATCAAATTTATATGCAAATCTGCATATTACAGGCTACAGTCTTATTTAGCTGAAAGATAACTTTCCAGCTGTGACCTGCGGATGAAGCTGCTCACAGCTAAATGTACTGGTCATCTATCCACCTTCCAACTGCTTATGCTGGTCAGGGTGACGGGGGGCTGGAGCCAGGCCCAAGCGGCATAGGGCACATGACGGGGACACACCGGATGGGATGCCAGCCCATCACAGGGCAGGGGTACACACCGGATGGGATGCCAGCCCATCACAGGGCAGGGGTACACACCGGATGGGATGCCAGTTAAATCTCAGTTGTAACTGATGTAATTATTGGTATGCGGTACATTTGTAAACACATGTGTGATCATAGCAGACAACATCAAATTATATAATAACCACCATTATAACTGTTAGTGAATTTTGCCCACAATGCCACAATATTTACAGATCCATCCATTTGTCTTACAACCACTTGATCAGGGTCACGAAGAACCTTATTCTCTAATTATATTGAATTATTGATTATGGTAAATTGATTAAAATCTGTAGTTATTTCGAAGGTGGCACATTTCAGGAAGACACTCATAAAAATGTCATATACTGTATGTGAGCTCTTCATGAAAAGCTTTATTATAATTTTATATCCTTTTAAATCACCCTGAAGCTATAAAGTAATTTTCAATTCTGTGCATATGCAATATTAGCGGTGACGTTTCTCATCTTGTTCGTCAGGTGCGAAAACAAAAAACATGACCGCCAAAAACAGTCATAGTAATCACAGAACCCAGACCGCTCCTGCAGACTTGGTACATATGCTGGGGTGAGGCATGCGGCCTGTCTGGGAGCCCAGCTGCTGCTCCTCCGGTCCTCAGGCGTCTCGTGCTCTCAGCAGTATCTCCCTGTATGTGCCTGGGATTACTCAGCATGCTCACTCCCCTGTAAGCCCACAGCTATTAGTCACCCCCATTACATAGGTCAGTGGTCCTTTATTTGTCTCCCTGCTCTCTTGCCTGTTGGGGATGTCAGCTGGGATACCAGGAGTGTGTTTACATTGCATTGTTTGTGTTTGCACTTAAAAAAACATCTGATAGAAGTAATAAAAACTGGCATTTGCCCCATGTGCACGCCGTCTCACACACAGACCCCACTGATGTATTTGCTAATATAATCAAAGTGGTTTTGTGCACAATGGCTGCAGCAGTAGTATGTCAAACTGAGGTCTGCATCTATGCTTGCTAAATGTTTCCGTCACTGCTCAGAAACATGGCTGTAACTTTGTATATGTATTGCGTTGGTGCATTAATTGCTTGATTTCAGTAAAACTGCATTATTTTTAAAACCTGGAAGGATTATAAATTATTTCAGTTTAACCTGAGTACATGGATATTAGGCAATATGTCTGGCAGAAGCCAGTGAAATCATGGTACATGCATTTTTTTTTACATTTTTAATGTTTAATTTTAAAAGGCTCTTATACATTCACAGTAAAAAGAGCTCAAGGTCAATAACATTGTCAAAATTACGTCTCCTTCCCAAGCACCTATGATATGTATGTTAAGGTATATTGCAAGTATTCACTCTTTTATTTGGCATACTGCTGTCCAGAGCTACATAGAATCCCATAAATCCGGATAATATGCATTACTCCATTAATGCAACTACTAAAAAATAATTTTTCTATGACTTAATGTCAAAATAATTTTCCAAAATGATGCCAAATGTCACATTTTAAACCCAAATTTACTGCCTGACACCATTTTGCCAGAAATGTTAAGCTGAGGTGTTTCAGCAGATTAAAGCACATTTTTGCATAAATCATAAATGTATGCATGGTGGCAGGTTGGTGAGGCCCCTTGAATTTGGCACTCGCAGCTATATTTAAAAGTTGTGGCACAAGACGTCGGGCTGTTTCTGCCTTTTATGTTGTCACAGCTGAAGGGTGATGTTAGTCACAGAATTAGTCCAGAGCGTGCGAACAGAAACCATTAGCTATTATGCTGTGAAATAAATGCTTACATTAGAAAAAAAGCTGCTGTCGTACAAGTATAGCCCTTTAGTCAGTACTTGCTGACAGGGGGGAGGGGGTCAGTTAGAATGAATCCAAGGGCCCCTGAGTAACAGGTTGCAGCTTAATAGAATTGGTCTGGGTTGGGGGCCTATTATGAGATATTTTTATGGGGCCCAAAATCTCTAGTGGCAGCCCAATGCGCTATAAGTGTGTACGCGGCAGTGTTTTTCCCGGCTTTGGACTGGTGCAGCGCTGGTTCGCTGATGTCCCTCCCATTATTTTTGTCTTGGCGGTCGGGCCCCTGGTAGCCTGATAGAGCGTTTCACAAAGCGGCGGGCAGCATCTTGGTGCAAAAATGATTTGATGCGGCGTGAAGCTGGCGTAATTGTCTAAGCGAATTTGACTTCAGAGAGCATAAAGTATCAATTAGGGTAGTGTGGTGTTTGTTTTAATAATTAAACTTTAATAGCCAGTTACCAAAGCGCATTTTTTGACATAGCATTCCATTACATTTTCAGCGGTGATAATTAAAGCAGTTACTGCAATTATACGGCTGTTATTGCTGCCACATCATCATTGGTTTGGCACTCAGAATTGTACATTTTATTTTTGTCAGTCAGCTTCAGAAATCTTTTGCTTTTTATAATTGTTGCTTTTTATTTGTTGTGATTGTTGTATTCCAGCAGAAATAGCTGTATATTATTATGACATTTTTCTCGTCAGCTTTATGGTTACATATAGTCAGGACCATAAATATTTGGACACTGACACAAGTTTTACTATTTTACCTGTTTGCTGAAATATATTCCAATTGAAGTTATACAATGGGCATGGACATAAAGTATTGACTCTCAGATTTCATTTTAGGGTATCCACATTCAAATTGGATGAAGGGTTTAGGAATTTCAGCTCGTTAACATGTGCCACCCTCTTTTTAATAAAGGGGCCAAGAGTAATTTGACGATTCACTTAAAAGCTATTTCATGTACAGGTGTGGGCAGTTCCTTCATCCTTTCATTATCAATTAAGCAGATAAAAGGCCTGGAGTTGATTTGAGGTGTCTTGTTTGCATTTGGAAGATTGAGGTGTGAACATATAACATGCGGTCACAGGAACTCAGTATGCAGGTGAAAGAGGACATCCTTAGGCTGCGAAAACAGAAAAAAACAATTAGAGAAATTGCCACAACATTAGGAGCGGCAAAATCCACAGTTTGGTACATCCTGAGAAAGAAAGAAAGCAATGGTAAACTCAGCAACGCAAAAAGGCCTGGACGTCCACGGAGTGGTGGATGATCGCAGAATCATTTCCATGGTGAAAAGAAACCCCTTTGTAACAGCCAACCAAGTGAACAACACTCTCCAGGAGGTAGGCGTATCAATATCCAAGTCTACCATAAAGAGAAGACAGCATGAAAGCAAATGCAGAGGGTTCACTGCAAGATGCAAGACACTCATAAGCCTTAAGAATAGAAAGGCTAGATTGGACTTTGCAAAAAAAACATCATAAAAGAGCCAGCACAGTTCTGGAACAGCAATCTTTGGACAGATGAAACCAAGATGAACCTGTATCAGAATGATGGAAAGAAAAAAGTATGGAGAAGAGCTGGAACAGCTTATGATCCAAAGAACACTGCATCATCTGTAAAACACGGTGGAGGCAGTGTGATGGCTTGGGTGTGCATGACTGCCAGTGGCACTGGGTCTTTAGTGTCTGTTGATGATGTGACACAGGATGGAAGCAGCCGAATGAATGCTGAGGTGTTCAGAGACATCATGTCTGCTCAAATCCAGCCAAATGCAACCCCATGCATTACACTTGAAAAAAACTAAACTACCGACAGAAAGACCCTCAAACAAATAGCAGTAAAGGCCTGGCTGAGCATTAAAAAGAATGAAACCCAGCGTCTGGACATCTCCATGAGTTCAAGACTTCAGGCAGTCATTGCCTGCAAAGGGTTTTTAACTAAGTATTAGAATTGAACATTTTATTTGCAGTTACATTAATTTGTCCAATTACTTATGAGCCCCTGAAAGGAGGGGAATGTGTAGAAAAAATACTTTAGTTCCCCACATTTTTATGCAATGTTTTTGTTCTACACTGAATTAAAGCTGAAAGTCTGCACTTCAACTGCATCTGACTTGTTTCTTTTAAAATTTATTGTGGTAATGTATAGAACTTAAAAATTTAAAAACTTTTGTCTCTGTCCAAATATTTATGGTCCTGACTGTAAGGATTTAAGGACTGTCAACATCATTGTTATATGGTAAAATAAGCTTTTTTTTTATTTGATTAATAAACTTGTTTTTCTTGTAAATTTTCATGTCGTTAAAAGTTCAATAAAAAAATAAAATAAAAATAAATAAATAAACGTGTAAAGCGGTTCACATTCATGTATATTTATTATTGGCTCACATTTAAAGTTTCTTAGTGTTTTTAAATTATAAATAAAAAAATCTCTTAATTGCTTATGTGTTTAAACATTAAATACCCAGTTATGGTTCTGATCCACTCATAAATAAGTGAGGCAAGTTACATCATTTAAGCCTTGCAGTAAAAGCAGGAAAAAAGCTTGTTTTGAGTTTAGAATCATGTTAGGTGTCTCTGGCATATTAAATTTAGGTGGAACTGGCCCTGTAATTTCAAACTTCACTCAAGGCAAGCATAAAAATCATGCAGATAAAATGTCATTTAATCTTACTTTTGGGGTAACTGTCAGATATCAGATTTTTCAGCCAAAAATAGCCACACTCACCCTTGAGGGTCAGTCTGTTTATCTGCCATGGCTTTTATGGCGCTGTGCACCAGATTATGGCACAAGGCCACAGTCTGCAGTGTTGGACAGTGTAACAGGGAACAGCAGTGTTGTGCTCATCGAGGCGAAACAAAAGCAATCATATAACGATAGGAGGACCCCACACATTTAATATGGGGGCCTCCATAAAATGGTCACAAAACAGGGACTGTAAAGGAGGAGTGTGGAGACAAAAATGACAGAAAAACACAATAGACTGAGACATCAGATGTTGACAAAAGATCAGAAACCGCTAACAATCAATTTAGCTGCCTTTGCGTGCTGAAAAATTCTGACATGCTCTCTGCCGAGATGGAAACTGACAAGACAGTCACATCCCGGTGATTATGTCCTTTATCGTTTATGTCTCATGCCCTACTCAGAGAAAGCATCTATGTGAGATCTCCTGTCCGACTGAGGACAAGGTCACTTGATCGGGGGACACTTGCTGAAGATGGCTTCCTCTTGTTTGCTAGCCGGAGGGGAAATTCCTTAGTAATACAAGAAGAAGATTCCAGGAAGAATGGAAACATCATTGTGTTTTTGTTTCTCGCAAGAATATACAAGAGCAATGTTAACAAAACAAAGATCAGTGAAATATCTGAACATCTCCTCTGAGTCTTTTAGCAAAACACATCTTCGCCACAGAACTTTATCTGTACTGTTTCTTAGGGCATTTCGAAATGCAGTCATTGCTGTTATTACAACTGCTACTACAGCTATGATTATTTGTACTGATTCTGGTCCTGCTATTACAGGTTTCCCCCGCTATCTGGAAGCAGAGCGTTCCTATGATATCTTTCTTAAAACAAATGGTGTAAAGTGAAGAAGCAATTGCCATTAGTTTATATGGGAAATGAGTTTGAGCATTCTCAGACACAAAAACACTTACCAAATCATACCAAATAACACATAGACCCTAAAATATCACTAACATACAGTAAAAGCAGTAATGAGAAGATAAATACGCAGCTTATATAAAGTAGAAATAACGCAACTGGATATATTTCTGGGGCTATCCAGTGCACCTAGCTCAAAGAACTGGGCTACTCCCGGAGCTTAAAGAAGGAACCTTTCTGAATTTTTGAACCCATGTCCTTCACCTTTGGGCTACCTGCTGCACTAGATACTCTTCACTGGATATCAAATCCCTTCATTCCAAGTGGCACCAGATATGATGAATTACTCTCTTCCTCTGATTTAATCATTGCTTTACAGTGCTAGTAGATATATCTTACGCTTTGTTTTTTCCATGGCAGGTAACAACTTCAAACGGAACCAAGTGCTTCTCCTGCCGGTCATCGGCAGAAAGAGACAAATGGATGGAGAACCTCAGAAGAGCCGTGCACCCGAACAAGGTGAGAGCTCTGCAGAGACGGAGGGGAAGGCGCAGAAGGCCGGGGCCCAGGCATGGGGCTCCCATATGCCACGTTCAGGGCTGGCTCTCTGGGGAGTCATGCCATTCTGACTGTGAGTGAGTGAGTAATGTCACAGGCCTTTAAAAGACCCAGTTCATTTGATGAATGCTTAAACTTATATGTATTATTACAACACTAGCGCAGTATTTATTTCATTGACAGCTGGGTTTGTGGTTAATAACAGGTTCCCCCATAACAATTAATGTTTATATAATTACTTTTCATTAATCAGGGACTTAATCAAGGAGCACCACCTCCACATATACAAAAATATAAGCACTTTTGTACTCTATTTGCCGTAATGTTCAAGACTCGATAGGTAATATTTAAATATACGTTGCTCCTCCATAAAAGCAATACTTTCGGTGTAGTTTTCTTAATTCACAATTAAATATATCTACTTGATTCAAAAGGTTTTCTAGGCCTTTACTGAAACTCATTCTAATTTATAACATTTTTTAATACAAAATCTTTACATTTCAAATTAATGCAAATTTTTATGGCTTTCAATTTTTTTTTTTTTATGTTTCATTCTTTTAATGATGGGTAACAAGTAGTCATGGCATGCCACAGATATGGGTAAAACCATAGATTATGGGTAAAAATACTATGATTGCCATTTATTCCCAAAAATAAGTGAACTTTGTTAAAGCGCCTTCTGACATCATCTTACGTAGCAGTGCTTTGACTCGGCAGGACAACAGCCGTCGGGTGGAAAACCTGCTAAAGCTGTGGATCATAGAGGCCAAAGATCTGCCGGCCAAAAAGAAGTACTACTGCGAGCTGTGTCTGGACGACACCCTCTACGCACGGACTACCTGCAAGCTCAAAACGGACAATGTCTTCTGGGGCGAGCACTTTGAGTTCAACAACCTGCCGGGCATCAAGAGCATCACCGTGCACCTCTACAAGGAGACCGACAAGAAGAAGAAGAAGGACAAGAACAACTACATAGGCTTGGTCAACATCCAGATCGGCACAGTGACGGGGCGGCAGTTTGTGGAGAAGTGGTACCCGGTCAGTACGCCTAACCCCACCAAGGGGAAGGCACCGGGGCCCATGATCCGCCTCAAATCGCGCTACCAGAGCATGAGCATCCTACCCATGGAGTTGTATAAGGAGTTTGCAGAGTACGTCACTAACAACTACCTGCTGTTGTGCTCCGTGCTGGAGCCCGTGCTCACCGTCAAGAGCAAGGAGGAGATGGCATCCGCTCTGGTGCACATCCTGCAGAGCACTGGGAAGGCCAAGGTAGGGTGTGCAACTGCATCTCAATTCAATTCAATTTAGCGAGACACAGAATATTTGGTTAGATAACATGACGTATATGAAATGGACACACAATAGTATACTTTCAGGAAAGTGTTACTTTTGAGTGGTTTTTTTCAAGGCCGTAGCCATGGAGTCAACACTGGGGGTGGGGGGGGACCAAGGCCATAACTGTAATATATATTGGGGGGGACATTGTGAGTGTATCTGAATATTGCAGAGGACGTATCCCCCCAATATATATTATAATTACGACCGTGGTGTTTTTTTGGTGAATGCATAGCATTCGTAGGCTACTTTACCACTGAGTACAAAACAATATTCATGTTGTTCAAGCAGTTTTAATGGAGTGTTAAACAGTCATTTTGTTTTGGAAGTCATATTTGCATTCAAGCACCATCAACCATTGTAAAATTTCACAAGAGGAAAAAAAAGAATTTATCTTCCATTTTGTGTCAGCCATGACTGGGAAATGGCCCAGATAATTACTGTGCTCTTATGGCGCAGGGGAGGTTTGATGCACCAGGCAGGCAGCTCTTCATCACGAGCTCACGATGGACACACCATCCCCACTGTCCATTGTACACACCCTTCCTTACATAGGAGAGGTCAGTGGAACAAAATCTGTTTGCAGTAACAAGATGTACTGCAAATCTTCACACCTGTATCGCAGTCAGCACACATGTGAATACACACATTAAATTGACGCCCTGGCTGAAATGAGTTCTCTTCCTGAAATACCGTTCAGTAAACATTATTGGCTGTTTTTCTCTGCGTGTAACTTTTTTTGCTCAGAAACAATTGTTGGGCATTTGTTATGTCTGTTTTGAATGCAAGTCGGCCCTTCATTAGTGCTCACATAACTGAAAAGGCGAGCATTCCCTCATCATTTTTAGGAAAACCAGCAAAGATTTTGACATGCGTGTGAAATAGCAGTCTCTTTGATTTTTTTCGGGTAGCTGTTTTCTTTCTGTCATATCATTATTATTATTTGTCTGTTCTGTCTGATCAGTATGCCTCACACTATCGCGGTTGCCAGTAACGATGCCTAACCGCAGCAGACATCAGCATCTCCCACCGTCGCTGCTGTTTTTTGCGAACATTCCTTAACCGGTTTTCCTTTATGGAAGGATTGTTTTGAAAGCCCCGTATTGTCAAAGTGGGCAGCTTCACCACGTATGAAGAAAATCAATATCTGAGACCATCACCAGATTAGAAACGTGATTCACGCTGACTTTGTGACCTCACTGCCAAGCTTGCTGGGGGAAGATTATCGATCAGCTCTGGGTGCGAGGCAGCGAGGCGTCACATGGGTCGATAAACAGAGGCTGCCTCGCTCCCTCTGCCGGGCCTAACGTTACTCTTTAGACGATGCTGTTTATCAACAATGCCCTGGAGAAATGGCCAGTACCGCACTAATTAGTTCTCATTACATTCCGGCAAACCTGGGATGGTCAGCTGACCCCGGCATCCTGTGAAACTGTAACGCTCGCAGGTGCTAGCGCGCATGGGGGTCGTTTTTCACGAGCGCCGTGTCAGCAGCGAGCATGCCGGCTGTGTTCTCATTAGCGGCGAGCGTGACAGAAGGCTCTCCTTGCTCAAGAAAAAACTGTGGCTGGCTAATAACTGCCGGAGACCCTGCCCTCTACCAGATCATGGCAATTAGCTAAATAGATGCTTTCTCTTCTAAATAAATAGCTAAATAAGCAGTATGTTATATATAGACCAGTAAACATAGGCTGTTTACCCACAACTGGTTTTGCTTCATTGAAGGTGAAATTTTTCAAGGTATTAAAGGGAAGAATGCCGCCATAAACTGGGTCTCTGTGCGGTCTGCTGTAACTAATGATCCTGCAAGCGGCCATTAAGTGTAAAATTGCTATTAATAAAATATTAACACTCTTTAAAATAGCACCAGTTAGAATTCTTCATGAATCACTTTTGTGAAAATCAGCATGACAGTCTGCTTGACTTCTTGGTGCTTGTCAGTTAATATGCATCTAGCTAAAACATAGCAGCTACCCACTGTGTTTTGCCACGATTTGATGGTGTTTTGATGAGTTTTTTTTTCCTTCACACAGGTTAGGTCAGTCGCATATTGTTTATTGGCACTGAAGCAGCCCATTTCTACTCTACCTCTGTAGATGCTTGTTGGCAGGGAGCCTTTTGGGAGCAGTAAGGTCTCTCGGTGTTTCCTAATTGTATAGAATCACATCATCTCAATGCAAGAAGAGCAGCAGTGTATCCTAAATTGGTGGGAAAATTGGTGATCGGTGGTGAACAGGACTAAGTTGGAAGCAGGACGGATGGTCAACTGTAAGTTTGATTGATCACCAGATTAATACTGGTGGATGTGAGAGCTGTTGCCGCCCTTAATAATTGCGGTAACTTCTGGAGACACTCCGCTTCTCAAACACCAGCTTTCTCAAGCGATATTTTGATTATGGCTGAATTCCGACTTCTGTGTTGTTGGGGTAAATCAGGTATTTTTTTTTTTTACTGCAGTTAAAAAAACCTCTTTTAGTTAATGGATAGACTGGGCAAGTCATGTAAGATACACTAATTGTCTTGACTTAAATGCAGTCCCACCGCTACTATTACAGCACTTGTCCTTTAGTCCTGTATAACAGGGGAGGTCACCTACATTTGCACCTTTATTAAAGGGAAATGTCAAAATGGCATTCACTTATTTGAGAATGGAGTTTTTATTGTACTTTTACTTGGTGGCACTTCAGTGGCCCCTGCTCTTTTTGGAGGGTGGTCCTGTGGTCCTTCCCTGCCCATTTGAGATGTTCAGAAGGAACCAGGTGTCTTCCACAAATCATGAGAAATACCCCTGGAGGTGGAGCCTGGGGTAGCAATTTCTTCAACCCTTAATCCCAGAGCCATATGTCATGTATGCATGTTGCATACAAAAGATGGGAAACTATAGTGGGCATTTCCAACGCAAGCATCAGTTGCAGGCAGTAAAGAGATTTGAGTGGCTTATGTCCAAGAAGAGCCGGGGAGTGTCTCTCTGATTTAGCACCATGGCTGAAACGAGTCTTCCTTCCCTGGGCTCCGCCCCCCAAGCATGGCCCTGGGCCCTCAGCCATTGGCATTCGTGTAGCTAGTTCATTAGCCGGCTGAGGCGAATCTATCACTGCTTCAACTCAAAAGTTAAATCGGGCCGGCGACACCTAACAAGGCACACCCACACCGCACTCACGGGCGCCTGGGCCTGCATGGCTCTCCCAAAACCATAGAGTTCCATAGACAGTTTTTATTTGTTTCCTTGTTTCTTTGTTTAAACTGCCCAGGATCATACAGCAGGAGGCATACAGAGATGACTGAGAGTGTGAAACTTATAGTTGTATGTGTGTTTTTTTCTATATAAGTATGGTTTTAAATTTTGCATTGCGTAGAGTCATGCTGTTTATGTGGTCTGGTATTTTGCTTTCTGTCATCATTGGACCTACTGCAACTGGACTGAAACTCCACTGAAGTTTAGTCAAGCCAGATGACTAAACATTCCACCTCCCATAGCATTTTTCCCACTAGTCAATAGGCTGTTATGCAAATTACTATGTGCAAATTAGCAAGTGGTACCATGAATGGGTTATGAGTCATTCTAAAAACAGTCTTCCTGGGTTTTGCACTAGCACAAGCTGATGTGCATTAATATTCTAATGCAAACGCACACACAGAGTGGGATGGGATTTTGAATCCCCGATCCCAGCGTCATGAGGTGACAGCGTTACCCACAGTGACCATCTCATCACGTTGGGGCGGCTTCTGTCAGGATGCTGCACTGGGGGATTTTTTAGTGAAGACCTCAAACATTCGGCTATCTGGCTAACTGCTCGTCTCTTTGCATCAGGTTCAGACATGTTGCGTGTCACAGTGTCATTAATTTTACCTTCAAATCTGTGGAAACCTTGGCCTCAGACTGATGTATTTGACTTTTTTAAATTGTACTGTCCTCTATCCCAGCTAACAGGAAACACTCCCGGAACTTTAGCTAATGTTATTTAGAGATCTTGATAGATAATATTCTTACCGTAATATCAACGGAATGTTCTTTTCTAGTTTTACGTTTTAATAATGGTTCTGTCAATGTTAACACAATAATATTATTCCCTGAACACTATTTTAACGTAATTAATGCTGAAAAATATTGTTTCATAATAAAACTATTATACTGTGAAAGTGCAACATGCATGCTACAAATGCACCATAGAGCTTTGAACCCATGATTATTTGTTCGTTTGCGCAATAGCAGTTCTGGGAAAATCAGGAAGACTGGACACAACGCTTCCATACCTTAATCGCAACGTGTGGTAAACAATCTTAGGATGAAAAATTGCTAGCTGGAACGACAGTATACAGTACAGGGCTTGTTTGGTAGGATTCGGCAGGTTTGGTCATCCTCATCCTGGGCGTCTTCTCGGTTGACAGTGGCTTAGACCTGTGCCATTCTGTGTTCTCAGGCACCCCAGGCAACAGGACAATTATACTCCTAAGCATTCCCCACTCAACAAACATAATTAGATGTGAAATATCAGGAGATGCTGGCTTTTCCTCCCTTTGTTTCTGCACTGATTCTCTGAGTCCGCTCAGGCCTATCATCTCGGTCTCCTGATCTCCTGTGGTGGACATTAATTATGCTGGTGATCTCTGGCGAGAGCTTTGCTCTGAGGCAAAGCAGCTGGATGAAAATTCTGAGCCAAGAATTTTGTCTTTCTTTTTTTTATCTTTAACCTCCATAAAGCCTCCTTATTTGTAAGACGTTGAATAGCCTGACTCCTGTAGATGTTGTCGTATAATGGTATTCTTATAGAGTCCTCCTGACATATGTTTTGATCTACAGGACAGACTGACATTAAATCATTCAGCAGCAAGGAATAAAAGGCAGCATCAGTATGTTGTTTGACAGTGATCTGTGGTGGATGATTTTGTTACAGTTTAGTCGAGGCTGAATGTTACTGTCTGTCTTTCAGAGGCAGTGACCGGGAGGACTCAAAGAGGAGGTTCACCTCCTTACTTTGAAGAATGACCTGTTGTTAAATGTTGGCAGGCTCAGTATTGGTCAGGCCTGGGAAGGTCAAAGAGTTTGGAGTTTCCACAATGCCCTGTTGACATTGGTCTCAACATGGAGTTATTTCAATCAAATTGACCAAAGTTTAGTCAAAATCAAGTCAAGTGAAAAGTCTTAATTGTCAATTCCACCATATGTACAGGACACACTGAGGACTGAAAAGTAATTTAATATTTAAGAAGCATACTGTTACAGTACTGTTCAGTAGGCCTAGTTCTTCTGGGGGAATCAGAAATTGCATTTTAAAGTAATAAATAGTGAATTGGCAATTGGAAATTCTGAGTCGGTTTATTTTATAAGCGAAAAGAAGTTCTGGTTGTCTGTTTTTGCTGTTTTAGATGAGAGTAATTGTTTGGAAACTTTAAATGGTTTGGGAAAAACAGAACGCACGCCTTCATGCCTAACCTTCAAGCAAAAGCAGATTGCAAAATGCAGATACGGAGGAGTTTTGTTAAAAAGGGGGTGGAGTCTCTCTGCGGCACTTTAATCACAGATAGGAGGCGGGTCCATCAGATATGGCTGAGAGTAAGTCATAGCTCTGCCCTGGTGCCAGTCTTCTGCGGCCGTACCCTCTCCTGTCGGAACAAACATGTCGGCTTGCAGCCTTTTACAGATCTTTAAAAGACCAGGACAGTGTTTGTGCATATCTGTGTGTGTGTGTGGGTGTGTTTGTTTTGCGGTGAAGAGGTGGCCCTTCCCTAACTCAAAGGCAACTTCATTGTGTGTTGGATGTGAGTACGTGAATTGTAACATCAAAGTGTTACTTGTTTTTACTGCATTATCGCACGCCTGTTGTCTGTTTATTACTGTTAATTGTCCCTCATTGTGGCTGAACCAGTAAGTACTCCATTGATATACTTGCATATGGCCAGTAAAACGTCTTGAATCTTAATAATGAGCTCAGTTAAACATCTGTTTAAATGTATACTATTATAAACCGATCTTGATTGCGGTAAAGCTGCAAAACAAAACAAAAGAAGACATTTAAACAACATTTGTACAACATTGCAGCATTTGGCTGTGAACTACACCTGAAGCCCTCATATAGCTTTAGTGATTAATTTAAATAATTGCAGAAGTAGGTAATAATGCTCATACACAAATGACTGTCCCTTGACGTTGTTTGTGACCCCCCACAATTCTCACCATGCACCCAGGACTTCCTGACGGATCTGATGATGTCCGAGGTTGACCGGTGCGGGGACAACGAGCACCTCATCTTCCGTGAGAACACTTTGGCCACCAAGGCCATCGAGGAGTATCTCAAGCTGGTTGGCCAGAAATACCTACAGGATGCACTGGGTAAGAAGAAGCAGTGAGAAGCTGCTGTCTTTGTCTAACGAAGGGGTGCCAGTAGAAAAATAACACAACATTGTCTTTGTGGTAACATTGTTTCACCATATGGAGATGGATTCTCCTCCTGCCTTTGTTGTTTGACATTTTAGTCTCCCCCTGGAGGCTGTGCTGGGAAAAAGTCAATAACACCTTTAGTGGCAAAAGGCCTTTAAGTTTTCAAGCAGAGTCCTGGAGTCTGTGTTACTGGGCTCTGCCACAAAACACACTGGACTGCAGCTCTGCTCATATTGTCACACGTTTCACCAAGTCGTGATCAACATGACCTTTAGCTCAGGGGTTTTGCTTGAGAAGATGGA
>JAODLD010000046.1:19712620-19748128 GCA_026781065.1 Mormyrops boulengeri
ATTCAAATCAGTCAGCACTGCAACCACTGGCATCTGGTTAAGATGTGTGTTTTTTCTGTAATTCCTTTAGCCACACCCGCAAACACCATAACAGTATTATATTATATATACTGTAATTGCTTATATTTTTTCAATACCAAAACATGACCAGGGTTTCGCTTTACTTTGTAAATCTTTTCACATTAGATGAAATCCACATCGGAGGCTTAAGGTATGGCCATTACTCACATGTGAACAAATCCCTTTTTAAAAATGTTGCCATTATGATAGCCGTGCTCCTGCTTTTGCGTCCTCCTTATTGCTATATGCAAGACCCCGGCTCTGAACCTCAGTATGGGCTGCCTTCTGCTGTTTCCGCTGCTCTCTGAACAGTTGCCATCCACTTGAAAAGCCATAAATCACCCCATGTGCCCTGACAACTGCACAAAGAGTGTCAGCACCATGTTGATTGTTCTATCTGAGAGATGGAGGATTTTTCTCCTGCTCCTGACAGGCAACTGGGCTCCAGGGCCACGCAAACTCTGTACAGAGCAAATGAAGAATTTCTCCAAGGAGGACACGGTGACCCTTGGAGTCCATATTTGACTGCCTGCAAATCAGCGATAAACCCGCAGTGGACCTGGCAAGTGTACGGGTTCTTTAGAATGTGCCATGGACTGCCGCCCACGAGGGCTCTGTGGGCCGGGTAGTCTACATGGTGTGCTTCAAAGAGGGGAGCTGCACTTTACGTGGGACGGGGGATTCATGTGAGAGCTCATCCTGTTCACAGAAGAAGAGGGGACACCCGGAGTTCAGGACAAGCCTCAAATGTCACTTTGGAGGGGGAAGCTGTGTGCTAAGTGGGGATTGTGTCTGTCAACATTTAGAACACATTTAGATTATAAGGAGATGACAGGAAAAAGAAAAATGGGGAAGGCCATTACAGAGAGAGTGAAAGAATTTATACTTATTCAAGTTTGCTATATTGCATAGACAGACTCTAACCACAGAAACTAGAATAGCTATGTGTCATATTATGTTCCAGAGTTTTTTTTTTATCCTATATAGTTGTCACTTGCATCATCATATTAAAGATTAACCTGAAAATAAAGATGTGACCTTAGTATCACTGGGTTAATTTGAGATATATCTGTAGATATTAGCTTTCTGAAAATAATATCTGAGTTTGATTTCAATTTAATTGTGTTTAAAAGATGAAGGTGACACTGCACTTAACACGTGAAATTAAGCACGTTTTTGTATGAGTTTGAATGTAAGATCTATGTGTTTGCATGCTTGTGAATTATGACTTTATCCACAAATGTGTTGTGTCATGCAGCGGCTTCCTTCGGGACAATAAAGTATATCTTACCTTACTTTACCTTAATTCTGAATTTACTTCTGAGATTATGAGATTTAACAATCTGGAAACTGAAATAGCATTAACATAACAGTGTAAGTTTAAGTTTAAGTGCCTGAAAACACTATGCTTTACTGATACACTGTGTCTAAGTGGAAAATAAATTTATATTGAATAAGCAATATTAATATCGCAGTCTCTGTATCAAATGTAGAGAAAATAGAATATAAATGTCAAGTGTGTATGTGTGTATGTGTGTGTAAATTATGTTTATATTACATTGTGGGGACCAAATTCCCCCACAATGTCATAAAAACCTGTTATTTTGACATTTTAGGGACCATTTTCAGGTCCCCGCAAAGATCTATGAATGCAATCTAAAAACTAAAAACCAAAAGTCTTGTATTTTGTTTGGTTACTTATGGCTAAGGTTAGGCTTGGGTAGAGGTTAAGGGTGTCATGTTGGGATTAGAGTTTTCCCCAAAGAAATAAATGGATTGTGTGTGTGTGTGTGTGTGTGTGTGTGCGTGTGTGTGTGTGTGTGTGTGTGTGTGCCCAACAATGGACCAGCACCCAGTGCAGGGTGCCCCCTTCCTTGCAGCCTGTTCTGCTTGGCTCCAGACTCCCAGGGCCCCCAGCAGCCAATGAGAAGTTCGAAGATGCTTGGATAGAAGTATGGATATTACAAGAAAATGATTTTAGTCAACTTCTTTGAATTCCTGCCAGTAAATATTTGGGCTAAATTTTATTATTTCTTAGTATAACCCTGAGGGATATTAATGTTTTCCTGGGTGAGACTCTATTTTGCTTTGTTTGGCAAACTTTGCAGTACTATTAGTTAGTAGCACTGGATCCATCTGGACAGTGACCAGTTCTCTGTAGTGTTTTCCTTTAGTGTGAGCTTCAAGCCATGAGCGTGTCAGGGAGCGTTCAACTGTCCAGCAACTCCTCCACAATACAGATGTTTTAGAGATACAACAAAATACAACCTTTAGTATCTGGGATATAAAATCCTTTGATTGAAAGCTGGGTCAGAAAAACAGAACAGGCATCGACATACGACAATGATTAGATAGGTCATGCTAAGACCTGCGGCACACTCAGAATTCACTGGGTATCTCGTGACCGGTGAGGTGGGAGAGGAGTGGATCCAGTATTTTTATCTCCCAAAGGCAGCTGCCACAGCTTTGACTCAGGTGGTTAGTTACAGGGCAGCTGAAGGAATTGGCGTCGCCGATCCATATCGAAGCATGAAGAGAAAAATTTTAAAGTTATATATCCTGTCGTCGTTTCATGCAATAAGGAATAGATCTGCTTCATAATTTCCCTGAATTAATGTGGCTTTCACAAATATGGTGCATGTCATTTTTTCCACATTTATCATCCATCAATCTTGCATACATCCTTTGCATTAATTAATAAGTTTGTGAAGTCTATCCTCTGCTTTCCTGTATAAATACGACCAAACCAAACTAGCTACCTGAATGCTGACTAAGGCAAAAAATTCACTTATTTCCCTCTCTAGTCACGGGTTTCCCGGTAAGATTTTAGGCAGCGCATACGCGGATCAGTGGCCGTGCATTATAGAGTCACTGTGTCCTGATGAATACTTTATAAATCCTGAGTAGTAAGTTGCTTCTTCACGCCTGCATGCTGGGTTCAGAGCAGATAAGCTGACGGCGCAGAAGAAGGTTCTGATCACATTATGATTTTTTTTAGAGCAGCAACGGGTTATTTACAGGGTGCATTTACAACAGTGACTGAACCTGCAACTCAAGGTAGTCCTAAGTTTCATAAAGAGAGACATCTCTTTTTTGGAATATTAGCATTGTCCATTTCTTGAGCCTCATTATGCAATGACAGTGTGTCATGTCAACGTCAGCGGTCTGAAAAGCCATTCTTGTTAATTTTGTGTAAACTGGAGGAAACCCCATGGGGCCAAAATTCTAAAGATGGAGCTGAGGGAAAGATAGTACAAATCTGATTCAACAGATTCTGCAAGTGATGTACGTCAAGCACAGGCAGAGAAACAGCGATTCCTAGAAGCGAGCGGCAGAAGGGGAAAGAGTGGAGAAGAGAGATGGAGATGCACAGGCGTGGGCTGAGATAAAGAGTCACTTACAAACTGCCAAACTGCTGAATCTGGATTTCTTACTCTCCAAAACAAATCTCAGCGACTGTCAAGACACACATACACATCAACTTATTTGCAAGACCACCTCAGTCAACTATGGCTTTGTGCCCTATTTTCCATTCCAGCAGTGGTCAATCACCCATGATAGGATTCTACAGTAGGTAAATTTCATTTGACTTCAATACTCTCACCAAAGTATTGTCTGCGGAAAACCATTCTTGTTTTTGTATTTTTCTGCATAAAATGACTGAATTATTTTCATCCATCCTAAGGGCAGCACTCCTTTTACCATTTCTTTTCTATTATATGGTAAGTCTCAGGCTGCTGGAGGGACTTGCAACAAATACCTTCTGACCCGGATTTTGCCAGAAGCATCTTCCTAAAGCATGTGGGCCAGATCCTTAAGGATCCTGACAATTAGCATGCTAAAGTAATTCGCTATAACATAAGGAATGAAATGAAGAGGAAAAAAATAATAATTTAAAAAGATCCTAGATTCCCACAGCAATCAAGTAGTCAGCAGAGAATAGTACACTGTGAATAAAGGTCCTTTCAAGAGTTGGAAAAATTTAAAGTGACAGCCGATGCCAAGGGGGAAGCTTATTCATTTTAAAGGAAAAAATAAAGAAAGTGGCTTTTTTACTGGAATGATTCAGTGCTAGTTGGTTCGCTGGTAGATTTATGTAACTACTAGAAATGATGGAAAACCCAGATGTAAGTAGGGCAGAGAGAATTTAATGGAGACCCCGAAAAAAAAAAAAAATGTCTCAGTCTTAATATCCAGCATGTACCGCATGATGCCTGCATTTCCATTTACACCCCCAACACAGATAAAGTCTTGGGGAGGCACATTTAACATGGGTCCATTACCTTTATTAAGACAGACCTATCTGTAGCACTAAGTGATTCAAGGCACCAAATTTTTTTTTCTTATTTTCTGCCAGCGTCTTAACGGGTTTCACTCTCTTTCATGCCGAAGGTGAAACCTCACCTGACTGCAGCGTGGATGCACAGGAGTTTCTGAGCACAGATTATGGCCACAAAGATGCACACAGGCTGCATATTGAAATGTGTAATATGTCTTGGACCTATAGATGCTTGGCTTAAGAGAGAAAATTAATCAGATTCCTTATTGTGCATCACTGTTCAAATATCTGCAGACTACGATGAAAAGCACTGCAGACAATCGATCAGCCATATTAACTTACTGGGCTATGACTTCAACTAACAATACTGTATGTACTATGAGAGCTTCCGGAAGCTTCTAAGTGGCTTGGCGAAGGCCTGCCTGACAGCACACGCATCCAGAGTTCAAAGCTCAGCTTGGACTTGAATGGTGTCACTGGCTTAGCTCTGTACTGTCCTTTTACAGTGCTGAAAGAACTGCAGTGTACAAAGGGGTGGCTGTCAGGCTGACTGAATGCTTGCTGAAGGAGTGCCCAGCTCACCCATCTGGCATTCAAGTGTGTGTGTGTGTGTGTGTGTGTGTGTGTGTGAGAGAGAGAGAGAGGGGAGGGCATTGACAAAGGCAACTTTTGATGCTTCTGGGAGCATGGTGACCCAGTGAGTAGCACTATTACCTGACATCTCCCGGGTTGTGCTATTGAATCGTGCCCCTGTTTTCGGCGAGTGGAATTCACATGTGTTGTATAGATTTTCTCCCACAGGCTAACTGCTCTCTTTAAATTGCCTATAGTGAGTGATTGTTTGAACCTTACGAAGGACTGGCATCTTATACAGGGTGTCCCCTGCTTTGTGCCCTGCATTGCCAGGCATGGTCTCCTGTGCTGTAGAAGCAGTTAAAAAGCAAATATTTGAATGGGATACATTTGGACACACAAGATCAGAAAGTGGCTACTCTCATCCGATGCTGATTCATCCAAGTATGTCTGTTAAGGAATATGAATTAGCATCCAACATGTTTATTGAATACCAAAGTCCAGATGGGAGAGCACAGGCGAGCGGTACCTAGGGAGCTTGAAAAATTGGAGCTGCTGAGATGATCACCAATAAACACTTAATCAAGCTCAACATCTGGCCACCTTTCATCTAAAGGGCCAGAATTAATCCTGCCACTATTACATAATGATCCCGGCCTCCCCAGACTCAGTCTGAAATGAAACCTTTTCTAAACTGCATGACTTTTTCTAATGTAATCAAAGAATAAATCAGAATTAATTAACAGTAAATAGAGTAAGATGAAAAGACCCTGACTAAACTAAACACCTTGTTTTTCGTAATAATCATTCCATTATTTTTAGTAACCTTTCTACAAATACCTTGAAGAATGGCATTGCATGTGTTCTCTACACTTCTCCCTCTGGCTGGCAAAAAAAGATTAACAAAAAATCTCACCCTATTTAAGTTTTGTCAGAAGAGACATGAATTGAGTGGACCAGGTGCTCAGTGGAAACGTGATGTAAATATCCCAAACTGCGGCACTCTTCTGTGCCCTGTAACTAGGAGCAAATCCATGTCCTCATGAATTAATCATGGCATAACTGGCTCCCATCTCCGTCAGGGCCCTCTTGCAGCTCATAACTTCCACACTAACGCCGCCACGCCTGTCGGGTACAGTTAGCGATCTGATGGCCGACCTTAGCGATGACATTCTGTCGCCGTGATGATTAAAGCCTGGCTTGGCGCCTCCCTGCATCACGGCGACGATGCAGATCCCTCGTCTGATTCACACAGCACCTTTTCCCAATTACCGCCGGCCCAGTGCTCGGCTGACATTTATCCAGACCTAATAGACCCGCTGCGTCCGTCTTTCTTCCGTCCTTGTGCACTGTCTTTCCGCTCCCTGAAGCTCTAGAAATCAGCCAACATGATATTCGACTACACTATGGAGAAACAGAAGCCCCGACAGCATTGAACATAGTGAAAGCCTCCTCAGCATAATTGGATTTGAAAAAGGAAAACAGACATATGTACCCTTCCAGGAAGCATGGAGCAGTTACTGTATCTGGTCTGATGCTGACAATTAATTCTGAATGAAAATTTTAAGTATTGTGAATGTAGTGAACTACAACTGCGAGACTGGCATTCTATCAATGGCCCCCCTCGTGCTTCCTGTGATGGGCTCCAGGCTCTCTGTGAGCCTTTACTGCAGTGTTTCCCAGTCCAGTCCTCGGGGATCCAAGGTTAGTCCATGTTTTTGCTCCCTCTGAGCTCCCTGCCAGACAGCCACATTTTTGCTCCCTCGAAGCTCAGGAGCAAAAATGTGGACTGTCTCTGGGTCCCCAAGGACTGGATTAGTAAACACTGCTTTACTGGGTAAGCAGGTTTTAGAAGATGGATGGATGGATGGATGGATGGAAGGATGGATGGATGGATGTGTACTGCATAAGGCGAAAAAGTATAAATAAAGACTATTTAGGCTAAACTTGTTTCTATGAACATGACTTCAAATGTCAGAGACTGAGGAGTAACCCAGACGCAGGTTCACTACAGCCTAGACATCAGGTTCAATAAAGCTGACAGAGATGACTACTGCTAACAAGATTGGGCAAGAGTTTGACAGCCAGTCACTGAAGGAAGAAGCATGCTATATGAGAACTGCACCTTCACAGTATCGCTTAAAATTAATAAGCTTAAATGAAAGATGTTTAGACCTGAAATGAATCATTCTGTGTGCAGCTGAACGGCTGGTTAGTATTATGGAGAGCCTGTTTGTCTAGGACATCCCACATCTTGTCTGTGATTCAGAGCGTTTCCCCTTGACATAAATAGCAACACGATGTGTCTATTGTCCATATACAGGACTTCCCTTTGGGGGGGGTTTATAATTAGCCCTTTCATCCATTCCTTTTCCGGCTCCACATTGTCCCAGATGTCACACGAATGTCAGTAGTCATGCTTGAATCTGCTTTAAGGACCACCAGTGGGACACCATCTGGTCTGGGCGCAGAGTGTCCCAAGAGTTGCACCGCTTCTGCTATTTTCTGTCATACTTGGCATTTGGCTACAATTTTCTTTTCTATGCACAGCTTCCTTCGGCCTCTGACCGGAATTTTGGGAAAATTCTGATCAACCCTTGTGAGTCACTGATCATTTATTTGAGATAATGTCAGGTCTTGTTATCCGTCGCTCCCTGAAACCATGTCTGTGTGAGACTCATGTTGAGGGCATTCCTGAACACGTTATGTTGCATTTTACTTAAGGCTCTCTAAACGGGGCACACCTTCCTTACTTCTGTGTCCTGCTTTCTTAAAAGGCCCTTCACCTGAAACACCATTGTCTGCATTACTCTTATGTGGATGTAGTTTACATGTGTATACACATATTATTAGGCAGAGCTAGCTTCGGTGACACCATTGTTTCTGGGTGTGCAATTCTTATTTATTGAGAGAGAACGCTAGCCAAGCGGACCCATCTATTCACAAAACCACTTATCCAGTGCAGTGTCACAATAAGTTTGGTGCCTATTCCAGGGAGCACAGGATGGGATTTAAGTCCATCACAGGGTAGTTGTTTGCCATGTCTCTTTTCTAGAGTTTACCTCTGGCTGAAGATGCTCAGATGACATGGCAACATGAATTTGGCTCAAAGAGTCTGTGAGATATCTCACCATACAGCTTTTAACGTAAACAGAGGATTTTCACAACATGAATGCCAAGATGAACTCCGGCTTGCAATGAGTCACCGATTACATCCCACCCAGAGCCGCGCCTTGCGTGCGCAAATAAATTAATGAGCTATTTCACTTCCGATTTGTTAATTTTTTTCCCCGGTAATAAGGGGCTGAAATGATGCATCCCAAAGCTGTAATCGTTTTTCTCAGCTTCATTTATTCTAATTTCGAGTCGATTACCAGCAAGTCAAATAACATTTGCACGGCGGCCATCTTCGCTATCTCTGAGTTTGATAAAGCTATAGCGGTGACTTTGGTATCAGAGCTATAATCACGACCCCAAAGAACACGGCATGCAGAGCAACAGATGAAATTAATTAATGCTCATTTTCTGCTTGTATCATTTTAACCGACATTAGCAACACTGATGGCCTTCGTTCTCGCGGCAACAGCAGATTTCACGCTAATCGCTAATGCGATATGCGGAAGGCAAGGAAATGGCTACTGCCTGACATTCAACTCAAAAGCCCTAAGAGAAGGATAAGTCAATATGAAATATGCTTTAACCTGCCATTTAAACTTAAACCCAGAAATGCAGGAGACATGCTTGGCAGTGAAGCATGCTCCTACGCAGCCAAGTGTTTTTTTGCAATATTTGCAATGTCTTAAAATGGATACACTTCTACAAATAGTTCAAAATAGTATTGTGGCATGAATATTAGCATGTTTTCTTGTTTATGTTGTTAGAAAACAAAGTCCGATGCGGTTTGTGATATTTAATGATAATCGATACCGCAAACATTAATTTAGAAGAAATTACACGACAATGATGAAATGACTAATCCTCACCAGCAGGCATTGAATCTTTCAGGCACAGCTGTTTCTGCTCAGAATGGGTAATGGCAACAATTAATATATGTGAAAAATGAAATATTAATTGTGCGCTCCTCTGCATCTCTGAGCCATCATCATCAGCAACACATCGCATCTGGTTAGCCTGATTTGCATTATGCATTTTCTTAATTGAGCTCCTGGGTGTGAAGAACACAGGTACCTACAGGCCAGACAGATACGTCTTCACTGGGAACCTGTATCCCTCCCTGGTCTCATCTGTACCATGCAGGCCTTTTGACAGCTAACATGACTTTAATTAAACAAGCCATTGAAATAAGTCCAGCATCTTGTCTGTGAAGAGACAGAAAAATTAAATGCTTACTTGTTGGGAATATTACAGGGAAATAATAGTGTTGTCTAGTGGTATCTTTCCGACTCGGACCAATGAGAAGTATCTTTCCGACTCGGACCAATGAGAAGCCTAAGTAGACCAACACAAGCCTGTCATGAAACCGAGATGCATCTGCTGAGACGGACTTAATATATCACTTGTCGCTTCATTTCCTGTGTGGAGTTCCAGAGCAATAGCAGATCATACTCAGCTTGCTCCAGCTCCCTTGGCCCAAGCCATCATCCTGACATGATCTGTCAACCTTCCATGACTCCATATGGCAAACCATGGCATGAAAGAGCAATGTATTCTGGGAAGTCGACCTCAAGCCAGGACAACAGATTCAGTCCACACAAGGGAGCAGAGACATTTTTAAACCAAAACTAATAACTGATACAAAGCACTAACATCTGTACTGTACATCGTAACTATACATGAGATTCATCTTTATATGAAATGTATTTTTAAGTGAAACGTTTCAGTAAGGGTGGCACTGGGCCTTCTGAGAAAAAGCTTGTGTACAGCACATCAGCACGTTTTCATTATATCAAAATAGAATTGTACTGAATCATGCTTGACATATCTTAGGGGGAAGAAAGACTGGAAAATTATACATTTCTACAAGTATATGAATTCCCCTATGACATTAGTTAATACCATTTCCCAGATGAGCAATGGAGAGAGATTTACATAAATTACAGACAATACACACCCATTGGTCTTACTGATGAATTTCCTAACCACTACTGCATTCCAAATAGAGCCTTATTAATTTCATTGTTTAGCATGAAATTGGAGTTAGACCAAGATACCACATCTTGCACAGGACTTTGATCACATGCATCTCCATAACAGACTTATCATACCTACCACAGTGAGTTTAAGGCATAAATCAATACTGCCATGAAAGAAGTCATTGTTTAAGGTCACAAAAATCAAAATTTTGATCCTATACATCTATATATTTGCATTTGTATGTTAACATTTTACATTTTAATTTCTTGCGTCATTGTAAGTCCCCTTAAAGTACATGAAGTGCATTATTGCTATTTTGATAGTTAGATAGTTAGATACAAGAATTTGCTGAAACTATCAGAAAAACATTTGACTACAATGAGAAAAGCTTGGAATACATATCTAAGAAGAATATCCAGGATAGAGAGCTCTTACAGCATTAGTGGGTTGGGATAGTATTGCCCTTTCTCTTGGCACCAAAATATCTCATTGTCACAAAGCCAGTGGAGTGTTTTAAGTGTCAGACTGTCACCTGTGAAATTCCAAGACAGTATTTCAGGAGTTTAATTTTCCATTTAACAGACTAATGAGAAAGAACCTGGTCATGCATTATTAAACTTCGTGGAGGAAAGTGAGTCATCCCTGTCGGGTAGCACGGTTGTGGTCAACCTGATGATGGACGGGGGCCTTGCAAGTCAAGCAGAAGGCTGGGCGGCCACAAGAGCATCTGTCATAGCCCTCTGCACACTACTAGTCCTAAGCTTTTGTAGACTATTGGAAGGTCACCTGCCAACATAGCATATCCAGCATGTTTACAGTAGCATGGCTAATGTTCAGCCAGTTACCCTGCCCAAGTACAGGAGCAATTATGATCGAACATCTCTTTTCACTTCCTGAGCTTGGTCTGAAGACTCCAAATGTACCAAAAAACAGACGCATGTGTCCATTAGCCAAGCAGCATTTTCTGTACTTCTGCTTCATGTAAGAACTGCCTTTTCAGTAAAGTCATTTTATACTGACATTTTCCTATAACAAAATCAGACGTGGGAATACAGGGTCAGACCAAATAACTGATCTCTGACTCATAGAACCACCAATACTAGGCTCCCCAGTATCCTTCAGATACAAGCTTTGGCATGTCAGCCGCTTCTCATGGAAGGTGTACGACAGGTCTTTGCCATTCAATGGCGTCTCTGGCTCTACAGCAAACTGTCTAAATGACCGCAGGATCAATTGCCACTTAGACACTGATAGTGCCTACTTCCCTGCTGACATAGGATGAATTTAATGAGATGTGGAAGCATTTCATCACCTTATGCTCTGATCAGCATTCTGGGGGAATCGGATAAAAAGCAGAACACCCAGTGACTAATCCTGACTACTAGGTGGCTCGAGGCAGGGTGACCTGCTTTTAATCTAGCAATTCGTAATTGCGAGGTGTCACCGATGTACCTGTATGATGACATGTGACATAAAAGCAGCACTGACAGGACATGTGTTATGTTGTAAAGTAAGTGTCCAGGCCACCCCACCCCGGCTGTGAATAGTTTTCCCCCTGGGATAGAGCGTTCCCCTCTGTGCTGTTTTTCTGCTAGGTGTCTGACGCCAGGATCTGCCAGCCAGCCCAAATCTTCCCTACAACCTGCTACTCACTGTCTTCTGGTAGATAGTGATTTTGCCTGTATGCTATTTACTAAACAAGTTAAATACTCATTGTTTCCATTAGTTCATTGTGAGGTATTGTGAGATCTAGTCCGTACTGAGCATTCTGACATCAAAGTTTATTTATCAAATGCACAACAGTACAGCAAACTGCGGTAGATGGGTTTCCCTCTGTGATTAATTCTGTTTTTATTACCCGTGTTATTTGGCATTTTGCCTGTTTGCCCATCTTTGTTTCTTTGGATTACAATTCTGCGCTTGGTTCTGTCTTGGTTTGGTTTTCTGAGGATTTTGCCCATTTAATGGCTACAAGTGGCTTTTGGTAAAATAAAACTATCATAGGTGATTTTTCCAGGGGATGTAGCAGGGTATTGCGCCCCCTAATCGTCAGATGAACATGAACACATTACGTGAAAAAAGGTAAAATAATATTGTAAAGTTGTATCTGAAAATATGGCTTGCCTTAGTCATATCAATGTGTGATAATAATTTATTGTAAATGTATTTACTTTTTTTCTGAATTATTTATCTACATGAATGACTGAGTGGGTCTCCCACCTTACATCCCCTCGGAGAAAAGCCTAGAATTGCCTATGAGCACCATCAGAGATTGCTCCGCAAGTGACCCTTCGCCTAATTCATAGCAATTTCAAATTATGGCAGCATCTTAATCAGCCCTGTTTGCTGGTGGTCACTGCAGGTGGTAAGCGTGAAAAGAGCCCTTACATGGGGGCAAGGATACTACCCTCTGCAATGTACTTTGCTGACTAAACACTGTCCACTAGCATCTAACTATCCTCCAAATTTTCAACAGTTTAACTGCAATTACCGCCACTGTTCAATTACCGCCACATGCATCTGATGCCCTAATTATCTGTTACACTGTGTAATTAAATAACTACTGTTGACTCAGAGGTGTTGCTCTAGATCAGGGGTCATCAACCTTTTTGAAACTGAGAGCTACTTCACAAGTACTGAACCATACGAAGGGCTACCAGTTTGAAACGCCCTCCTAAACTTATCTAAACTTCATGTATAATAAACCTGTTTTAAATGCTTTTTTTTTAGATATTGTCATTTTCAAATCTATATAAATGCAAATGTGATTAAAGAAGAATAGCAACAGGATAAAATTAAATTTTAGATGCTGCTCACTGGTGAGTTGTGCTAGTTTTAGAACAGGTCTGCGGGCGACTCGTGGTCCTTGGGGGCATCCTGGTGACCCCTGCTCTAGATGATCTGAATTTTGCTGCAACTACATTTTGAAAAACCATAAATTTTACATTTTAAATGCACATTTTTATACATTTTTCAAAGGATTAATCATGTCCAGCATTTATTATCCTGAAGTGGCCACTGAACACTGTAATTTTGGATCTGTATTTAAGCAGGCAGTCAATAGCTTTTATGGCAGGTCTGAAAAATTGAATAGATCCAATTCTTGCACAAATACTATGGGGCAGTAGAGAAGAAAATGAAGCTCACCTTTTAGTGGGTTTTTTTTGTTTCTTCAATTTCCATATTTCTAAATGATCTTTCATGGGTATGGGAGATGCATCACTGTATTTATACTGCCATCTAATGGCAGTACTGGATATTAACTAGGAGATGTGATATAGTAGCTCAGGAAGTAGCACTGTTAACTCACATGTCCTGGACTGCAAGATCACATGCAGCTTTTTTGAGCACAGTTTTTTTTGTGTATAGTTTATATGTTCCGTGCTTGTATTTCCCCTCAAAATACAAGCACATATGCAGTTCCGATGAATTTGTGATGTTGGCCATAGACTGGCATCTGATCCAGGATGCACCCCCATCCTATGTCCTATGCCAGGGGTCTCCAACTCTGTTGGAGCTACTGTCCAGTAGGTTTTCTATCCAACCTGGTTTCTGATGAGCCACATCTCTTCTCATGTAATTACCAGGAGGAAGTGTGGCTCATCAGAACCCTGGTAGAATAGAAGGTATTCTGGATAGCAGCTCTCCAAGACCGGAGTTGGAGACCCCTGTCCTATGCTCAATGGGGTAGGTTCCATATGCATGGAAGATGGATGGTTGGGTGTTATCAGTACATTTTTATGGTCTACTGTGAGACCCCCTCCACCTGAGCCCTCTCCTGGGATGACTGTCTTTAAAATGAGACAAGATATTTATAGATATATTTAGAAAATATATACACAGTAAATGTCTACACATTTGCTCATGTTAAAAAATAAAAACCTGGTGAACTTCCACTTGTAAACCAACCAGCAGCTTGTCACTTAAATTTGGCCATAATGTATTCCTTACTAAGAACTGCTAAGAAAAAAACATGATTTTATACTGATTTTATGCAAACTTTATGCAAGCCTTTGTTATTTTTTTTTTTATCTATGCTTCACTGAGTCATTAAATCATTTCATGTTGTCCTCTTTGTGTACATAATTTTGGCACAACTCAATAATTAGCCACATAACACATACTCAGCTGGTGTCCTCTTTGATCGACGGTTTTTGTTTGTTTTGCCCAAAAGGCCTGATATCCTTTGCCCTATCATCTTTTGATGCTTTTATCCAGAAAGTTCCTGGAGTAACTGGAAGTTAAGGGTGTTGACCAAGGGCTCAGTGGTGAGATCACTCTGCAGACCTTGCGATTCAAACCAGCAATCAAACTCACATCCTAACCTTCTGAGCCACACACTGACCCCTAAATCATTACATAATATGGGAAAATAGGAACTCATTTATCAATTACAGATACATTATCAAGCATACTTAAAGGTAAAAATTTGGCTTATTTAATGTATTACGCTCTTGTCTTTCATGTGTTTCTGTGGGATTCAGCCTGGTGTTTTGGTAGCAACATTTGTGAAATTTAAGTTTGTAGTCACAAGTTCAAGATGAAAGCTTTTTTATAGCTTATTAAAAGTTCCATGATCTAAATAATATCAAATTACAGAACACAAAGAGCATTAGAAAAATTAGGGGAGACAAAACTATGAATCATGCAGTCAATCAATTATTGATAGATAGTTACAGTGAATCTTTTAAAAACCCTTCCGATTGTCAAGTTAATAAAAGGTTCATTTGGCATTTAACTGTCACGGACAGTTCCTGTCTGACCATGTCCCCCTCCTCTGCATTTTGGCCAGCAAGCATTGCAGGCCATTCTGCATTTTCCCCTTCCTGCCCTGCTGCATAGCTCAGGGGGCTAAGTCTGTGGCTTCAAGTTTGTGAACCTGCTGGTTGTGGGTTTGATGCTGGTTTGACTGGTTTCTCCTGTTATTTGTGTTTATTCTTTTCCTGGTTTCCCTCACCTTGGTCCTGTTTATGTTTTGGTTTCTTGTTCCTAGTTTGTGGTTTGTGTTCTGTTTTGGATTTTGCTTTGTACCTTTGTAATTATGTATTACTTGTCTTTGTTATATCCCTAGTGGTTAGACTGCTTCCCAGTTTGCCTCTTACTTGCGTGATTCCTTGCGTGCATGCATGCAGCATCTGCCTGTTCCTGTGTATGTTCCTGTTCCAGTTCCTGCTCTGTTCCTTGATAGTTCATTATCCTGGTTTTGTTATTATTTAGTGATTGCCTTAGTATTTATCCCTGTCCGGTTATGACCTCTCATGGTTCTTTGTTTTTGTATTTTCTGTTCTGTTAATAAATCCAGTGTTTCTTTGGAACCGTCAGTGGATCACCTTTTTTCCTTTCACGCCATGGCACACCATGACATTAACCATGTCACAAGAAATGAACCTGGTGACAATTTCAGTCAAGATACCCATAATCCTTATAAATTTATGATGTCATTATACATCCAAAGTTTCCTAGAAACAAGAAATCAAGATGTTAAAAGCTGTAATTGTCATTTGGCTTTATTGTACCCAAAGTAGAATTTAAAATGTTCCACAATCATGGTCAACCTCATAGGGGGCATTTCGGGGTCATGTCCCCCCCAAATGCCACTCACTAATAGGGCTGGGAAATTTCAAATTGCTATAACAGATTTATCATTCAAAGAAATTGAGAAATTAAATACAATTATACTATAGACCCAGCCCAGCACTGCACAGTAGCTAATTGTGTGCATCAGACTGTGTGTCAGGGTCGGTGCCTTCTGACCCCTCCCTTTGTGACCTTTCCCCCTTTGGCCAGCAGGCATTGCTGGTCACTTTTTTCCAACCTCTCTGTTCTTCTACTCTTGTGTGGTTCTACTGCCCTCCGGACTGCTGCGTGGCTCACTGGGCTGAGGACTGAGTAGCTACTACTCTGAGTTGTGGGTTCAAGGTATTCTCTGATGAGCCTCGTCTGATTATTTGTAATGAATGGGTTTTTGTGCTGCCTTGCGTTTTATCTAATGTGTCTCCTTTTGAAAGATTGTTCTACTTATATTCTGTTTTGGTTTTGTTTTGTATATCTGTTCCATGTTTATTATTTTAGTGTTGTATTCCCAGGTACTGGCTATGTTGCCTAGTTCTGTTGTCTGTTTAGTTCCTTCGTTTCTGTGCATGTTAGTGTTAATTTTGTTTCACCTGTGGCTTGTATGTTGCCATGTGCCATGTGCATTGTGTACCACTGGCCCTTGTTTGCCTTGCTTGCGTGTGTCTAATGAAGTCCCTGTGTCTGCTCTATTCTCTACTCTGTCTGTGTTCATGCCCATGCCACTGTGTGTTAGGAGTTCTGTTCATTTCTTAGTCCTGCTCTCTTCCCTGGTGTTTTATGGTTTCTTTATTTGGTTCTTATTCTTTCCCCATTTGTTTTCACCCCTTGCGGTCCCTTTAATTTGTACCTTTCCCTAGCACAATCCGTTTAATTCAATAAACCCTTGTTTGTCTCGGACCTGCAAGTGGATCGTCGCCTTTTTCCCAACTTCGCCATGCTGTGCCATGACACCATGAAAGGTGAAACCTGCAATGTTAGCCTACTACCGTCTTAAGTGAGGAAAATGACAATACAATAACATATAATGGCACACTTTTATTTATTTAACTACCCACAGGACAGAAATACCAGCAACAACAACAAAAGTCTGCAATTGATGTAAGTGTAAATGATAATGCATCCTGATGCATCGCCGACAAGGATGTCATAAGAAATATTTGCGTACATCATCAATGCTGGATGTGGTGGTTGTTTTGGAGACAGCATTCCAACGCTTAAAAACATGGAGAGGAGCACTGATGTACGTGGTTGGAGTGCAAGTGGAACTAGATGCCTAATTTGGGCAGAAGATTCAATCCAAAGAAAACTAGATGACTCTTATCGTAACTGGTCATTTTTGTTTTTTTAGCTAGCCCACACTAAACAAATTTGGAGCTTGTCTGATGACAGAGACTTATGTAATATCTGTGTGCAGGACCATCTGACCATGTAGCGGACGTAACATAGGCAGTAATGAAATCTGAATAGAAGGGGTCAGGTGGACACCTGGAAGATAGATAGATGGATAGATGGATGGATGGATGGATGGATGGATAGATGGATGGATGGATGTAAATGGTGATGTGTCTCAACTGTCTATTTGTTATCCAGTCACCATTTTAAAACTAAGTGTAAACAGAGGCAACGTGTCTGTCCCTGTGTCTGTCTGTTTTGTGTGTGTGTGTGTGTGTGTGTGTGTGTGTGTGTGTGTGTGTGTGTGTGTGTGTATATAAACTACCTTTCACTTCTTTTCACAAGGCAATTGACTCTAGCAGCAGGATCAGCATTCACTTGTGCTCTGGGATGAGCCACATTTTCCTTGCTTAAAAGTGGAATCTATTAGGGGATAAGAGGCTCTTTATGGAATTGCAGCAATCTAATAAATTATATTTACAAATATAAATTTTAATCTTTGAGTAACATTTCTCCTATCATTGAATTATTGGAGTTTTAGGACTTTGATAACCGCTTTTCATATTCTACCATCGCGGTTCACCCACTTGTCATTCTGCTACATTATAAAATTATGTACATATATTACATCATATATTGCTTAAAACTGTAAATGAATGTAATACACATATGCAGCGAAGATAGACATTTCTAAAACATCAGAGCCATGCAACGTAATCATTTTATTCTGGCCTTTCAGAGCTTTGATGATAATGTTGTGGATAAATCACTTTTGCTAAAAATTTAACATTGAACAATTGAAAAAATATCCATAGAGTGGGATAGTTCATATCACGTTTTTTAACCAGCATCATAAGCCACTGATATTCAACAAACTGGCCTCTAAGAGAAAGGTTTGTAACAAGAGTCAGTATGACCGGCTACACCATTTGACATTTCAAATTAAAATCAAACTTGTCCATTATCATGGACAATTATGTAAGCATATGGCTTTGGTGTGAATGTTTCAAATATAATTTTTAAAGAAAATATGCAATTTCATAATTATAATGAATTGTCAATGTTTTCCTGGGGTCAAACCATTTAACACGTAAACCTAAGCATACTAGACCATATATGAAAAATGTCAAATTGTCTGCTATTTTAAAGAGAGTTACTAATCTTGGCATGTAATAGTTGGGGTCATCAGGGGTTCATCTCTGTGATATTATTTGCTGTCTCATGAACAATATGAATAAAATGGCTCATTGAATGGTCGATACGCCACCTTGATAGTAAAAGAAGTTCACCTCACTGACATGAATCCCCAAATTAATAATAATATTCAGAACAAAGGTTTCCCATTACTTATATTTTCTATTAAAAAGTTCTAATATCACATTATGTCAAACAAGTGTTTTATTGAGAATTTAATCTTTTTAAAGAAAGGTTAATTATTTGGTACCAAGTTTTTACAGTTACACTACAGTGATATTTTTGCCATCATCCCCCAAATATTTTCTCAAAATCGATTATAACCAGACTAGGTCCTAAAAAAAGAATATAGCCAATTTTAATTTCAAATTTAACACCTTTTAATTTAACTAAATCACACGGGCACAAAAAAACCATCCCCACCTTGTTCCATGTGCACCAAAACCGTCCCCACAGGCACCAAAACCATCCCCACCTCGTCCCCACAGGCACCAAAACCATCCCCACCTCGTCCCCACAGGCACCAAAACCATCCCCACCTTGTTCCATGTGCACCAGAACCATCCGTGCCCAACCCCACAGGCACCAAAACCAATCCCATCCAATCCCCACATTCACAAACACACTGACAGTACAATGTAATATTAAACATGCCCAATATTTGCCTTTAAATATCTTAATTATTAAATTACTCACGTGACACTGCCATCAGCTGGTGTTGGCATGAGAACAAATAATTTAACAGAACAAAAGGACTTATAATTAATAAAGTAGATATAATAACATGCATTTACGAGGAATTTTATTACCGTTACTACAGTGTTACTATATATTTTATTACCATCCCCATGGGAATGCAGTAACGGTCATCTCCACTCCCGCTGTTACTGTGGGATTATTTAAATTTTTTCCTCCATTTCCATGGATTACCATGGATATCCGTGGTATTATTGCTTTCCCAGTTCCCCTGCAGCCCTCTAATATATTATACTTTGTTATACCCATGGCAGGAATAACAAAAACAAATGAAATGGATGACAAGAATTACAGGCCTACCACCAAAGGCTAAAACTAGCAGCCTTTTTTGAGGGAGAGGAACACACACAAACTCCATTCATGCTGAAATCGCCCTGAAAACCACAAAACAACCAGATCACAAGGGAGACGGTGGAGCCGATCAAAGAGGACAGAAGAGTCATACAAACCGTAAACCCACAAACACAAAAGGACACAAATAATATCACAGAGAACAGCCCTAAAAACTAGCAAAACAAACACAAAGAGTATGATAATCAGCAAAAAAACTGCCTCAGCATATTCAAACATCTATATGGCAATGTGGGAATAGGAACTTTTTAAAAAATGTACCCACCTTCCTTTAATATATCTCCAACATCTGGATGACATCTTTGGTGTCTGGCATCACGGGGGCAAGCTCTTCATACAATTCATACAACCTCCATAAGGTTCCTCTCGCTCATCAGCAGGATCCCGCTGCATCTTCAGCCTGGCCCCTTTAGTCACATACTCTTCCTCAGCCTCCTGATGAGCCAGAGAAAATTCCCATTATTTGGGAAAAGGGGGAAACAGTTATATAACTTCATAGACAAACAAACAAACAAATAAACAAATAGAACAACCATGTGTAAAATCCAACTTCCCACACAATGCAAAAGGTTATGTTAACCACCGGAGATCATGTCCCACATACCATACATAAAACAAAGAAGAACAAAATCTAAACAAATCCCCTTCCCACAAGTAGTTTGGCCCGCCTGCTCCAGGCAGTATTTAGGCCACCCAAATAGGTCCCTTGGGTCCTTAGGATCCTGAACCCTCCCAGGAAACAGCAGAATGTATTGAAAAATCGCTGAAACTGCAATGAGAAAATAAATGCGTCTGGTGTCATATTTATTCTAATTAGTTATAATGAGTAAAGTGCATAATCTGAAAGGCTATTTGGGCTGACTGCTAGCAAACTGTGTGCTGTTGTAGTATGAAAATACAGGCTGGAGAAACCAAAACACATAAACTACTGGAGGACTATTGCAGGGACAGAACTGGGAGGTGAGATCAACCTGGCAGTGTGATTTTGTTATGGTGATGTATAGTGTTGACCTGTTCTGTCACAGCACCCCCCATCTCTCCTGGATTACACAAGGTAGGCAATCGTGAGAGATAATCAGCCATTATGCTTTTCTGTCCTACATTATGCTGGATGTGGAAGTGGAACGGTTGCAATGCAAGAGACCATCTCATGACCCAAACATTGTGATCTTTCATGGTGTGAATGCAGGTGAGTGCTTTGTGGTCAATTTCTAAAATAAATTTTCTGCCTAGCAGATAGTAACAGTCACAGTCACAGTAATGTGTATTGATAAATACCCTGATAACCATAATAGTTTAAAATTTTTTTATCCCAGTCTGAATTTCTTGACAAAAGCGCCTTAAATGCCACAGGGAGACCGACTTGCAGTGGTGGTTTCTGCCTTGCTCTGGTCATATAAACACTTGGATGATGTCATCTCAACTGAGTGAGCATGTTGGATGTGTTTCCAGCAGCATATCGATGAGTTTGGTACAAGGGAGCCGACAGACAGTCTTAGTCTTCTCAACTACTCTCTCTCCAGTGCTGGTGTAATTTATTGAGAAACCAAAATGTTCCCAAATTGTTGATAATGACTGGCTGTAACCAGCAATCTGAATTTCAATGCATGAAGTAACGACCAATCTGTGAAACAGTCAATAGATTAATCAATAGAAAAAGTCATTAGTGGCAACCCTAATCCATATGGCATATTACTTTCTGCAAAAGTCCAAAGTGTGCAATCAATGGATGCTACACTATCACACAAGGCCATTTGAGTGGTAAGGAGCATCACTCAGAAATGTTTGTAAAGATGGCGGCCGAAGTACCATCACTGTACAAATTTAAGTAGAAAGTACTATCCAGTTACATAGATTGACTGAAAAATGTATTTTTTCATTGATATTTTTTAGCAGTAATTAAGCTACGACATTGGTAATTATGCGGGTCAGGCATTATGCAAGGTGGTGACCACAATATGTCCGAGGGCATGCAGACTGTATCAGATGCACCCGATCCTGTGTGAACCTGCACCTCACCTTTCCTCTTTCCAACCCTCCCCCACTAACAAGTTCAGTGGCAGTGAGCTACCATGAAATTCAGCAAAACATTCTAGTTGTAATCTGGTTGTTTTGATTTCTTGCCATTTCAAAGAAAGATCCACTTTTATTTAAAAAAGAGCATTTTCGGAAATGATGTTTACTACACAGTTCACATTTGTAAACTTTATTTACATACAGTAAAGAATTCAACCAAATAACTGCAGAGATTGGGTCATACGTCGGGTCAGAATTTCACCGGTGGTTTTTAATATGGCCGTTTGAGAGACTGAGTTTGACACCCCACAGGTTGACCGGCTCAGCACAGAGGGATGTTAAGTTTTAACCGACAGGGGGAGCGCTTACGCAAAATTACTGCTGACTGGTTGCTGGTTGTGAAACGTAAAGGGTATTACAACATATAGTGCATGGACCGTACTATATTATAAGCTACACTATATGTACAATATATGTTCTGTATTGTAGTAGTACCCTTTATGAAATTCTGAACAAAATAAAACAACACAAGGAGACACGATAAACAAAATAAATAATTATTATATAAAATAAATAACAAGCAAGCCTAATCGCTAGGTCTTAATGTCAAAATACTATATAGTTACTCTCAAAAACATCAAATTATTAATAAACGTCTTCTGCCATAATGATATCAATGCCATAATGATATCTTCGCTTACATCCATAATATCTTTTTTTCCTTTAACATCATGTGATTCAAGAGACTGGTCCGTGAGAACGGAGCATGCCTAATTCTGTCGTTATTAAACTCCACCAAGCATTTAACTAATGCAAGATTAGTAGTTTCCGGGTTCCGCGGATACGTCTTTGGGTACGGATCGCGCTGTTTCGTTTTGCTGAAATGTAAGATCAATAAGTAAACGGGGATCAGTTAAACAAGACGATCGTGACGCCCAGATGGACGCGTTTTGCTTTCTATTTGAGATCTGCATTTCCGTTTTGGGGCTGCCGGCCACAGTGCTGCATCACCCTATAATAAAGCAGTCGGTAATTGCGCTTGTGCATTGCTGATTATTAACAAGCTGCCAGTGATGACACAAGTGCCAGTTCATAAGAGCAACTATGCCGGTGCGTAACGGATACAACCTTGTGGATGACATAGGGGACTCGCAAATACCTATTCACAATGAAGAGGCTTTCCAGCATGGCATTCACTTTCAAGCCAAGGTGAGCTTTCCATATGTTACCTCGTATTGGTGCCGTTTCATAAAATGTATTCTTTAACGAAACCTGTCACATCCAACATGAACAGTATAAACTGATTTGCAGTAACTGTAAAAAGCATTGATCAGGTTTAAGTTAAGGTTAAGGTTAGTGGTTGCACTAGGATTCAATAGACGAAAGGATCGGTTTTAATACTCCTTGCAGACTAAACGGATATGCATATGCGCGGTATTCAGTATGAGTTTAGTTATTTGGTGAGTTTGATTTAAGGGTAAATGTATTGTTAAAGAGACAAAAGATATCGCGATGACAGTAGAAACATTGAAGTATAAATATAAAACACCGGCATAGGCCTATTAATGAGTGTATCTAATTGCATGTAACTTAAACCCTGCACCACCACACCCTTATGCGTACTTTTAATTGTTTTCCTTTGCTTGGGAAGTAATTATGAATTAAATTTTTACAGTGTCGATTTTGCAAAAAGGAATAATATAGTCGCCTAATAGAAAAAAGTGTCAAATATTGCACAACAATTTGTCGGGATACTTACCGTTAAGTTGACCGAAAAACCTGATGAATAGTTTAAGATTTTTGAATTATGGGCAGTAGAGTAATGAAAGGAAATAGGCATACATCTAAAACCAGATTCAGTATTTTCAGTGGCCATTATAAGCATTCAAAACAAAGTAAAGTTAATTTGATAGTCAACCCAAAGGTTCACTAAGAATTTTGCAAATACAAATGAATAAACACCTGGTTGCCTATTCTCCCATGTACTTATTAAGCAGAGAAAGCGCGCAGCTGCGTATTGTGCCATCAATTTAAGTCTGCGGTTTCAGGCTAGATACGCACTTTGGTCTGAGAGGCACCATAATACTGGTGTCCCGCACATAAGTAACCATACGGCGCATACTGCCATTTATGGAGGGTGTTTTGATACATTAGTGTTATTTGAATTATTATTTAAGTTCAAGAGGTTTAAAGGCCCATCGGAGCCGGGGATGGGATTCGAACCAGCAGCTAACTGAATAGACACCAGGCCATTCCCACTGAGCCGGATAACGCTCTCGGAGCAGCTCCAAGTACTGTAGCTTTGTAACAATACAGTATCCGCGGCTGCTATGTATGGAACACCTATCGCGGATGGCCGAAATCGCGGATAAATCGAAGCATCCGGACCTCATGTATAACGTGATTTTCATGTGCATATACATATGATAAAGTTTAATTGGCAGCAAGACGTTATCAGCATCAGATACACTATTAATAAAGTAAATTAAACATTATTATAGGCCAACAGTACTGTACAGCACTGTATTCTCTTTTTAGCCTAATTCTCAAGAAGGCTGATGGATTTGACCACGTTACTGCCTGTACTCCATTAGCGTAAATTTACCAATTATTTATGGAATTTTCCCATTTATTTCGGATAACTGATACCACGATAACGAAAACCGCAGATACTGGGTTCCAGTATACTTATAATTGAAGCAAAACTGCATTTTTCTCTAGAAAAAGCCATAAAAGTAGATTTAAAAACCTCTTAAAATACCCGGTTTCCCACCCCTTAATGTTCCATGTATTGTGACTGCGATAACTCGGAGGACGCCCAGACATGATATCTTTGTTGAGTGTAAGAGCAACTGACCAGATGGTGCAGCGTTTTGTTTTTTCTTTAACACTTATAGAAATATTTGTGCCTCTTTTTGGCTGGAGAAATCCTGAGTATTTGCTGTTATAAAATGTGTTTTGAGGTCGGGCTGCACGTACTCACCGTTGCACCGTAGTGCATTTTGTGCTTGCTGTGTGCAGCCCTCTCCCTCTTTCCCTCTGCAGTACGTGGGCAGCCTGAACATGCCGAGGCCCAGCAGCCGCGTGGAGATCGTGGCGGCCATGCGGAGGATCAGGGTAAGCGCAGGCCCCTCGCTACAGGTGTACCAGGAACCTTTTCATCCACTCTCCATGCTATTTTACTGTTACATTGCGACGTCCTGTAAGTTTAAATAAATTGCGTAATGTCACGCCACTATCGTTTCTGAATAACGAAGGAAGATAACCCACATGTATCTAAAATATTGCTTGCAGCTTGTTTTACTGCCTCTGATAGGGTCCTAGTTTACCACGACCCGATACCGGAGTGTTTCAAAGGTGAATGCATTGATTACGTGACATAGTGGTGCGCATACAATGTTTGTATTTATTTCGACCAAATTCCAAAATAGAGAAATGCATATTTAAGCCATGTGATTATTGGAAAGGAAGATAAATAGATTTAATTTCACTAAAGCTGTTCTGCTTTAATGAAGTATTGTGTTATTCGTAAGGTACCATGGTAAAAGACATTAGTTTATTTTCTGGAGCATCTGTTTGGCATTCCAAGCACGGCGGCCTCCTCCATACCCAGAAGGAGCCTCACTGATTTTAATGAGATTGAATCTTGCACATGAAGGAGTGGTTTTAGCAGATTATATGCTCTGCTATTATGCCTAGCTGGAATATAGGGGGGGAGTACAAACTAGGAATTCACACATGCCCACGCACATACACACACACAGTCTCTCATCAAGATCCAGCACATCTTCTGAAGTATTTCCAGTAAAGTGTCCCTAGATGTAGGTGCTACATGTAGGATGCAACACAAACAGTATCCTTCTCTACTGAGAACAGCCCCCTAACTGAGATCAGTGTCCCCCTGTAGATTTCTGATACAACTGGCATTAAGGCATTTTAGAGGCAGCTAGCTTTATGTTCTGTTTGTTCCCGGTGCACATTGCTAGTGCTGTGTGCTGACATTTCCGCACATAGAGATGCCGTCTTCATCTTGCAGCCAATCCAGTGTATGTCGTCTTTGCCACGTCCCTACTATACAATCCAGCAGAGCCTGAAAAAGACGTATTCTGCAGCTATAGTTTTATTTTTTATTATTTATCATAGCTCAGTAAATATTTTCCATCCCTTGGTGTCAGTATTTTTCCTCCGCAGTTATTCATGTGGTGAAAGTACATGAAAGTAGTTCCTGTGTTTGTGCATGTGAGAATGTGTGAAGTAAGCAGCATGTTTGCAGTGTGCCCTTGCTGAGGGACACGAGATCAGCTGCAGCACAGCTTAGGGGTCTTTCAGACTGAGATTTACAGAGCCCCCATCCGCTGAGCCCCAGCCCTGCCCCCAGCTGTACCAGCGCCAGCACACTTTGAATCTGAGCCCCGTCCAACTTCCTTTTGTCCGCCTTCCTCAGCCAGTGACCGCTGTGCCAATGGCTGTTGCCTAGTCCTCGTGCACTGCCTCTGAAAAAATCCACGGCCATATTCACAGGATCCAGTTGTCCAGACCGGGATGATGGCTGCCGAGAGATTTTTCCCTGTGTTTTTCTTGTGGACCGGTTTCTGCTCAGATGACCACAACATCCCTCACAGTACTTAGCATACTTGTGCTCGAGCTAATAAAATTGTTTTTTCCTTGTTTTGCGTGGTTGTTGGAGATTTCTGGAAATAGCAACACACACATCGCTTGCTTGTTCTCTGGGAGTCCTGAGGCACATGATGACCAGAAACACTTACCCTCCAGATCCCTCCGTGTTTTACCAGGTGCTAAAGACATCATTCCCAGCTGCTGGTGTTGAAATGATGTGTCAGGACAGACAATCCAATAGGTCCAGTAAGACCTTGAATTAATACTGTGGTGTCTTAAGAAAATGTGCTGACATGCCTAAAAGGCATAATTGTTTATTTAACAGAAAAAATATGTATCCATCTTCCAGTTGCCAATCCAGGACAATGTCACAGGGAGGCTATCACAGGCAGTAAGCCCTGGACAGCATAACAGTCCATCAAACACAAACTATGGGTAATCTAGAGATAGCGCTTCACCTAGCTGTATGTTTTTGGGGGAAACCATGCACAAGGCAGAGAACACCTTAAACTTCACACAGCAGAAAGGGTGGGATTCGAACCCTCATCTCGGGAGGCGTGCGGTGGTGACCAAATGAAATACAGTTCAACTATATCTAATTCTATACTGAATTAGCTAATAATTTGCATGGAATAACAAGATTCTGTGTTGATTTTGCATATACTTTTACGTACAAGAATAGTTACATTACAAATTTGAAAACTGGTTTCTTGTTGACTTACAGATGAAACCTCACTTTCACTACGGTATATAAACTAGATGACACCAAACTGAAAGCCAGCCCTTGACTGTTTGTGAGCCGCTGTGACTTTGGCAGCAGCAGTACACTGTGTTCTTTTCAGCTGCACTAATTCAGTAAATCGCCTGGCAGCTCCCATTTATGGCCTCAGTGCGTCTGTACTGCCAGCATCCCACGAGGCTGTGCTCACCTCAGTGACTTGTCGGTGAATTCATTAGTGAATTGAACCAAGCAATGAAAAAAAATATTCAAGATGGTCCACACAGAACCGAAAAACATAGTGCTGTTGCTTTTGAGACACACACACACAGACACATAAATAATTTACGCTCATTGACACACACAACTTTCTGAAACGTATGGACATATGACTTGTCTGAAACAATTGGCTAAAAGGAGAATTTAAATGGCAGACAAGAGGAATTGTTCTCAGTTGGCTGGGAGAAGCACCTGGCATGATGCTTCTTTGATGCCTTTAAACCTTAAAGATGAAGCTCAGAGATCAGAGGAACCAACCAGGTGACAGCAGAATCTCTGCTGTCCATTATGAACCCAGTCACACCATGGGTGAATCTCAATATGCGTACTTGACCATGTGTTTTACATTATCTTCCATTGCCAAAGACCAGTTCCAATACCCAAGAACAAAAGTACAGAGGATGGTAAAAATCCCCGATGTTGTTCTTGCTCTGCTCACAAATATAAAAGAAACATTGGTCGCATCCTTACCGAATGACACCAATCCCATGATTCCTTGCGCCCCAAGTTCTTTCTTAGCAGACAAGTTACCAAGACTGGTCTTGCCAAGACTACAAGTACGGTCTTTGCATTGTTGGTATTGAGAAACATCCCATGTATGTCACTGGTGTACTGGACATGTCCTTCTTGCAGACCATCTCCTACATCTTCAAATAGAGCAAATTCCTTGGTGTGTTTTTTCTCCTAGAATGAATTCAAAGCAAAGTGCATTAAGAAGAAGAAGGTGAACATTGTCATATCTGTGGATGGAGTGAAGGTAGTTCTTTGGAAGAAACAGAAGGTAAGGTCTCGCCAGTCAGGTGGTAAGAATCTAATGGTGTAATAGCCCATAATCTTTTATGTGGTCAGTATCATGGGAAGGCTCTCAATGGCAGACAATGTTTGCAATTTGTAGATTCATAACAAACACATGCATTACTTTGTGATGCTCGTGAAAACATTGTGCAGCTTCAGTGGTTCGCCAACTCGAGGTACAGTACAGTACCATATGTAGCAACTTTTATTATTACTGCATAAATATTGTTGTTATGCACTGTATTGTTTTTCCGACTTGCCTACAAATTTGACTTGTTCGCAAGTTGGGGACCGTCTGTATCAGAGAATAATTTGCCTTCTGTTGCCTGGTTAAAATTGAAAAACATGCATTATCAAAGGCTTCAGATGTTTCTGTTCCTACAGTATACCATTAACACCTGTCTGTCTTTATAGAGGAAGGAGTGGACTTGGGATGAGGCCAAGATGCTGGTGATGCATGACCCAATATACAGGTGAGTCGGTGGAGTTAATGGAAAACAGCCTTAGGTAAGACTGCATGGCATCACATGTTACTGTTGATTGTTACTGGGAATTTGGTGGTCAGCCTTGTGGCCTAATTCGGACGGGAAGTGTGATTCAGCCCTCACACCTGGGTTTGAACAGCTGACCTAAAGGTTATCCCAAAAACCTGCATACACACCGGCCCTTTGCGGATAAGATTACCCACCCCTGATATAAACTGAGCAGACCTAATACTCCTCTCCAGGTTATTGTTTTGCTATTTTGTATCCCATTTGCGGACCGCAGTTCTTCTCCAATAGAGTCTCATTCCTGGATTTGTAGTTTTGTTCTATCTCCTGGTTCCGGTCCCTGGGCTTTGCTAATCCTCCACACTGAGTTCTCCTTTTTCGTTCCACTGGTGCAGTTAGCAGCCCGGAGTCCTGGCATTTGTCTAATTCCTATGGCGTTCTGTCCATGGAATGAGGAACCTATTGGATGGCCAACCTGGCAGCAAGGGTGGGATGATCCATTCTGGAATGTTGTCTATATTTTTGTCAGATATTGGCAAAGTGAGATTTTCATAGACTTCTTGAGTGTGGTCATGTGATTCGGAGAGCTGTAATGGGGCTTACCATAAGCTTTTATTTCACAGACTGGACTTCTGTTGGATACCAGGTGTTATCAGGGATGCTTTCGACCAGTACTGAACAGGGTAAAGAGGCCCTGACAAAAGGCCACTGAATTTTCCTGTTTCTTGATTGTTACACACTGACCCTCTAAGTTAGTCTGCCACCTAGTTGAAAGTATGAGAGAAACGCATAAGATCAAGGTGCTGCAGGTTGCAATTTTTTTACTAAATACCTTGTCATTTGGGAGTGCATACGTTGTATTATATAAACCAGGGGTGGGCAATCTTATCCAGGAAGGGCAGCTGTGCATGCGGGTTGCATTATGGTATTATGGAAATGTGCTCAGCAAATTAAATACAGCTGCAGAGATTTCTTAAAACCCTTTACAGGATTTTCTATGTGTCCCATGACTCCCGTGAGTTGAAGATCTTCAGCTACATTGCCCGGGATGGATCCAGCAGCTCCTTCCGATGCAACGTGTTCAAAACCAAGAAGAAGGTGAGGGCTTGCACACTTGATGTGACAGCTAGAGACTTCTGTAGCCTGGAGCGCAGAGGTGAGGATGATACGTGTGTGTGCTTGTGCCACCCCTAGGCCCAAGCAGTGTGCATCGTGCGGACGCTGGGCCAAGCCTTCGAGGTGTGTCACCAGCTGAGTCTGCAGCGAACCCAGCAGCAGGGCGAGAACCAGGCTGACAGGGAGAGCGAGGAGGCGTCGACAGAGGGTGAGGGGTGCCTTCTCCACTTTTCCTCCATCCTGCTGTAAGAACACTGAAGTGCATATTAAAAAGGAATAGAGCTAGGAACAATCCTAGGAACTGATAGTCGAAGCGATATAACACAGGGCAGGTTCTTATGGACCCTTTTGAAATTGTAGTTCCTTTATTCATTGTTTTCTCTTTAATGGCAGTAAAATATCCTACTGTTTCTTTGGGAAAATCTATCAAGTTAAATATGGGAAATTCTTACAGAGATATTACTCTGGGTCAAAGGTCATCAGTGGACTGGAGGGGAAAATGATGAAAAGAACAGAACAGAGAAGAAGCTTCTTAAAGGGCTGATTGCAGAGGTTCCTGGGATCCTGGAGGCTGAGTCTAGCTTTGTCCTTAAAGACTGGGATTTACAGGTGAGGCCTCTTCTTTAAGCACATACCAATGGTAATATAAAATACAAAATCTAGTTGTAGCTCTGAGATCCAGTTCCAATTAGATGATTCACAACAGGGAACAATAAGCAGTGAACACCAAAATGTAATCTAGGGATCATGGTCGACACACAAGCCAAGTGCAATGCCAGTCCAGAGCAAAACGAATACCAAATACAAATCAAGTGCAGCAAGTAAAATTCAGGAAAAACAAGTCAACAGAAGGCTTGATACCTCACAAAGAGCCTTTGTCAGAATTCATCCTAAGACCTGCCTTTTGTTAATTAGTAAATGTGCAACATGTGTATGTATCATTCCGGAGAGGCGGGGTGTGGTCTGGCTGCGTGTGGTTGCATTGACAGCTGACTGGAGGAGGGTGTTACAGGTAACAAACCGGGATTACCTGAATCCCATTAAATACAATCTGACTATTTCATTTTAATCTAAGGAACATTAGGGATACTTATGATGCTACTCTGCACCTTTTTCATGCCTTTTTATTCCAGTGGTGCTCCTGCAGAATCACATGTATATTATCCAATATACATCTCGTAACAAAAGCACCTGTACCTAACACTGACTGCCCTGATGTTTTGAGGTTCTCCTGAAATTCCCTCACAATACAGCTGGTATATATGGGATGTCCTTAGGGTTGATGGTGAGTGATCTGGAGAGCCCTGTGAATATGGCCCATGTGTCAGTTTACATTTGCTTAAAGTAGCTGTGAAACTTGCAGGCGTCGTATGTTTCGATGGATCCCTCTGTGGAGGTACCCACCTTCTGTAAACCGGACCTTCTGTACTCTGCGCCCAGTTTGGACAGTGATCAGCCTTCCTTCACTCTCGTAAAGTAAATTGAATTGCATAATAAATTCGAAGTGCTCGCCTGGCACTTGGGACAGCATTACAGCATTACAGCATTACAGCATTACTCCAAGAGTTTAGTGCTGATTCAGTTTGAGCTTCTTGTATTCAGCCAGCATCTCTGAACTTTTATTGCAGGACACTTTGCCCCTCGTTTTCTGATACCTGTTATGAAGTCTAAAATCATCTGTCGCTTTCCCCTTCCTTCTTTTGTGCCCAATAGCAGATTCTCTGTATAATGCTGGCTCAGTGGTGCAACATTAGGATTAGGTATAATGTTACACCGCCATCTACTGGCTCATTACAGCAAGCACAGTTCCTAAACTGCGGTCAATCTTGCATCCTTACTAATGGTACAATTTTCACAAGAGTATATTGTTGTTGTAATGGGTCACAACTGGCCTGGAACCATCTACTGGATAAGTGGTTATGACTCCATGATCCTGTACTGACGCACAGTAAGAAAGATGGATGAATATTGCTGTGCTACTGGCATCTCGTGCAGGATGTTCTCTGTGTCATACATCCATTCTGAATTTATGTGATGCAATATCCATCCAACCAGCCATCTTCCATAACCCTTTATCCAGTACATTGTCACAGGGAGCCAATCCAAAGAAGCATGTCGCAATGAATATTGCAGGTCGCGCACATAATGCACGGAGAGCAATTCTGAGACACTAGTTTGCCTAACTGTATGGCATATAGTTCCTACTCAGCAGTCCCCACCTTGACCAGCAGAGGGCGCATGTGCACATTTTCAGCATGGTGGACTGTGGGATGGAAACAGAAAGAGGGATTCTTACTACAAAAACAGCCTCACAGATGGAGATAGGGCCCTGCAGGTATGAAGCGACAGGAAAGACTCTTCTAACACTCACCATTATTTACCTACTACGGCAGTTTTGCACCTGAGACTGCAGGGGAAAATGCATGCTGTCAGACATGCCATTCTGCGTAACCGACCCATTTTTTCTCAGACTACAGATTAATTAAACTATACCTGATCTTTACTGCAGATCTGGGCCCTGCCCAGTTCTGCACCACGTTTCAGGCACACAGCCCTGGTTAGCTTAGCAGACCGCAGTGTTTTGGCATGGAGCAGAGATAATCAACGCTATGAAAGATGCTGATGCTGCCTGGGTACCCCGCTGACCCCACTCATTAACCCTTTACTGCTTTCAGCTCATCCACCATTTCTCTGTCTCCCTGCTGAGGAGAGCTGAAAAATGCCAGAGTAGCAGAAAGCAAAAAGATAGGCAGTTTGGCCCCTTCTTAATGCTGCACAACTGCAGAAGCGGCAAAGTCCCACAAGGAGTTTGTGAGCGAGGTGACCATGACCCCTTGTGACCCCAGACCATTGTGCTGATCAGGCTGTGGGGAGGCCGATGGGAGTCCGTGCACTGACAGCCCATGGTCTGTTACCTTACAAAAAATACAATGGGTGTGAGAGAATAATGCTTAAGTCATGTCTGTAAGCAGTGGGGAGGGTGAGGATGTCCCATGGTGGACTGGAGTTCGGGGTCAAGCCTGCCCTTCAACTGTAAGCTGGTCATTGCTAATTAATAGTTGGTTAATGGTTAATGACCATTGACCTGTGATGATTTAGGATGAGTGAATGTATAAAACAGGTTCTTATCTTTTGGGAAGGAGGGTTTTGGAGATGTGTTTAGTAATAAACTTTTAACAAAACCTCCATCCTGTTCTTTTAAGCCTTGTGTAACATAGAGCTGTTTGCTGTAGTTACAGATCTGACAATTGGGATACAATTACAGTTTCAAAGCAATGAGTGATAGTAAGTGTAATGATGCTTGATATTCAAGGATGTAGTAGATGTACAATATCAGTCGTTGTCTTCATGGTTCTGTTATTGTGAATATATTTGTTGCATTTGCAGGTTTAGCTTCTAAATTATGAAGCGTAAAAATGAGGGATAGGAGCAGCTACGCCCAGTACAGGGTCATCTCCGTGTTTCCTGTGATTAACATTCGCCTCTGAAACCCAGGCTGAGGTTTGCTGTGCTGCTTCATATCAAGTCATCAGGTAATATTTTTAGCGTGAGAGCTGGTACGATTCGGTTCTCAGATCCTCTGAGGGAAAAAGAGGGAAAAAAAAACTACTGCTTCACACACTCTGTCAGATACTTAGAGACACAAAAAAATCCACTAAGAGAAAACCCCACCGTGTCGGGGAACATCGCTGTTACAGTACTGGTGGAAATCACCTGTCATCCCACAGACGCGGCTGGCTGACTCTATCCCTGTGAATCCTCACTGCCACATCCACAGTCCACCATTCGCTGGCCCGTATCGCATTAGGACACCTTTAAAGTCCTGATCACACCGTCTACCTGAAATGCTGTGTACTACTTGTCTGTGTTTCATTGTTTTTTTCACAGAGCAGGAGAGGGGAAATTCAAACCGACTGCTTCCCACATCACTTGTGTCAGAGCGGCCGCTGCAGGAAATCTGCTTTGTTTCATCTGATTTAAAATTATTGTCAGATTTGTGGTTCTTTGGCCTTCAGGATAGTGAGCGGGATCTGCTGAGCGTGGAGGGGGCCCTGTCTCTCCTGTCTCCCAGTGACCCTGCAGCCTCCACTCACCTTTCACTGTCCAGCCAGCACCACCTCCATCTTCTCCATCACCAGCTCGTCCAGCAGCAAACTCAGACGCATGTGGCCCTCTCCCAGGTAGATGAAAAAAATAAATTGGCTGAAGGACCGCATGAATGACATGGTGCCTGTGGAGGCGTGGCTTGGTGGAGCTGAAACAAGTCTTACTGTTTTCAATGTTCTCATGTCTGCACATTCCGTGTAGTAATGGTATGTATGAGGTAATAATCTAATAAATGATTATGGCACTGAATGTGACCTTGTGTGGTACACTTGGATTAGTTGGATAATAGCAGTTTTACTTGCCTGTCTTGGTATATAACAGTTCTAAAAAGTAACAACTTGTGGCCTTTGAATGTGACTTTCACATGACAAAAACAATATAAATCTTGCATATTAAAGTTTGACCATTTTAGAGATTTCAACACCATTATTATTAGTAGTAATAGTATTAGTAGTTTTTTGGGGTGGCATGGTGGCACAGTGGTGAGCACTCACACCTCTAGGACTAGGGTTCGAGTCTCCGCCCTGATTCTGCGTGTGTGAGTTTGCATGTTCTCTCCGTGTCATTGTGGGGTTTCCTCTGGTTCCTCCCACAGTCCAAAAACACGCTAAGGTGGATTGAAGTTGCCAGTGTGTGTGTGTGTGTGTGTTTATGTGTGCGCATGTGCCCTGCTAATGGATTGGTGCCCTGTCCTGGCTTATTTCCTGTCTTGTGCCTGTCGACTCCAGGATAAGCTCTGCATCCCCACGACCCTGGATAGGTGGTTATTATTAACATTATATTGTTTTAAAAGCTTTTTGTTTTGGCACTGTTTAAGTAATTCCATATGTCTTTAATCAACATGCAAAATTAGCCGGGGCAGTTCCATGCTGCAGTAGACGAATGAGAGACCGAGTGATATTAGCCAGGTCAGTCTACTGTGTGGGGCTGGCAGTCACCTGATGTACATCCAAAAATTACACCCGTTCAGCTGTTTGTGAGGATTCAGACGGTGACCACTGACTGCCAATAGAGGGAGCACTTACCTCAAAGGGTACCTTTGGAAAAAGCTGGATAAGTTGGGGAAAAAGTGACCGTTTCTCCTGTGAGATTCAGACATGCTATTCTCTGGACAGTGTTTGTAATTGTATTCTTCTAATTGTCAAAAGAGTGACTCTCCTCAGGTTGTATGTGTTATGGCTAGATGTAGAAAATGTAACTACCCTTTGTTCTATTGCACCCAATAACATCTAGGAGGACAAAAGTATGCATTTAATTTTGTATGATAGGGACATTCAGATGTGGCTGTCACAGAGAGCCAATCCGGAGCCTGTCAGGAGAATGTCCCCCACAACACACTCACATGCACGCTAATACAGCCACTGATTGGCTCCCACGGCACACTCACATGCACGCTAATACAGCCACTGATTGGCTCCCATGGCACACTCACATTCACGCTAATACAGCCACTGATTGGCTCCCTCAGCACACTCACATGCACGCTAATACAGCCGGTGATTGGCTCCCACAGCACACTCACATGCACGCTAATACAACCAGTGATTGGCTCCCTCAGCACACTCACATGCACGCTAATACAGCCGGTGATTGGCTCCCACGGCACACTCACATGCATGCTAATACAGCCGCTGATTGGCTCCCACGGCACACTCACATGCACGCTAATACAGCTGCTGATTGGCTCCCTCGGCACACTCACATGCACGCTAATACAGCTGCTGATTGGCTCCCTCGGCACACTCACATGCACGCTAATACAGCCGCTGATTGGCTCCCTCGGCACACTCACATGCACGCTAATACAGCCGGTGATTGGCTCCCTCGGCACACTCACATGCACGCTAATACAGCCGGTGACTGGCTCCCTCGGCACACTCACATGCACGCTAATACAGCCGGTGACTGGCTCCCACAGCACACTCACATGCACGCTAATACAACCAGTGATTGGCTCCCTCAGCACACTCACATGCACGCTAATACAGCCGGTGATTGGCTCCCACGGCACACTCACATGCATGCTAATACAGCCGCTGATTGGCTCCCACGGCACACTCACATGCACGCTAATACAGCTGCTGATTGGCTCCCTC
>JAODLD010000046.1:19748228-19780263 GCA_026781065.1 Mormyrops boulengeri
ATGCACGCTAATACAGCCGGTGACTGGCTCCCTCAGCACACTCACATGCACGCTAATACAGCCGGTGACTGGCTCCCTCAGCACACTCACATGCACGCTAATACAGCCGGTGACTGGCTCCCACAGCACACTCACATGCACGCTAATACAGCTGCTGATTGGCTCCCACAGCTTTCCTCTGTCTCCTCCCCAGGTGCAGCTCCTCCAAGGACAGCTGGCTGCTGAGGCTGCTGCCCGGGTGGAGGCTGAAAGCCAGGTACAGCAGCTCCAGCTCCATAACAGGGAGCTGCTCCAGCATGTGGCACTGTTGGTCAAGCAGCTCAGAGACCTGGAGAGCAGAGTCCCCGGTACCATCCAGGGTGAGTCCCTCCTTCACTGGGCTCTCACCTGAGGCTGCCGGCTTGCTGGTGTTTGGCCCGTTAGCGTGACTGTGCCTTGGGCTGTCTGTCATCAGATGGAGGGATCTCCAGATGGGGGTCTGCAGGGTCTCTCATCCTAAGAAACCACGGCCTAGAGAACGACGAGGCCTTCCCCTCCACCGGCCTGGCGGAGGGCCCGACGAGCCCCTCAGCGCCAGCGGCCCTGGCAGAGTCCTACCTTAGTCTCCTCAGTCTGGAGAACGAGGCCCAGACAGAGGCCAGGAGAGCAGACACCGGCCCGGTGGGTACGGGGGGCAGGCAGGACACAGTTACCCCTGGCGCGGCAGGAAATGAGATGGTCCGGATTAACTCCCGCACCATTAGAAGAGTGACTGAATGGTAAGGGACTCTGCATGCTGTTTGTGAGGTCTCCTATAAACACTGTCACAGCTGACTATGGCAGAATGAAGAGAGAAACAACAGCTGTTCTTATGCCGAACTCCTGTATTGAAATTACACCTTTTCTGAGCACTTTATGTGGTCACACACAAACTAGGCATTTTTGGTGTTACACGAGCTATAAAATGCTATCAACTTACTTTCTGGGTGAGCTTTGCTTGGGAATTAGAAACACAAGGGATCCAGCTATATTGGTTTCCTCATCAACCTTAGATGAAAGACAGCAAGGCAGGGTGTCTTTCTTCCCTTATCTTTCTCTCTCCCACCACTCACTCATCGGTCATGGTCCTCAAGGCCAATCTTACTCACTATGACATAGCATGTCAGTTTCTCTATACACTTATTTGTTAGTCTTGTTACTGTTGGTTGTGTACTGGAGCAGCATGCTGTTGTGGGTGGTGTATGGCTCAGTGGGCTAAGCCTTTGTGTCTGTGATCAGAAGGGTGCCGGTTTAAGCTTGCCCTTGGCAGTATAGTCGCATGTCTGTAGGCCCTTGCACAAGGCCCTTTGTGGGGCATTTCACTCCAAAACAGAAAAAAAGATGTTTTAGAGGGGATGGATAGATAGCACTAAAGCCACCCTAAAACATATCTTTTTTCAGTTTTGGGGCGAGCTGCTGTGACCCCGCCCCCCAAGTTTGTTCTCACCTGTGTGGAGATTAATCCCATGGGGATTAATAAAGTATCACTATTCCCTTCCCATTACAGCTGAAATCAACTGAGCCCTAAACGTCATGTGTAATGAAACGGAAGTGAAAACATAGCAGTTTAGGTTTTCATTGCCTCAAAAACGAGTGGGGTGGACCAAGTCTGTGTTCATCCCAGCATTTAAATTCTTGTACAGTGGAGGGGTGGGCCAGGGTGTCCTATGGTTCTACCTTTGCAGAGTGTCCTGTACTCGTACCGTAAGGAGTACAGAGAACGAACAGGTTCACTAACTGATCCCAGCTGTGTCCTCTGAGCAGAACCCATGAAATCAAGCCACATCCGCCCTCCCACTCCCACGGGCCGGTTTGTGTTTCCATGTCCGCGGGATCCGAAGGCGTGCGGCGCCACATCTGTCCACAGCACTCACGCTTCTCTCTGGCCCAAGGTGCTCGTTATCTGCTCATGTGTTAAAGGGTCGCCCCAAGGTAACTGGACCTGCTCCAGCCAGCTCATGGGCTCAGGCAGTAAATCTGCCAAAAGTAGACTGAACTGGGGAGCTGCCTTCTATCTTAAAAATAAACAGCCAGATTTAAGGCGGGGTCCCACCCACTGGCTCCTGGTTGGCTCAAGTCTTAGTCACAGCTGCCAAAGTAACCAACCAGATGTCTGATGCGGATCAGAACATAGATGAAGCAGACTGAGCTCCCAGGCTCTCCTCTTGCTTCCAGGTGATACTGGGAAAGCTGGCTTCACTACACAAAAATTAGTTTTCCTAGTTCAGTACAATCCTCTTATAACGAACTTTAAGGGATCTGGCAAAACAATCCATTATATCTAAAGTCCGTTATATCCAGAGTTGCTGTATGCCCAGAACACAACTACAGGACACCGTTTACTCATGCTACACCCCAGCAGACACACTTGTGTGTGGTATAGATTATTATATTGTACATGTAGTAATCCAACTTTACCTGACTGTTGGAAATATATATGGTTATACATGTACAGTACAGTAGTAACCTTGACTTCATTGCTTACAGTACTGCATCCCTCCAGCTGTGAGCGTCATCTGCCGACACACGGCGTGCCTGGTGATTGACAGCCACACAGACTAATCAGTGTTACCTGCTGTTTATAGAGTGTAACTATTAATAATCCGAACTACATATCTGCACTGGATATCAGTTGTAGGTGGAGCCTGCATGTCCGTTATAGCCGAACAAAACTACAGCTAAAAACGGCCCTTAGGACCAAATTGTTTGTCCATTATAAGCAAAATTCCGTTATATGCGAGTCTGCCATATCCGATGCTTTTTCTGCATGTTCGTAAAGGCGCACGGCATCTGCTCAGGATGCCTCCTGGACGCCTCCATGGTGAGGTGTTCTGGGCATGTCCCACTGGGAGGAGGCCCCGGGGAAGACCCAGGACACGCTGGAGGAACTATGTCTCTCGGCTGGTCTGGGAACGCCTCGAGATTCCCCCGGAGGAGCTGGATGAAGTGGCCGGGGAGAGGGACTACATTTCATTTCATGACTATAAACAAATCTAAACATTTTTCGCCAGATCACATAAGAGTGCAGCATTTAACAGAATTGTGGTGATTCATAGGATTAAACCCACGACCTTCTGGGCACAGATTTTAGAGTCATAAATGTTGCCCTGTAGTATTTGTATTTTAAAGTTGGACTTATTCTGTCTTAGAAAGAAATAAGTGTTGAATCATTGCACATATACTTCAGTATAAGAATATATTATATTTCTGAACTAATGTTTATTTAAATTCACTCCATAAAAGACCTTTTCAGTGCAGATGTGACATCATGCTACAGCAAAATAATATTCTCCAATAGACGTGCCAGTATATACTTACTGGCCACGGTTGCACATCTACTTATACTAAGAAAAGAATTATACCGTAAACAGATATCTATCCATCCATCCATCCATCCATCCATTTTTCATTGGTTATCCTGGACAGGTTTTTTTTTTTTGGGGGGGGGGGGGTCCATTGTGACCCTATGCTGAATAGGCAACTGTGGAAGATTGTTAAATGGATGGATGAATCTTTGCGGAGGTCAGTTATGCAATTCTGACATGCATGCATTGGGGTGGCTTTCACCCAAAAGGAGATATTTGTTCCAGCCTTAGCATGGAGGACAGACAGAATGTTAGTCAATCTCTGGCAGGACAAGGCGGTAGCAGAACCATGGAGGACATACTGATACGAGGAACAGCCAAGAGGCCATACGTCGTCCAACTGGCCGCAGGCTCCATCATTTTGCCTTTTTGTTTGTCTCCTGAAGGTTGTGGCCATCATCTTACCAGTTCCACAGTGAGCTGAGAGGGTTCGGCTAATTTGCCTTTCTAAACTGCCTGTGGTGTAATCTTCTGTTTGTGCATGTATGTTTATAGTTATTGACTTAAATCGTTAAGGTCATCGCAGTTGTTTTGGCAATAAGTTCACTAGAATCGTTTTGACAATTTGATTTCTTGCCAATTTAACAGTGGATTCATTTGGTACAATATGATCTTTGGGACCCACATGAGGAAAGCCATTAGGAATGTCAGCCTGAAAACCAGTAATCAAGAAAAGGGGCTTTGGGAGAGTCTTTGGCATCTCATTATCAGGAGTGCTGTTTTTTGTGTGCTCCTTCATATTTGTTGGCAGGCTTTGTGGCTCAAACTGGGAGACATGGTTCAACTGGGAGACCTGTGGAAGCATCATTGTCTGTCTTAAGATTGTTTTTTTAAAAGGGAAATGTGATTTGGGGTAGATTTTTTGAATTATGATTCTGAAAAAAGTTGTAGAGTTCTTAGGATGGGGTGTCCTGTGATATTTAGGGAACAATGACTTTTTAAAATTTCCTGAATTTCCAGAAAGAACTAAATCAGCTTGGCAGTGAGAGACGCAGAGCATAGCAGAGACACTCAGATCTGCTGTGGAATTGCAAAGGTCTGAACTTGGATTTAAAAATCTGGCTAAAATCTGAGAAAAGGAACAGGCTTTCCCCCATTGTGCCCTAAACTATTTTGTTTTCATATTCTCTTCATACTCTTGCAATAAAAAGTCATAAAATCTTAATTTGTGCCATTTGAGGAAAAAAGATGTTTTTCTCAGATATTGTATTTGTCAGTGATCCTTGTGATAAAAAGCTGCTATAGCAGAAGGAAATGATGCAGACAAACAATGGAAATGATGTGTTTTTACAGTATCATATTTGAGTTATTGATTCCTCTTTGCTTCCAACCCATTTCCAACCATTTTCAACTATTTCTAAAAGAGAGCTGAAGTCTACGTTTCAGAATGCGGGTCAGGTAAACCAGTGACCCTGCATCAGAAGTGGAAATTTCAGGTCCAGGAAGGAAAAATCCAGACCAGGATTTTGTTTCAACTAACCAGTTGAGTTCTCTGTGACTGTGACTCTTTATACTCAATTGGTTGGTTGAAACAAAATCTTGGCCTGGATTTTTACTTTCTGGACCTAAAATGTCCACCTCTGCCCTGTGTCTTGCGCGTGATGGTGTGAGTGCATGCAGGTTTAGGTACTGCCTCTAAGGGTACGTTGTACATTGCCTTGTGCTTTGAATTTCCAATTGCAGCCTTTTGTCAGCTGCAAACCTATAGAGATAAGCAAAACTGTGCATACATATTTGCATGTGTGTTTATACAAATGTGCTTTAGGCAGGGGAGATTCTAGCTATCGAAAAGATCTGGGGTTAAGTCAAGTTTATCTGGGGCTTGACTTTCTTTATTATTGAAGGAAGATTGGCATCGGGGCTAAAATATTGGGGGCTCGGCTTGAAATACTGATTTTAAGTGATCGGACCTAAAGGCGCCCATGGCTATAGGTACAGTACAGTATAAGCATAAGTAATAGAAAATAAGTTTTTCAAAATATAGACATATATGCAATGTTCTTGAAGAGCCATGTTTCTGAAAATGCTTGTTTGCAGTACACAGCTGTGCTGGCTCCCGGGGAGCTCTGGAGATGTGGAAGACCTGAAAACTTCAAGGACGACCCAGCAACATTGGTGCCGACATATCCACTATCAGTCCAAGTTAATGAAATGTCAGTGTTGTTTCTCTGTTTTTTTTTTTTTTTTTAGGTTTCATCACACTGTCCCTAAGCTGAATCCACCTCCCCCCATAATGAACCGCAAGCGGGCAAACAAATTAAACTTTCTGGCCCGAGCCAAATCTGCTTCCAAGACTGTAGCCATCGAAATGGAGGAGAGGGTTCACCTGCAGGACATCAAGCCCTGTGATGCCTCCTCCCTCGGCAACAGCGAGAGCGAATCCTGCTCAACCAGCGAGGATTCTGGGGTGGTGAGGAGCGAGAAGTGCCCCCACTCGCCCCAACACGAAGGGCCTTTTGAAAACCAGGGGCCGTGCCTGTCTGCCACCAGCAGCTGCAGCGGCCGGCTGGAAGATCCTGGTGCATTTAGGAGTGCCTCAGTCCCCCTTCTTCCCCCAAGTCCTGTCGTCACCCCTGGAGGCCCTGCAAGCCCATCGTCACTCTATTCCTTGGCTCACAAGACCTGTCTCCACATCAGCTTGTCAGAGGATGAGCTGCTGCATGCCAAGGCACGGGATTTCAGCATCATTAGCCGGAAGTAGGAGGCATGGAGAGATCTGATCCAGGCCCTTTGATCCAGGGTTCTTTTAGACTCCCTAACCAGAAGTCCTACATTCAATGGGAGACTCGTGCGCTAGCACAAGGGTCCCTTATACAATCCATTTTTACAAACTGACTTTTATATCTAAAGCCCTTAATATGATATACATTCTTGAAGTTAATTTATAGTGTAAGATAGGATTAATATGCAGTTCTTGCCAATGCTGCCCACAAATGATTGGACTTTATCCTGTACAGCAGCCGTTCATGCATTTTTTTGGGCAGTATGTGGCCATGAAGGCCTACTTGTAAAGTGGGTATCATTATTGTTATTAAAAAAACAAGTAGCACTCCATATAAACAATGTCCTCCATAACAAATGATTCGAATTAAAACAATTTGTAGCTAGCTTACGATAAATACGTCGCCCTGGGAAAAACATGGGCCTCTGACAAATGCATCGATGCTGACAGGCAATCTGTTATGGTGCCAGTTACATGAGGTCATTGCTTAATTTGTATGGATGGATGGTTGTTAATCTCATATTTGAGGAATAGTAGTGGTCAGAAAGTTGAGGCAAAGCTGCATCTTGGGGAGGATAAAAGAATAAGGAAAGTAAGGTCAGAGAAGGTTGTGAGAGTAGGGGGGGAGGGAGAAGATTATGCTCTTTCAGAGAGAGAAGATAAGTTAAACTTAAGGTTAGTCCTATGGCGAGATTAAGAATTCAAGGTAAGAAATCAAACTAGCAGTTTTGGTGGTGAGTGGCTCAGCGACCTCTGATCAGAAGGCTGCTGAATCAAGCCCAGCCCTGGTAGAATACAGTACTCACATGTCTGTGGGCCCTTAAGCAAGGCCTTTAATCTCCAGCGCCTTGGGTGCCGCCTGCTGGCTGCCTCTTTTCACTGTGACCCCCAAACTTGCTCTCACCTATATGGAGAGCAAGGTGAAGCAAAAGAGAATTTCCCCACAGGGATTAATAAAGTATCACTTTTCTAATCCCTGTATTAATTTGGATTTAGTTTGAAATTGTTTGCACTGTAAATAAAGACAGCCTCAGTAGTTCAATTGTATGTGTTAAACTAATATGAAGTACTGTATAATTACAGTATGAAGACAAGGCATGTTGGCAAGGCAGAACAGATTTAAACAATGTCATCTAGTGACAGAGGGAGAATTGGGAAAATTAAAGAGATGAAAAAATCATAATCACTGATGTGTGAAGAAGAGACTGGGTTTACGGTTGATGTTTTTCCCTGGCATCGCCATAAATGGGTTCAATAAAGTGGCTCCTTGATTGAAGAGATAATTGAAGGGAAAAGTGGTTTGTGAAAAAAAATATAAACTGACAATTATTTCTCTCCTTGAATAGCACTTTCTTCATTCCAACCTAATTTCAGAAAATTGCTTCTTGTCGCAGGAGATTACAGTGAGAATATAATAGCACTGGTAGGAGAAAGGCTGTGTTTATAATGAATCTGACAAGCATAAGATGTGTTCACTGTAAACACTATCAAATTCCAGTCTCCCTGTGGAACTTCCCTCCAAATCGATTTCCAGCAGAACCAAGTGGCTGCAGACTGAGACACTGAAAGGCAAAGGTACTAAATAGATCCTTTGCCTGCTGCTGGTGTGAGACAGTGTTTCAGTTGCATTTGTGCTTGCATGGGATACAGGTGCGTTAAAGGTGGCAGGTTGGGGGCGGGGCTTATAGAGGAAGTCATGTGACTGTTATTTGAAAGTACCAGGGCAGATTCCCTGGCCATGTGAAATGTGTCAGCAATAAAAAAAATACACAGCAATAAAATGTGTGTCAGTGAAACCCCCCCCCCCGACCATTATTTTCAGCATGTCCAGAAGAACCAAAGGCCAGTTGGGAGGGGGGGGGGGGGTTGGAATTCACAGAAGCAGGGCAAGGGGTTGTTGGAGCTGGATGTTTATCACCTTTCTGGGGGGGGGGGGGTTCATTGATGTGATGAACTATGAAGCGTAGGACCTGTGCTGCCTCCTGGACCACATTCGTTCTTCATGGAAACAAAGACTCAGCTACAGACGTCAAAGCAGCCCACCGAGTGGAGACTGACCCAGTAAGGGACAAAAACGCGGCCGGTTTCATTCTCTCTGCGTCACCTGTTCTGGGACTGTGTGTGTGTGGCTGGGGGGGGGGGTGTGGGCGGGAGGATGGGGGGCATCGTCAGGAATGGCCTCACCCACTGCTGCCTAGTGACTGATTGTAGAAGGCAGGGAATGTCAGAGAATATTCTCCTCATCATTCCCGTCTCGAAAATGAAATAAAAATGCAATACTCCACTGCAGACACAGCATGCATATTAGTTTTATCTCCATTTTTATTAAAGTCTGTTAACTAGATATGAAAAATTGCCCATTACCCTTTCCTATATGCACTCATGAATCAAAACTTTAAGATAACCTGGGTATCTCTGCTACATACTTTTTATAATTTTGGAGTGTGCTGAGAAGACACGTAAAAAAAGGAATAAGATGTGAGGTCTGCCTTGGAATTGAAGTGCTGTGATTACACGTGTAAAAATGTATCAGATTCTAAAGCTCTGAGAGTAACAAAGAGTCTGCTGATAGAGCTCTGAAGCCGTTGATCACGTTGCCCTGTTGCCATGTGCATCCAGGAGAGCGTGACCGGGCCACTCAGCCAAGCCACTCCATTAGAAGGAAGCGGGCGAATGCACTGCAGTCACTGACTGGCAGTGACCTCAGTGATTATTCAAAAACGGCACTGATTAAATGCCGCGTCCCCACTTTCAGCAAGACAAAACAAACAGCTAATTTGAGTTGCTCAGACCATCCACTTCACTTCTGAGAAGGAGGGGTTTTGTGAGTGTTCTTCGGTGAGCTGGGCTGATGCTCTTTTTTGTTGTTGTTTTCTTCAGCTGGATCTCATGTCCATTCCAGCTTTTGCCTGTTTTTACTTATCTATGATTAACACCAACCTTTAGTAGTTCCTGACAGCCAACATTTGTGATGGACAGGCATCCTGTCCAGGGTGACCCCAAATTGGTGCCCTCTGCTGCCTAGGATTGGTTCTAGGCGTCCCATGACCCTGGACAGGATAATGGGATAGAAGATGGAAGGATGGATGGATGGATGGAAGGATGGATGGAAGGATGGATGGATGGATGGATAGCCACTCAAATGTGCACACCATAAATCAGAATATCTCCTGTCCCAATACAGGATAGCTCTCATCTGCATGAGAAAACACTGGGTGCCTTCCTGTCACTGCTGCTATCATTATTTTAGCAAGGTCTGCATCAAGGAAAATCCCACATTCAGTTGAACACCCCCATGATTTCAATTCCCAATGAATGGATGCTGGGAAAATGTGTTTTCCAATCCAAAGAGAACTTTCTTATCCCGTGAATTTAATATGTTTGTTCTTGGATTGATGTGGGGGTTTCTGATAGGAATCCATGTCTGCTGAATGGATTATGATTTCAATAAACATGATTTAATTTTATCTCTGGAAGCTTACTTTCTTACTGTTAATTTCATGCATATTCCTCTTATTCGGGAAAACTAGAATTCCATAAATTAAGGAAAACATTCTACTTACTAGTCTCTGGATATGTAGATCTTGAAGAATATATTATTTAAAATTTCTTCTACAAATTCAACCATTTGAAATGATTCAAGAGGTTTTTGGTCTAAAAGCATAAAAAAAAACGAAAATAACGTGTCAGTAAAACTGCGGAGAGACAGAGTGGAAAGTGTTTTCCGAAGGCCTCTGCCAGAGAATCCCTGACGTGGATCAGCAGGCCACCGCATTGTTCTGCTTGAGCTGCTGCGGTCCCAGTGCGGCACACAGCCCGTCCTGTCACACTTGGACGTGTCACTTCTGTGATAAGCACTAATTGAATATAATTGAATTTATTAGCATGATCTCATGCTGGGCAGGGAGTTGTGAGCTGTGCAAAATATTCATTTAATTCAGGCAGTGACACCAATAGTTCCTGTAACAAAGAACTTCATATTTGTTTCTCTTTAGACAATTTAGTTCATTTCTAACTGCGCTTTTTTAACTTTGTTGATTTTGGTGAAATCCAAAATCAACAATTCCACATGAGTCTGTGTTTGCTCTAGTATCCATGTTAATTTGAAAAGTTTACAATAACATGCTCTATATTTATGTTTAAACATATTTACATCATATTTATGCAAATACTCCAGTACCATATTGCACTCCAAAGTACCTCCCCATCCTTTTTAATCCTTTTTAATAACTTCATACATGAGAACTCCACTGTCTGCCCCAAAGGAATCAGGAATCTGTTTCCTCATTCTTGACTCAAATTTCACAGTCCATATTCAGTGCGCTGGATTTTTTTTGGCCTTTACAGAAATGTTTCCATGTGTCACAGGAAGCCGTAAAGCTGACTGACAGAAACCACAGATGTAAACGACCTGATCTAGACGATAATTTAGACTCGTTCCTGCGATCCGTGGTATTTTTAATATTTTTTTTTCCTACGGATGCCACACCTTTACCTGCAGATTTCTAGGTTAGGTTCTGGAAGAGTTTCTTCTGTCCTGTTTTCCTGGTGTAACCAAAATGTGAGTTTGGGTAGGGCTATCAAGGTGCTAAAAAAAGACCATTCTACATATATTAAACATAATTTGCTATGGGTGATGGTCCATTTACTTAAATATCGTTGTACCAGTTTTCCTTGTCAAAGGGGCTATTTTCAGTTAAATGTGATGTGGTTAGGGGAAGCTTAATGTACCTTTACTGATGCATTTAAAATGATTGCATGCTTGTAGTATCAGCTTTGCAGAACAGTTTTGCATGCATGACAGATCTCAGATTTCGAAATTTGAGAATTATCAGCGCACAGTTATTAACGTACAGTAATGGGCTTATGTTCCCCATTTGAAGCTTACTAAACAATACATATGTTGTGTATTATATATTATTATGTGTCTTTGTTCTATCCATCATGTTTGTGATGCAGGGGCATCATATTAATAAAGGTTAGTATATTAATAAAGGTCAGAGTATTAGGTTAATATTCTGTTTTCTTTATAATGCATGAATACCGGTAAGGAAAACAATTATAATATTATATTATCCATTCCCTTCAATTTTCTTTAAACCACCCAGTATTATGTAAATATATTTTACTCAGTGAGTTATAATATGGATGCACTTTCACACTATGGAACATTTAAACAAAATTAGAAAAACTTTTTTGGTAACACTTTACTTAAGGCCATGTTTTTACTCACTTATAAACACATCCATAATGCATTATAACACATTCAAAAGCATTATAAACATAGTTATACATATTTATCAAAAGGGATAACACATTACAGCCATTTGTATTATGCATTATGACTGCCTTAAGAATCTCTTATCTATAATGCACTATAGACACCTTTATAATGCAGTATAAAGCATCCTTAATGCTTAGACCAATGGTATAATGCATTATAAAGGTATCCATAGTGCATTATAGATGAAAGCTTCATAAAGCATTCATAATGCATAATACAAATGGCTGTCATATGTTATCCCTTTTGTTAAATATTTATAGCCATATCTATAATGCTTTATGAATGCAACACTATTTGTTATGAATGTACTTATAAATTATTAAAAACAACATTATTATCAACAGCAACTTGGTTGAGAAAGCACTGTTCAATTGTTTTTTTTTTCTTTTTCATAATCAAATATACAATGCATAAAACTGATTTAACCAGCTGTACTTGCGCCCCAGAGTTTCATGTCTCAGAACTCCCTCCTGCTTCTCCCATGTTTGATCCTGTGTGTTCATGAGACAGTCGCTGATCACCCTTTGGCATTTCACTTCATTCTGACTTTGTTCTGCCTGCCTTCTGCCTGCCTTCCTCTCATCTTTTCTAAAGTGGCCTGTGTTCATGCAGCTCCTTCTCTAGGAACAATAGAAAATCCATGCATCCAAAGACCTGGTGCACAATATTCTTTTACAGGGGCTTTAAATGGTCTTATAAAAGCTATTAGATTTTATTGTGAGGCGATACATGAAAATTTATCATGACAACTCAGCAGTTTATTTGTGGCTAAGAAAAATAAATTTGATTCCCAGTGCAAACCCATTGTGATTTTTTTTCTGTGGTATTTCTATTATCTGGTTAGTTTTCAGCATTGTTACAAAATTCATTTAGTATTCATTTAATTCCTCTAATAACAGTCTGGCTGTCACCACTGACATCAGCTTGGCCCTCTCAGTGAACATTATGGCAGTGACCATACGGAGACAAATTTCCACAGAATCAGGGTACCCAGCTGAATCTCATAGCCAGCATAATCCAGTTAACCCTACCGGGCATCTCTCAACCTGTTAGGATTACTTTAACTGAGCTGACCACGCTTGAATGGGTTTCAGTCTCCTCAAATATTGTATTGCCGCACCCATTCTTGCATGCAACCATATTTGAAGTCTTATTATGCTTATTATGACTTGCACATCTCATAAAATGTCTCAGGCAAAAAAAACTAAGTGTTATTACTCAGTACCTAGCATTATGTAAATATTTATTGTAAATAACTAAATATATTTGCAATTTCAAATATTGAAACTTGAAGAGCATATTTCATTCATATATTACATTTTACCGGTCTATTGTAATATTTTGACTTCTTAACTAATTATTAATTGATTATCATTATAAAGATAACACTCATTCCAGAGTTATGGTGTGCAGAGCTGGAACACCATTTTAAACCTTAACAAGGAAGCTCTATGTTGCTGGGACACCAGCAGCCTGTTTAATGGTTTGCCGAATGAAAAAATGGAGAAAAAACAATTTACATTTTTCATCATTGTCCCACAATTGAAAATAATTGTTTTCTGTCTCAGGTATCCAAATGTAATATGACACATTTGGACAGACACATGGTCCATTGCAGTCTAGCTAAAATAATTACTTATGCTCTTTTATTTACATAACAGTAAGATGGAAAAATAATTGTCAGTGTGACTGACTGAAAATGGTACATGTAAAATGTATCGATAAAGGCTTCGACACGTATCAACCATGATACATGAATATGGCCTTGACACCTCAGCAATGTGATAATATGTAATTATTTGCAATTGTTTAAATATAGCTCATCTTTATAGTAGAAGAAAGTTTGAACGCTGCAGGAACGGTTTAGGTGCATTGTTACTGTGCAATATTCGTCAATCTTGTAACCTTAGCCTATGGCGATGCAGGATATCCTCTGTTATAGACCCCTCACAAAGATTCCCAGGAGGTTTTGTATGTATGGAGTGGTATGATGATGTTAAAATAAGAGTGGATGGTGCAGAGATGTGCGAGAGTGGGGAGGGGGGTGTCGCGGGAGGTGCGCGCCTGCTGAGCACCTGCTTATTTCGAAGATCTGAGTGCCCCTTTTTTGATTACCAACAATCTGGCAAAATTTATCAAAGAGACCCCCCCTGGGCTGGCAAGGTGCTGAGTGTCCCTGTTTCATCACTGATGATCACACACATTTTACTGAGGTGACATGGCGTCTTGTGCATCGTGTTCTGCCACAGGGGTAACCACCATATGACAGAACAGTAATAATGAAGAAGGACTTATCATGCCAAGATACTTCTAATGCCATGCAGACACATTTTTCCTGTATACTATGCTGAAAAAGGCTGTGCTCACAGTTGCAATTTTCCATTCCAAGTCATGTCATTTGGTCAAAGATGTAACAGTTGCATGTCGTTATGTTTGAAAAATAAAATTAATATATAAAATTGGTAACGTATACTGGTTATTATTAAGTGTGGGGCACGTTTGAATATATGTGGAAATGTTGTCCAGCTGTGTGTGTCCCCACATTGTGATGAAAACCTGTTATTTTGACCTTGTGAGGGCATCGTTGTTTTGCTGGACATGTCTCTCTCAATTAGATTTATAGTTATTATTTATTCTACCTTTTACACTTTGGATGGTTGTAATTATAAATTAGCATGAATGTCGTTCTAAAATATCACCTTTCTCATCTTCCCAGCCACATACCCACACTGTATGTGTGTGTGTGTGTGTGTGTGTGTGTGTGTGTGTGTGTGTCTGGTTTATGTTTATATTACATTTCTCAGGTCCCTACAAAAATCTGTGAATGCAATCAAAAAACTAAAAATGCCAAAAGTCTCATGTTTTGTTTGGTTATTTATGGCCAAGGTTAGGTCTGGGTAGGGTTTAAGATCATCGTGTTGGGATTAGAGTTTTCGCCATAGAAATAAATGGAGAGTCCCCACAAATATATAATTACAAACCTGTGTGTGTGTGTGTGTGTGTGTGTGTGTGTGTGTGTGTGTGCGCGTGTGTCTGTGTGTCTGTTTTCTTCCCACAGTCCAAAAATATGCAGTTTAGGGCTTGCATCCCATCGCCATTCATTTCAGACATATAAGTTAAATATAATGAAATTTATGTCTATCACTTAAATGGAAATAAACTGCATTTTAAGAGAAATACAACTGACACATACAAGTCTACAGTGAGAAAGGACATAGCTCAGCTCTGACCAGTTGGTTCCCAGTCAGGTTTTGTCCTATGTGTGAACATAAGGAACTGATTGGGATACATGGCACCGGAAAGGCAGTATTCATTATTTAATGAGCTAATTCTCACTTTTCATAAATTTATACTCTACAAAAGACCACTAAATAAAATGGCAGTGTCTTAATATGTGATGTTAGCAGAAAACCATACCTAACATGTGAATATGATTTGTGCCACTTCGCGCTCTTTGTTGTTTTCTTACACGTGTGTTGCATTCAGCTTTGATGTCCCATAAATGGATACCGATTCCCTCACATCAACAGCTGCACAGCTACAAATGACAATCTTTTCACAAAGAACTCCTTTTTTACCTTCAGTAGATGAATTGATTGTAATTTGTTAGATTGTGTGAGAATGAACCTTCACATGAATAAGATTTTAGAGTGTTGAATGGAAATTAAAGTTAATTTTAAAAGCAATGCTGAGACTTCATGTGCAGATCATCATTGCATTGACATCAAGGGGTGGAGGCAAGAACCACCTCGACCTAACCAACAGGATCATGACATCCTCTCTGTGCACTAACTAACGTTGGTCTTTTATACTGTATGTGCTGAAGCCTATTTCTGCGGATCCTACAGATCCTTCGGGTATTACAAGAAACTGGAGAACAAGGCGATTAAGATTTGTGACATATTCACAGACTCATTTGACAATTTAACAGTTTCCTATGGAGTAGATATTTTGGGTGAATATTGCATGTTTAAAAACAACAAAGGGAGTCAAAACAGATGGAGCCCTTCTCCACAAAATGATTTGTAAGGCACAGAAAAAATTCAGCATTACCGATGCACTAGCAGTGTGTTGGACTTTTGCTGGACTAATCCAAATTTAGAATTATTTATGCACATTATTAAAGAAACTTGCATATTTTTTGGGTTCATTCAGCAACATGCACCTCTTCTGCCGGATATCATTACTTTTACTGGAGCTCTGCTTGACTACATTTAAACTTGGCTTAGTCTCTGAAAAATGGGAAATGCAGTCTAATTCATCTGGCAACCTACCTGATTCACACGTTTATTCTTCCAAAACATCCTCCTAGTTTGGTTTTATGCCTCATAATTGCATATAGATATGTGACAAGTGAAATATGAATCCAGTCATGCCGTCCCCCACATATGCGTGAATGTAGCACAGGTAATCTACCCATATCAGTTTTTCTGCAACAATTCTGTTTCATTATAAAAACAGAAATGATTAAACGGTGCTATTACCGTCTACTTAATCCAGACTTATTTGGTAAAACCAAGCTAAATTATAACAAATTATGCCATCTGCTTTGGGGTTGCCATGGGAACTACTTTTACTTTCTGTAGACAAGTAATGGGCTCTATCTTACAAAAAGAATTTTTATTAGGAGTTTCTGGTGTTTATTTACATATAACCATTCACTGCAAGTACTATCAATAGAGGTAGTCTTAATATTATAAGTATTACCAACAGTTTTCATCACACAACGTTCCAGACAGTGTACTATAAACACTGCATATAAAGAACTACATAAAATCAAAGTTTGTATCTGTTAAATTTAAATTTCAGTCTCTTTCAGGAGGTCATCCTTATGGCTAACCAGCAATTATAGATCATTCTATTACAATTTTTTTTCACCAGAAATATAAAGGATGAGAATATCTGTGTTATAAATATGCTGGAGAAATTCAGGCCTGGCTTAGGTGTTCTATTATGGCATCATGCTTCTTTTCCTACTTTAAATGTCTACCAAACTCTTCTGTTGAATGTTGACTTTGAGGCTGCTTTCAGTTTTTTGAAAAAAAAAAATTCTCAAAGGATTTGAACGATACTCTTGGTGATTTACCTCAGCCCAAATAAGCTAATTAATAATGACATTTATGAAGTAAAAACATAATACAAACAGGTGCCAAAAATAGCAATCACGCCATTAACTTGTAAGACTGGAATGAAGCCGGGTGTCAGCTGTGTTTGTTCACTTCACCTTTGACTAGATCCTATGTGACTTTCAGGGAACATGAATTAAATGAAAACAAGCCTTAAAGTGGTGCCTGCAGGGTAATCATTGTCTGTTTACCACACTCAGAACTATGGTGACCTTACTACCGCCTCTGGTGCCAGTATCACAAAGCAGGATTTCTTGCTTAGTCAGAAAACTCGTCGGATTTAAGGTAGTCTTGGCTAAATGTAAGTGAACAAAGGTAAAGTCTGTTTAAACTGGGGTACCTTAAATCCGACAAGTTATCTGGCTAATCAAGAAATCCTGCTTTGTGAAACAGGCCTCTGTTGCTTATGTATTTTGAACATGCAATGTGCTTGTTTGCCTTCTGTGACTAAAGATATTTGTGGCCACTTTAACAGTGTTTGCCAACATTACACAAAACTAAAAGATAAAATGAGTCATAATATAATATTAACTCAGAGGTCTTAAATCTCTCACAGTTACTAGGACTTATCATAAGCGGACTTGAATAATGGACAATGAAAATACTAAGATGACGGGAAAACCCCCTGTGCTGTTTACTGCAATATGTAGATTAATCATCAAAAATGTTCACAGGCTGCAGGAATGCTCAAAAATATTTGCAGTGATAATAGCTGAAATATTCAAAAACTGAACGTTTTATGCTTATTACTGGCATCCCATCCAGGGTGTACCCCTGCCCTGTGGTGGACTGGCATCCCGTCCAGTGTGTACCCCTGCCCTGTGATGGACTGGCATCCAGTCTGGGGTGTACCCCTGCCCTGTGATGGACTGGCATCCCGTCCGGGGTGTACCCCTGCCCTTTGGCGGACTGGCATCCCGTCCGGGGTGTACCCCTGCCCTTTGGTGGACTGGCATCCTGTCCAGGGTGTACCCCAGCCTTGTGCCCTGTGCTGCCCAGGATAGGCTCCCACTCTATAGGCTCCCTACAACCCTGTATTTGTTAATAAAACCCCAGATCTCGGAAGTGGTTTGGTGGCTTTGTAGTAATTTTGGAGAAATTATTATTTTTTTTTTAAGTTTTTCTTTGACAAAACTATACACATAGGTACACTGCCCTACAGTATTCTGACACTGCATTACCATCAACAACCAGAGGAGGTGCTGAAGCACCCTCAGCAGGCACCCCAATATCCAGCAGTATTGTCAGCAGCCTTCCGGACTCATTGTCTTCAGTTGACAGGTTTTAAAAACCAAGTCCCACCTTAAAGAATAACTACAAACAAGAAGGACATACAGTAATGCATTTCGCTTTGTCCCATTTCACATCCCTATACAGTCATGCCACACAAAGCCAACTGAATGTGATTATGTTGATTGCTGAGCCAACAACTCCTTGAAAACTCCATGAAACTCCATGAAAATGTGCTGTTTTGACTGGCTTTACAGGTTACCACAGAACTGTAAAGTAATTAATCAATTCCATCAGGCTGACCTGTTAGACAATGTCTATCTACATAAGTAGATAGCTAAGTAATTCATGCAGCACAGCTATTAACTAGTTTATAGTACACTTTTATAAGTATTGTACTTTTTATTGTATTTTTTCTGGTCTTAAATTGCATAAGAGCTTGATTTTCACAGTAAGACGTTATGTCACAGTCAGTAAAAATACAATGATTCTTTCCCATGGGGAGTCCATAAAATACTGTAGTACAACAAAATATGCAAAGCACAGCATGCAGTTCTTTCAGAAACTGTGTTACTTGGAAAATTATCCCAGCGTTAGGAAAACAATTTCTTCAAGAGTCATGTTTTTAGGCTAGGAGGAGATAACAAAACAGTCATCATGCACAGTGAGGTCCGTAGAGGACAGGAGAAGTTCACGGTGGGTTGAGCAAGTTCCTGCTGAAAAGAAAACTGACTGCAATGTTCTTTCAGTCCTTCAAGGGGCCTCGCTTCCTCCCCATAAGAAGGTTGAGGCATTATAGTTAATGCTATATGTAAAACGTCACCATTGGTGGCTTCTTTTATTGCGCTTTCATTATTTTGACATCAGTGTAGACATTTTCAACAGGCACGTTTTGGCCTGAATTGCATTGCAATTGGAGAAACACAGCACCTGGGTCCCCCAGTTCCAGCCTTGGAGGGCTAGTCTGCAACACACTTTGCAGATATCCCTGCTGAAACACACCTTAGTCAACTCACCCTCCAATTGCCAGGTTTAGTATGTGTGTTTGAGCAGGAATATCTGCCAGCTGCTTTGCAAACTGGCCCTTCAGGACCGGGACTGGGAAACCCTGCATGATGGAAAAGGTCACAGTTAGAGCTGGGCTGTGGGCCCATGGTGAAGCCCATTGTCTTACACATTGCTCACGTCACTCTTTAACATTAAATCCAGGCCAAAGCATCTGCCTTTGAACGATAATTTGAACTGCAGGCTTCTCTATCCTAGGAGGCAAAATTCAGCTTTTCACTTCTAGGCAGACAAAAGGCACCGTTTACTTTGCATAATATACATATCTTAATCATGTGTCTTTAATGAATGTTCTTTTTATTAGCCAATTTGTATTTCAAGATTCAAGATTCATTTCACGTATATAGTTATACAAGTGCAACATGTAGTGTAATGTAAACCTGGACACTCCTAAGACTGTGCAAGAATGTTACATAAATTAAGAAAATATATTAGATATAAATGGAGAAAAATTCAAGAAAAGGCTGAAGTAAAGTATATATATATGTACATAATATATTGTGTGTGTGTGTATATATATATATATATATATATATATATAAACCAAGGTTCACAAAGACATGGTTGGATGAGTTTGGTATGGAAGAACTTCACTGGCCCTCACAGAGCCCTGACCTCAACCCCATCATACACCATTGAGATGAACTAGAATGGAGATTGCGAGCCAGGCCGTCACATCCAACATCAGTGCCTGACCTCTTATTGTAAATGCTCTTCTGGATGATTGGAAAAAAATTACCACAGACACAAAGGCAAAATCTTGTGGAAAGCCTTCCTTAAAGCTGAAAGGAGAGACCAACTCCATTTTGATGCCCATGGATTTAGAATGGGATGTCATAAAACTTCCTGTAAGTATAATACTTTTGTTCATATAGTGTATACATACACAGACACAAAGACACAGACATGTAAAAGATATACAGTGTGCAAATGTGTAAAGCACAGTACTTCCACATATATTAAAGTGCAGTGTGCAGCTGTGTTTCTGTAATGAACAATAGTTCTAAGGCGTGTGTGTGACAGCAGGTACAATTCATATTACGAGTTTGGTTTTTTATTATTGAGATCATTTTAAACTCTGTGAGGGGTTTTCCTGGTTAAGAAGTTTTATGGCCTGAGGATTGAAGCTCCTTCTGAGTCTGTATGTTTTGGCCATAATACTCCTAATATGTTTGCCTGCCTATCTTGGTTGCTCTGGTCCTGCATCTCTTGATGTAAATGTCCTGTCCCCTATTTTGATTTCATTATTTTTCTGTTGTGCAGGTACTGTTGTCCTCGCCACCTTATATTTCCATCACTACTGTGACCCAATACAATATCCACATCACTCAGGGATGTTCAGACAATTCATTTAAGCTGAATGCACTTTTCACTTAGTCTTTTAGCCATTTATGTAAATATTTATATGCAGTGTTGACATATTTCCAGTTTTCCTCTCCTCTGTATTCCTCTAGGACAACTCAGTGTTTCTGCTCCTGGGGAAATCCTAGTTCTACTGACACAAATGTAGAGTACTGCAATTATTGTGGAAAAAAAAATTAATACACAAGAGGATAGTACTAAACCAACATTGTATTTCCATCATGGTTACTGAATCACTGACTGGTTATGCAATGGCAACAAATTTCATCTCATATAAGGCTACAGAGAGACACTAATCAGTTGCAGAATCACTTGTAAGAATGTGGTCTGAACAAGGACTCTCATTTCTAGTTAGACTCCGTAACGCATACTTAATATATGAGATGTGTGGACTTGACAGTATTCCCGGCAAGTGCTTCTCAAATATTCATTTTCCTGCTGACAAATGAAATGGCTATTTTTGTTTTCCAGTCTGAGCCATGGAAAACTGGACTCTTTTGTCTGCGGCCTGCACAATATATTTGGAAGACGAAGGCCAAAGCCATATGAACATGAAGAGGTATTTATTTTAAGATGTCATTTTGCCCTGTGGATCATATTTCATCGCAGAGATTCATGATCCACCATTCACCTCAACGGCATGCAAGATTCTCTCAACATAGCCTTGTGGTACTTTTAATCATCACCTTAAAAAGGTCAGATGTGCTCATTTGATATTCGCTTTGAAGATCGCACTTCTGCTCTTCATTGTACCCATGTTAGTTTAAAGTTTTCCTAGCTTCCATTTACTGCAGCAGTCTGGCATTACAGCAAGATGTGTTGGAAATCCCCCACATGAAATGACTGAAAACAGATAACATTAACCAGAGCTTCAAATATAAGGTTTAAACTACATACCATGCTTTTGCCACATTTCAGTTCACCCTGTTCTGTCCTGCTGTGACCACTGCTGCCTTGTTTTGATTAAGTGTGCGTGAATGTGAATGGTTCCTTTTTCCACTACATGTATTTTTCCCTCGGCCTTACACATGCAGAATTTATTAATCTAGCCATTTATATTGGTATTTATATGCTAATTAGAATCATCTACACCTTTTCTTCTCCTCATTTCCCAGAAAATGCTCATTTTCAAATGTCACTGACGTAACTGGAGACTTTGCCAGCATAAATGAAAAAGACGAATGTGACAGAACTGAACCAAAATACATATATTCTCATATTTTCACCATATTAGCCTAGAATTAAAGTGCGTTGAAATGTAAATGTATCTTGGAATCTTTTCAAACATTATTTCTAGCTTAAAAACTGAAGTAGCTTTGTCAAGAAGGTATCCTGCCCCCTTGTAGCAGTGACTGTAGACCGGCTCAGGTGTGACCAATTACTGTCAAAATCATAGTAAATGAATCAGTCTCCATCTACAGAGATGAATGAGGTGGTAACTCAACCATGTGCACTAAGGAGCATTCAAATGAACTCCTAAAGAAGGTTGTGGAAAATCATGGATCAGGGGTATGGTTATAAATATTCATTTTAAGCCTGGAATATACTTTGGAACACACTCAAGATTATTAATATCAGGAAAGTGCTATAAGAGCTATAGGTGAATTTATCTAAGAGTGGTCCGCTTATATGTCACAATTTCCCAAGCACACCACAAAACTGGTCTAATTGGAGGAATAGCAAAAAAGTCACTTTTATAGAAATTTACTCCTGGATGCCATAAATCTACTGTATAAAATGTTCGGGTGATTCTGTAGACACACGTTAAATGTTTTGGGATCTAAATAAACAAAGGTAAACATTTAGTGCTAAATGCAAAGGATTTTGTTTGAATATACCGCATACTTCAAGTTTTACCGCCCCTCCCATGAAGCGTGATGAGATCAGCACCATGCATTGAGCGGAGACTTTAGTAATTAGGGTAAAAATCAGGTTTAATAAAGCAAAATACAGCAGTCCTTGGAAAAAAAAAAATCTGTTGCCCTCTGCAAGAAAGCTGAGACTCTGAGATCGCTTTTCGGAAAACACAATGACCAAAAAGAACACTGCAGAATCTAACTTGTATGTGTAATGTTAGAATCCAGATGTAGACCCCAAAAAGGTGCCATCATCTATCAACTCTCTCTAAGAAATGTGAGAGAACTGTAGCAGTTTGTAAATGAAAATGAACCAATCTGGGGCACTGACAGGTTAAAGGGCAAGACCAGTTACTCATAATTCCTGCTATAGGTATGGAAAGCCCATTCACCGCCATTCTGTAAATGGATCAGGTTGTAAGCCCTCCTATTTGGTATATACTCTCACTGCCAAAACTTGTGTGAATGTGGAATTAAAACAGAGCTAGAACCCCATTATCCAGCAACAAGGTATTGGGCAGAGTATACTAATTGCCTCAGTTATGTAGCTTGAGGTTTATGGTTAGAAAACAAATATGAGCTCTAGGGAGAGGTGTGGCAGGCAATAGAGTAACAGCACGTCTTGTGCACTGCAGGGTGGGTGGGAGCGCTACAGCTTTTTGTTTGCTGAGCTCCACCCTCAGGTCTAGACTTTGTAGAGGAAGGGCAGTGCGGTCCTCGTTAGGTGGGCTTTCCCCACCAGCTAGAGTCATGGGATACTTGCCAATGTTTATGTATGAGGTCACCCGAAGAACATAATAGCGAAGGACTGTAGACTTGTGAGGGGTGCATCACCAAAAACACAGGGTGGTGTGGCATGTGTGTAATCACAGATTTGGTCTGTTAATAGCAGGATATTCCTGCTCTTGCTGTATCAGTGGACAGGCCATTATGAGTGCCTCTGAAATGATGGGTCCCTTATTTTTGGCCGTAGGGTGAACTAGCGGGACAGTGGTGGCCTAGTGGTTTGTGGGACGTGCTTGTGGTCAAAAGGTTGCTGGTTTAAATCCATGACTAGAGAAGTATTGCTGTGGTACCCTGAGCAAAGTATCACCCCCACGCACTGCTCCCCAGGGGCTCAATAATAGCTGCCCACTGCTATGTCATATATGGGTTAAATACAGAGAGCATATTTTATTGTTGTGTCAACAATGGCCATTAATCACTCTCACTTTTCAAAAGGAGGATGACAGCTTTTAATGTGCGTCCCTCGATGTACAAGCTGAAAATCAGTTAACGTTCCAGTAACAAGTATGGATAAATTCAGTAGAATGGAAACATCCAGTCCCTTAACACTAAAAGCTGGGAGGACCCACTCACCAGTGAGCTGCAGCTTAAATGTAAATGGCTGCAGCACTGGATTTTAGACAGGCTTTCTGTGTTATCCTGTAACTATGATCCCTTAACAGCCTCTGTCATTTAAACAGATGTCAGGTTTTGCAGCTGAGAGGTATAACAACCTCTTCCTAGTGGCCCTGGGACCTGACATTATCCCACTTCTTAGTGGCCCTGGGACCTGACATTATCCCACTTCTTAGTGGCCCTGGGACCTGACATTATCTGTCATGATTTTATCCAGTCTAATTCAGAGATCAGCCTAAACAAATGACCTTCCTCATCCTGAAAATCCATTGTGTGAGATAAAACCACCATCAAACTCTGGAGTGACCCTTAAGATCAAATTTTGCCTAAATTTAACTTGAAAAAGCTTCATCTCACTTAAAACCACAAAACTGCTCCAACTGTATATGGCATAGATGGGGTAAGATCTAAGACAATTTGACAAGAAATGAAGCAGAAGCTACAAGGTTCAGTGTTCAGTCATCTAGGCTTCTCAATGCTGAATTGAAACCTACTTTGCTATCTCTCAGATGGAGATATTTACCAGTATACAATCATGGAAAGAATACAATCAATCTATCTATCTATCTATCTATCTATCTATCTATCTATCTATCTATCTATCTATCTATCTATCCATCTATCTATCTGCACTGAAACCCAGGACCTCAAACTCAGTGGCTATAGGTGAAATATGCCCTATGTACAAGATTACTGCTTCTGTGTAAGAGAGCAGCCTACTTCGCAGACAGATTCTGTGACAGGTTACTTGACTTTAACTAAGCAGATGTGACACATCCTTTAACCTGGACCTGGGCTCCCTCAGACAGTGGCTGCAGTTGGACAGCCACGCCCTGGATGTCATTGTGGAGTATGTGGTGCTGGAGTAATTCCTCTATAGTCTGCCAAAGATGACATCACACGGTGCCATCAGCCTCCTTCTCTGGCAAGAGCTGAGCAGCTGGCCAATGACCTGGCTGTCTGCCTTAATGCGAAGAGAACCCCGATGCCTGAATTTGCCTCCCCCAGTTCTGTCTTATAATGACAGAATGGAATGAAATCTAGTATGACAGTATACTTCTGTCAGTATTCTTTCTGTGTAATCCAGTAGTACCGCTGTAATACTGACAGCTCTGAAAAGAAGATGAATGCAAACTTCTAATCACATATAGATGTTGCAGCATAATCCTGCACCAACATATGTCCTTATTCTGATGTATTTAAGAATAGCTTATAACCACTTATAACCACGTGGTAAAGCATCAAACAAACTGATATATTAAAGCTCAAAAATGAGATACGAGACAGAAAGCATTTTGGTTGTATCTTGGTTAGAAAACCTTTTTGTTTTCTACTCTCATGAAATCAGAAAAAAATCTAAAAGAAGATTATCTGTCTGCCTCAGTAACTGTCAGTTTGTTGCTTTCTTGTGGTTTACTGTGCTGGATGGGAAACATTCATGCTTTTGAGAAGTCTGGCACAATTACCATGTCTGTGTTCCTGTAAAAAAGCCCCAGGCATCACAAACCAGGGTAAGAAATTAAAGCATGATTGATGGATTTAAAGGTTGATTTAATTTGTCCTCGCTGATACTTGGGAGCTACAAACCTAAAACAATATTTTGGGTGCCTCTTTAGCTGAACCTTCTAAGTATTATCAGTAAGGACAGCATTTGCACAGCCCAGTTTTGGCATATTACCAGTTGTACTGGATCGGTTCCCCTCCTCGGATGTCTTTTCGCTTTAATCTCTGTCCTGTATCATAGCTAAAACACTCCCAAGCAAACCCTGTCTAATATTCTACAGCTACAATATAATGTAAGTTTAAATACAATCTCATGCCACAATGCTCATTTATTGCTATATAGGCACCTCCTAAGTCCCAGCTGATGAATGGATTCTCACTCCAATTCTCTTTTAAGGTCACATTTTAGCTGAATCAGTGAAGGCCCTCAATTAACTTTCACTAATGACCATGTGAATGCATGCAGAATTTGCTAGTTGAACTGTCAGCAAGAAGTTTTAAATGACCCATTGACCTAATATGGATTTTGCATCATAGGATAACTGCATTTTCTGAGCTTAAGGCAAGGCTAGGTTTCAAGGTATTTCAAGGAATGTATATTTATTAGTATTATTTTTCCATTTATCCCTGTTTCCTCATGTGTTGCACTTGTCTTGTTTGCCGTTTCTGCACTTTACATATATGGCAACACTTACACAAATAATATTGTATTACTCTATTACTTATGTATTAAGTAACCAAAAAATAAGTCTTAGTTACATACTGATCTTATGCTAATGCGTCATCAATGAACAGTAATGTATGTTTTATCTCAAGCAGTTACTATATTTACTATATCTATTCATTCTGTAAACATTTGTGAAATACTGAAGGAACAAGTCATGAATAACACAAGTGAAATACTGATGTATTTCTTTACTGTTGAATCATGACGCATCTCACGCATATTAGCTATTATATTTGTTCATGATTGATTCATGATTTGTACTTCAGTAGTAACTGAGTTATTGCTAATTTTTTGTGCCCCGTCAAGTAAGGTGTTACCATGTATAAATACTGCACCACGCTTCTGGGGAATGCTATTTCATGGCATTCTATCCAAATGTGTATAGATGGTATGAAAATAAAGACCCATATAGCACTAAACTTTGCACTATGCATAGCGTATGACTTGTTGTAGGGTGGACTGTCACAACACAGAGCTTTTGCCAAATTAAATTTTATTCCAGAAATAAACAAAATGGTCATAATTCCTACTTATGCTTAAACAAAACAATGCAGAAAACTAGTTAAAATGCTCATACTAAAAAAAAGCCACCTAAAACTAACTAAACCCTTGTGTCCACTACAAAACACGCCAGACCATAGACTCCACAAATTACCCTGGTGAAAAATTATTATCATTTAAAAAAAAGCCTTGAATGTCTCTGCAAGTCCAGTGAGGTTAAATATGAGGGTGAGAAATTTTATTGTCACAAACCACCAAATGGTACTTTAAGTGAGGAGCATTAGGTTTAATCTCCCTTTTAACCCACTAAAGTATGTATAAGGCAGGAATGTCATGCAAGGGTGAAGGGGGTTTTAGATGAAGACAGCATAAAGAATAAAGTTATCAGGAGAACTGGACATATACTGTAACTTTAAAAACATGCTAGGTAGTACCGGGAGTGACAGACAATTTTAAACAATTTCCTTTTTATTAATGAGTTACTACCATTTACAAGTGGCTAAAGGGAGTCTAATTGTAAAGTGGTACCTGGATTTTATACTTTTATCACTTGTCATCTGTGAAAATGGAGTCTCCACACTCATTGGGTCTTGCAGCATATTCCTGCTATAATATACAACATCCATATTGACACTTTTTTCTGAAAAGAAGTCACATTACAGGTTAACAAATGGACCCTTCCTGGAATTTTAATGTACAGGATCATTACTGCCTGGAGTATTTGGGCCAGTATGTGGTTCGCAGTACATTTATGAGTTTACAAGTGCCGTGGTTTTATTTGAAGGGTATGAGTCAACACAAGATGAGCTACAGGATTGTACTTTTTAAACACTTGGAAGCTAGTGGGAGGAAAAAGGAATGAGGCAAACAGAAAACTATTGCACATCTTTGCATGAGTCTTGACCATTTTAATGCCTGTTTGTCTGGAGAGAGCTCAGGGCTAGCAGGGACTCCCAGATGACCAGAGGTCTGCGTCATTTTTATGCCATTTGTTTGGGTACATCTCCTGGTTTTCTCTGTAAACCTGACCCAAATGACCTTCATGCCACCCTCAATTGCCCATGTCGTGATTTTGTTTGTTGGTCTCTCCAGTCTCCACAAAAATAATATAATTTCATTCGTCTCTGAGGATTGTTTATCCCAGTTTTTTAGGTCACCCCTCTTCTCAGGTTTCCCATGTCGCATGGTGGTTTTTAGCTAAATTTTATTATTAGCTTTGTTTTATTAGTAAAATGCTCATTCTGAGCTAGGAGCTTGAAACGTACCATGAATAAATATGAGAGGAGTGCAGTAATATTTTGAACTTCAGGGCTTTGCAGAGTCAGGTTCAGTCCTGTGGTGTGTATATACTTTATGTATACACTGATGAGCCAAAACATTATGTGATGTGGTTCATCTGTGCTTATTCACACACAGAACAATCAGGATACTTTTTAAATCCTACTGTCGATGCAAAATCCAAGGAGTTTTGCTTCTCCTACCTGCCAGGAAAAGCCATTACACAAGTAGAATCTGGTCTCCTTGGAGTTGGATGAACATACGCGTATATTGGACTTCATGTAGAAACGCAGAAAAACAAATATTTTTTAACCCTTTCTGAGCAAATTATACCTCTAGATGCAAAAATCAAAACCTGTATGAAAGGATTCCATGATGCTATAAAAAGTCATTTGAACATTTATTAGCTGCGAGATGAAGAGGTAGTTATTCTGCATGTTTCTGTAGTTATATATCATCAGACACTAGACGCTTTACTTAATATCTTGACTTAATTGGTCTTGATCAGTTATACAGATAAGCCTCAGATTCCATGCTTATATACTTATATATTTATTGTTGTCTGATATTAAATTATTATCTGCTATAATTTGGCTTCTAAAGAAGGATGACAAGGGCTACCTACAAAACTGTAAAATTCATGCATTCATCCTGGAAATGGAACGGATTGATGTCCTCTCGGCGCAGCAGCTTGCCTCTGAAATCCTACTGCTAAGCACACACTGGGTTTGAGCTCGCAGATGTTTGCCAAAAGGTGCACACACATGGAGACAGAGGAAGATACACACAGGCTGCACACCTGTTTGCAGACGAACTGGAATCGCTGGCATTATTGCTCAGGGTATAAATATTTAGACTAAGCACAGCTTTTCGTTTACGTGGTGATTCAATTTGGAGAGAATCTAGGTCACAGTAAACACTGTAGCTTAAACAGACATAACTGGCTACACTGATTTTAAAGTGGCCTCCTCTTCTTGCCTGGGCTGTGTTGGGGAAAAGGCCTCAGTTTAAATGCAGAAAATGGTCATAACAAAAAGCAACTTTATTGCTCCTCGAATGTGTCATTTCAAACAATTTTTACGTATAATCAAAGAATAGAACCCAAACAACAAACTTCCTTTCAATCAATGCTTTCTGGCATTATTTGAGGGTAGATTTCGGAGACCATAACGCTATAATACATAATTATGATTACATCAATTAACAGACAAATAATAGAGATATACGTACTACCAGGCAAAAGTTTTATTTCACGCTTTTTTCCCAGTTTTATTTAAATACAATTCAAGCCCAGAGAATGACCTGATGTGATACAAAGGTAAAGGGTAAGCCCCCAGAGGTTAAGAAAAAGGTTACCAGAAACTGAAAAGAGAATATAAAATTCAGTTATAAATGAAGCCTTTTTCAGGAAAGGAGTAATGACTTACAGCATTTCTGCAGCAATGGAAGTAAATTAAGCCTTAAAACCAAAGAATCTAAACAATTCGTCCAGGTCTCCCAACATTTGTTGATTGCTTATAATACCTATTTCTGTATAAAAGCAGCGTTTGAATAGACTGTAGTACTACAGCCTCTGAAGCATTATTTGGACAATATCGCATTGCATGAAATACTATTTTGCTGTAATAATTAAAAATGTATCAATAAAGGTATTCAGACAAACCACTATAATCCTTAAAAAATGCATGTCTATAACCTAGAGAAGATGCAAAGAAACAAAGTTGTCAGTCAACAGAGTTTCCTACAATAAAAAACACTTGAAAACTGGAGGAAACTGACAGCACGAGGTTGGTGACTTGCACAGGGTGACTGGCACCCTGAAGCCAAAGTGCTACCACGGCATTCTGAAGCATCATCATCTGGTCTACACCTAGTCTGTCAGGGGTTGATCCTACAGCAAGATAATGACCCAAAACTTACCTCCAACTATGTCAGAGCTATTTTAGAAGAAAAGAACAAGACAATATGCTTCAGTTCATGGAATACAGACTTAAATCATATCAAGCTGGTTGGGGATGAACCATACAGAAGGATAAAAGCGAAACAAACTACAAGAGCAACACATTTGTGGGAACTTGGTGGGAATACCTTTCTGAACAATATGTGATTTCCATTGTAAAAATCATGCCATGAGTGTCTTTAGCTGTTGTATCTGCAAAAGGTGGATACTATATTAAACCAGAAATTTAGATCAGACCTAAATTGTGTTTAACAAAACGATATCAAGATTTCTTTCTCTCTCCAGTTGTTTATTGTTCTATGTATTAATTTCTGAGCACACTGTAACATTAATCTGTGTCAGTTTCAATAAAAGCTGGAAAGCTGAGTGTTAAGACTTTGAAGCGGTGGCGTAACTATCATCGTCGAGTGTTTTTCCTACCTAACGTGTACAGTATTTCGATAGACATTAGGACCTAGCGGAATCTTCAAATAGTGGATGAAGGAGTGGTATATAGTGATATCGGTCCACTTCACTGCTCGAACTATCTAGGACTTGGCTGCGCTTGTCAGCGCGAATCCTACCTTTTAACCTGGACGTCTTGGACGTTTTCATATCTATGAAACACTAACATTTGGATGGAGTTTTCAAATAAAAAGCCTTTTCGTCATGGTGCATAACTAATCTGTTTCCTCTGTCTTTATAAGAAGAAGCTCAGCGCCTTTATTCGTTTCATAGCAGTTATTGGTATCTGCTTCGATTTACATAGTTTTTGCAGAATTTTATAGGTTTTTTGTAACTACCAATTCATTGAAGGTCTTTTTTTTTAATGAATTCGGATAGTGATGTGTATCTCGGCCGGGAGAAAGCAAGCATGATGAGGAAGAGAGCGCTCCTGCTGAGGAAAGGGTGCAGCTTCGAAATAACAAGGTAAGGCAAGCGGCGACTTGCGTTTGGGACCGTACCTCTCTAGATCTAATAGCGATACAAGGAAGCATATTGTACCAGCCATTTTATTCATGAACATCAAACCGATTCGAGTAATTGAGCCATCACCTGCGGTGATGGACGAGACGGAAAAGGTCGGTCCCGGGGGGAGACGGACTGGGTTTTAAGTGCTTGGTCTGGAGATGTGTTGCAAACCCTGGTGTTTATAACCTCACATTACACTTGATGAGTTTCTTTGGCTATAAACTAGCGACAACGTAGTCCATCTAGAGTTTCAATCCAACAATAAAACACATGATTTTTTTGCATTTTATGCAGTCATTTTTAATGTAGCTGATCAGTGTCATGATAGAAAGACTCCCAGGACCATTACTTTTCAGCTTGTACATATTCAACAAATGTGTGATCAGTATTGTAAAGGCAAGTTGCAGTAATTTTTCGGGTTTAATTTAAACATATGTGATGTCAGATACAGTGTGGTAAAACGTGAGGCGAGCGGCTTTTAGTTGAAACCGCATGTCTTTGCTAGATACTTTTGTATATAGAAAACATTTTCGAAAGCCCGTACATTTCCGGAATTATATTGGACTTTGGCAAACTGATTTGAAGCGAATAGATGGGATTAAAAAGTTTTCTCATGGATAATAGTATTTCGTGGTTGTAGTAGTATTTCTAATTATGACCACAAGATGGAGGTATTTCTTCTGTAATGCTTGCTATAACCAAGCGACTTCCATCCATACATCCGTCCGTCCATCCATCAATTCATCCATCCAGTCCTTCCATCCATCAATTTTCCATGTCCACTTGTCCCACAGAGCGTTACGGATAAACTGGCGCAAGGCAGGCAATAATCCAGGGCAGGGCGCTAACCAAACGTGAGTTCTCTTGACTAGTAGATATATTTATATACAAACTAGCATCAAATAAAAAGTCACTCAAGAATAATTTTTACTAAAACATACACTGCAAGAAAAAAATACAGAAAAATATATATGCGTACAATCACTGAAATGTAGTCTAAACATACATTGTCAGGGAAGAGTCAGGATTGGAGAACACAGTCACAGCCTGAAGCTGTGGAGAAGATTGTGGTGGTCAGTTCAGTCGATAACTGAAGGGACAGACCGTAATTGTGGGGCCTGCGAAAGAGAGGAACAGACACCCCACAGGACAGCAGCGGCTCATGGCGGGTACCTTTGGATGGAGGTTCAAGAGGTTAAGTTTCACCGGCCACCGAAAGTGGGGCTTTGTTTGTGGTGAGTTTTCCAACTGTAGTAGGAGGGTATGGTAGGCTCTGCTTCTCTCAGTTCTGGTGGGAGCGATCGGAGAGTACTTTCCAAACTCCCGCCCACTTTATCCCATCCAAAGCATTAGCAGCAGGCAGTGTGGTGTGTATCAGCCGTCTAATTTAAGAGAACGAGCTATAACTGTTTTATGCAGAGATCATTCTGTTGTGCTGTTGTGGTTTGTGGTTCAGGAAACTGTGTCATTGGGTTGCAGATTAGTATTTGAAACAGTTTTACCAATCAAAAATCAGTCACTCTAGGTATAAACTGCAACTCCACCGTGCTTAAGTATCTAGTTACATATTTTGAAAAGGAGATGTATCCCTTGCTTCCTGTAAAATTTTCAGAGGTGGCAATTTCAGGTCCAGAAAGTAAAAATCCAGACCAGGGTTTTGTTTCAACCAACCACTTGAGTACTATT
>JAODLD010000046.1:19788573-19807496 GCA_026781065.1 Mormyrops boulengeri
CCCCCCCCCCCCCGCCCCCCCCCCCCGGGGGCGGGGAAGCGAACGGGCTGAGCTTCCATCGCCCGGCACAGGTCCACACAGGGACAGCTGACGGGGGTGTTGGACTGGATGGCCCGAGATGAGCCACTCTAATGCTGTGTCTGTGTTGTAGCTCTGCCTCAGAGGACCTGGGATGCAGGAGAGGGGAGTTCAGCCGGAAGCACTATGGGTCTGTGGAGCTGGTGAGTCCTTCGTTTGAGCCCCTCGAGGTCGGGATGGAGGTGGGGTGGGGCACATGGCAAAGTAACCCTTCACTTTATGTTGCTGCTCATTTATGCACAACTTTAATTGCTTAACTTGATGTGAAAATGTGCCTCATTTATTAGATAGCATGCACAGGGATAATACCATGGTCTTTAGGCGTCCATCGGTACAGGGAAATCCATTAATCCACCTCTGAGAAAGCTGCTTATTCAGCGTTTATGAATATTTTGCTGTAAACAACATAATTGCATCCTTGGAGTAGAGATGGGACAGGCACTCAGTCAGCAGTGATGTCATGTTATTTTTGTGTCATTGTTGTGGCTGTGTCGCCCAGATAAATTGCAGCAGGAACAAAGTAGCAGGAAATAGGAATGTCTAGCAAACCCACACTTCACTGTCAGGGCTCTATTTAAAAAATATATGTATGGTTCTCTGTGGACAGAAATATGCCTCAGATTAGGGCCGACCACACAAAGCATATCAAAAGCAGCAGATGCAGTGGTAATATGGAGAATATTATACTAATGCTACAGGCTGGCATATACCTAATTATAATGCTACAGGCTAGCATATACCTAATTATAAATGAATGTGTATGTTTTGTTTCCATAGTTTGAATATATTTTGAATGCAGAGTATTTGTTTGCTTGCTTTTTATTGTGAGGGAAAATGGAACTTGTTGTTGGTTGGCCCTTGATGTAGTGAAGAGTTTTAGAGATATGCAAAGAAACAAATATTGTGTCTAATTTTCTGTACTAGTGCATAAGCGCAACATTTAGGCATTTTTTAATTAGTATTATTATTACTTGTTTTTTTCACTTTTTCCACATACCTTCCACTCACCTAGCTGTTTATTGTGGTCATACTCGCGGGGCCCTACAGCTTGTTTCACGCAGCATAGGGCACAAGGCTGGGCTACAACGTGGATGGGGGGGGAGGGTGCCAGTCTGCACGCACGCACTCATTCGCAAATGAGGGATGCTTGTCGGCGGCTGTACGCTGAGGAAATCCACACAAGACGTTGAGAAGGTGCAAACTGCACACACACAGAGTGAAGGCAGGAATCACACCCCTGAACTGTGAGCAAACTGCAGCTTAATCGAAGTTTGGTACATTAAGACAGAAGTTCCTGCCAAATTACTTCAGGGAAAACAAAATTTATTTGCCTAAATTTATTTGTCTACATTTTGTGGGCTTGAGCTTCAGCTGAGCTACATAAGCAAGTTTACACACATTGATTACACTGTAGTACACAACATGGTGGCGCTCATTTTATTTCATTCATGAGATGTTGGTTCAGTTTTGTTGCAACAAAACTGTAGGGTCAACAGTTAAAGGAGAAAAAAACTGTCAAACGGCAGTTTGGGCTGTTGGCGAGGACATTATTATGTACAGTTTTTAACAAGTGCTAATAAGCAATTCTCAAAGCCGAAGTCACTTTTTCAAAACTCTTCACACTGTTTGCAGTACCAGCATTACAGCTTGGCCCAACAGTTAATCTCACGCCCAAAATTCTCTAAAACCACCAAACACTTCATTCGTGTCTCATTCTAGCAAACGTCCGACAACAATAAATTGTCCCACACACCACAATGACCTAACACTAACAACAGGGAGAATTAAAAGATGCATAATTTTGTCTTGGAAGTATTTTTGATTTTTCATGCAAATCAATGTTCCATTTCACCTTTTCGTTCTACTGAATGTAAACCTACTGTATAATAGGAATGAATCAGAAATGTGCTTCAGTGACATTTATCTTTCTGTTCTATATAATTCAGTCATGTACAAAAAAAAGGAAACCCAAAATGGAACTGCAGTAAATCCAGTAAATCCAGTGTTGTAATAATAAAAATAACAGGTATTTACTATACTCTATGCACATTGCACACATAGTGCCACACAATCCCATACAACAGCAAAGACTGGCACAGTTCGTTCTCACCGTTCTTCTCACTTGCGTCTCCTCCTCTCCATTCCAATTACATCATCCAGGCACTGTGCTGTATGGGCCAATGGTTCATACAACGACAAACCACCACTGGATAATGCTGTCTATATTGTGATGTTGGCCGGGGACACCGACCGTTTCTGATTCTGCCTCTTCTACCAGTCAAATCTCCTTCTTCCACTGCCACTTCCCTGCCACTCTTCTTCCTCTTGAAACTTCTCTTATAATATTTATATTGCTTGAATATCGTTTAGATTTTCAATATATTTCAACATCACTGTAGAAATGCAGCAAATTGCAGTAATTCAGTTTTGAAGACAGCATGTAAGCGTGTGTACAATGGGCTATAAATACTTAGAACTTTACTGGTGGTGGAGTTGGAGTGAGAACAGAAGCCATGGATTTTGTAAGATTTTCATTTAGAGTTATAGAGAGTTATAGAGAGTTTTATTGTCATATACACAGAAAACAAGTAGTTTCGCTGTACAATGAAATTCTGACTTCGGAAATCCTCCTTTCACCACAGAAAATAGAATAAGAATATAAGTTAACATAAATAGGTAACAAATAAATTGGTATGGTGTCTCTGTGCATTTTCAGAGGTAGAAGTGGTTGGTGTTGTTGATTTAGTTTAGACTGCTGTTGTACTGTGTGGAGAGTTTTGAAAAGGTGACTTAAGTATTGTAAAATACTCATCAGCGATTGGTAAAAACGGTGAAATATGGTTTGTTTACTCCTCCTCCTTCTATCGTGCAGATGTACATGGTGTGCCCAGCAGGATCCCATTGATGGGGAAATGTGGTCTTCTAACGGATGATGCATGGGAATACTCTGTCATTTATGGACTCTTTGCAACATGCAATTGAGATAGCAGGGTGAGACAGTCCTTGTTGTAATTGGGGTTCAGGGCCTTGCTGAAGGGCCCAACTGTGAAACCACTCTGCCAATCCTTGGATTTGAACCAACAAGCTTCTAATCACGGGCACAGAGTCCCACCCCACCCTCCAAAATCACTGTGCCTATCATGTGATTTGAACCAGCCACCAGAGATGGAAATTTCAGGTCCAGAGAGTACAATTCCTGACCAGACAAGATTTTGTTTCAACCACCCAGTTGAGTACTCTGTAACTTTTTATACTCAACTGTTTGGTTGAAACAAAATCTTGGTCTGGATTTGTACTCTCTGTACCTGAAATTTCCACCTCTACCAGCCACCTTCCTATTACAGACACAGCAGCTTTCCCCACTAGGCCACTAGCCACACACCACCCCTGTTGGCAGTATGTTGGGACACGACCTAAAACTTCATGTATGCAGTTGTAGTTTTAATTGCCTTCTGTCCAACACTCTTTCCTTCTGTCTGCCCATTTTGCTTTTGATTTCTATCCTTCAAGTATGGGAATGTGGGGGTGGGGGAGGTGAATACATTTACATTTAAATTTACATTTATTTATCAGTCACTGTAGTGCAAATACTGTAGATGTTCAGTTGAGAACGCAGCATCAGCCAGGCCCTGGCACAATTGGAGTTAAAATACAAACACCCACGTTAGATTTTATAAGTGCTCAGTCAGTAAGGTGCTCGTGAACTTAATTGAGTTGCAGCCAAATGCACTCGCAATAAGTTTAAGGTAAGCGTACTTTTGCAATAGGTGGCTGGCTAAAGCATGGTAAGTGTACCACAACAAACAGTAAGTTTTTTTTAATCAAAAATGTCCCTAAAGCTCAAAATTTCAGACTGCAAGATATTAAGATTTCAAATGCAAGGTATTAAGCAGCTTTCCACTAGAGATCAGTACTTCCTGTAGACACCATATAAAGGCATTTAACTATTTAAAACATTTAATTATTGTATTGCATATTTCCAAATGTCACAGTATATTTATAGTGTTCCATTTTATCATATTTTCACTCATTCAAGTGTCAGAAAAGTAATATGATTTGGTACCTGAGTTTCTGTCTTCCAAGCTGGAATTCCGATAGTCAAACTGACAGTATGTTATATCTCCTGCTGAAAATCTGCTATAATATTTGAGTGTTGGAGTCTGTATGACCATCTGATCGAACCTTGGTCCAGAAACCCGGTGTGGTCGCCATGTCCCGTTTCCCATGTGTTTTGGACCAGGCTCAGGAGCCAGTCGAACACCAAAGTGACCCACTGTTCATCTAGCACAGCGAAGGCATCCTGTGTGCAGGCAGACATTATTATACCACTAAGGATATTTGTGTTCACACAGAACCGCTAATTAGCATTATACATTCCTATATATGTTACTTTACATATTGTTAGTTGTTCATAATGGTAGAATTGGTGGAATTTATATATTGTAAAAGAGTAGTTGTAGAGTAATATTAGTAATATTATAATATTATGTAATGCATCCTTCTGCGTATTTAAAAACCTTATGATCCATAAGTTTTCCTCAGCTAAAAAGTTTATTAAGAAGAAATACATATTCCTCAAACTGAATCTGTTTAATATGTCAGGATTCTACAGGTTGAAGTTCATCCTAAAAGCATTATTTTTTAGATCAGCTATAGATCAGCTGGGTTATTCATTTATAGTTTTTTGCTGTGGTTTTTCACACAAAGAGAAATGCTAGTTTATTGGTTGTTTCCCCAATAGGTTATTGTTCAGTATGCATAACGACAAAGGCCAAAATTTAATATTAAAACCAAGGACCTAAATGTAGATTTTTAAAAATCTATACTTAAGTCCAGTATTTCTAGTCTAAAAACTATTTTCACATTTTTGTTGGCTGAATAAAAATATGTATGCAAGATACTACTGATCAGGGTTTTTACATTTTTGGTCCCGTGCCATGCAAAATTTGGAAGGTTCGAGTTTGCATAATGAATTTATTAATTGATGTAAGAGTTTATTGTTGCACTGTCTGTAAATGGTTTGATAATTTATATCACCCTCAAAAGTGGGCAGAAAATATCTAGAATGTTAAGTGAGTACTCATAACAAAGCACTGCCAAGGTAAGCTGACAGTTTTCATCAGCAATATATGTTATGGGGGGTTATCAGTGATGGAGAACGGCTGTGGGCTTAATCTGCAAATCAGCATTGCTATTGATGTTGATGGCCCAAACATTATCCAGTAAACTGCAAATCAGCATTGCTATTGATGTCGATGGCCAAACATTATCCAGTAAACTGCAAATCGGCATTGCTATTGATGTCGATGGCCAAACATTATCCAGTAAACTGCAAATCGGCATTGCTATTGATGTCGATGGCCCAAACATTATCCAGTAAATTGCAAATCGGCATTGCTATTGATGTCGATGGCCCAAACATTATCCAGTAAACTGCAAATCCCAGTGTGATATTTTTCAATAACGACGTACTCAGCAGCTATGAGTGTTCTTGCACTGATTCTGCTCTCTAACTGAACAAACTTTTGGTTGACAGTTTTTTTTTCCTTGATACTATTGTCCCTACATTGTGGAACAAGACTGAACCAACATGTCATGAATGATGCTGAATTAACAGCATGCTGTGCATTACAGAGTAGCCTAAGTGTAAAAACCTGCTGAAGCCCAAAAACATGTAGAAATGGAATAAATACAATAAAACCCATTTTTTTCCCCTGAAGTAAGTCAGCAGTTGGAACTTTCCAATTAAAGAGTTTCTTAATCACTGGAACTAAAGATGAAAACAGCAAAAACTTTTTGTAGAATAGAACTGAACGGTAGAAAATAATTATTCACATTCAGTTGTATTAAAACTTAAAATTCCCTTTGTCTTTAAACTAAAGCCTCTCCAAATAAATAACAGTTTGTTTATCAATGGGACTGAATTTGAGTCAGGATAAAAACCACATTTGTTCCCATTTGTGTTCAGATGATATCCACCGTTAGCTTCCATTGATTCCGGGGCAAGATATAAGGGCAAGCATCCAAATATTGTTAAGACTGTGGGTCATGTTCAGGGTAAGAGTCTCACTATATCTGAGTGTCCTTCCTAAAACATTTGATGTTACTTGGTAGAAGATCAACATTTCTCCAAGTTCCATCTCAAATACCAGCTTTGTTCCAGTATTAAACCTTTGATTTTGCACAGCCAAAACGACATGTGTGGTGTTATTGACAAAAGTATCCCCACCGCTGGAGCCAATTTGTGTAACTTTTCTTTAAGTATAATCAAATGTTTACATTTTTCAGAACTTCTTTCAGCATCATATTTACATTTTAGATTTTGGAGTAAAATCTAGCATGGATCCTACATACACAGCAAAAAGAGCCTGCATCACATATTTGTCTTGGAGCCAGAGAATCTTCCCTGCTGGGATCCCACGCGGCAGAGAGCAGATTTATTTTTGTATGGCTTATTCATGACTCGTTTGTGCCGGTGGAGGCTGGCGCTTACTCCACAGCAGCCCCTGGTACTACAGTGACACATATACCGCTAATCCTGTTAAACCTCTCTTAAACACAAACTTGAAGCATGACATTAGATCCCGGCATAAACCGTGCTGCAATGTATGCAGTCTTACAAATACAAGGTTTTTCTAATTTTGTGTTTATTCCAGCTATCAGTCTTACAACTGTGTATCCTAGGCAGGGTTGGCAGGATTGGCAGGGGTGAGCTGGAGCATATTCCAGACAGAACAGTGCAGAACACCCTCTGTCCAGGGATTCACCCTGAGAGGAATGCGAATCCATTAGAAGGCACACAATGGGTAATTTTAGAGACGTCAGTCAATCCGCTTGCATGTCTTTAAGAAAGCCACACGATATAGGGAGAATGTGCAAACTCCACACACACAGAATGGGTTGGGATTTGAACCCCCAACACTGGAGGTGTGAGACGTCGGTGCTGCCCACTGAGGGTTTCTGAGCAGAGTTGCTCTCGGGAAATCCGTAAGTGGTAAAATTTCAGGTGTTAGGATGAATAGCTTATGAAGCATGACAGTTTTACACCAAAACACACAAAGGATGTAAATACTAGCTAATGGTCACCTACTCACAAAGTTATTTGCAAACGTAGGCTGAAAGAGTAACCCAGCCACTGGCCCACTGCTAGCCTGTTACAGATTTTTACTCTAACATAATTTGATCAGAGAGGTTGATAGACCCAATGTCATTTCCATCATCAGTTAGCAATCACTGCAGCGCAGGTAGGATGGGCACTTAGGGTACCAAATGAATACTTCCTGAAATAGAGGAATGCTTATACTCAGCTGTTTGAGTACATAATCAGGACTAATGTGACCTTGACCAGGAAAAGCAGTATGAACATGGCTGCATGCATGGATGGATGGATGAATAGACTGATAATCAGGCCTGATTTCAGCCCTAACCATCAAAGTGTCAGCATGCTGGCTTGAAACGGACGCTGTGTCTTACAGACATCTGAGAAAGTATCTGGTTGTCATTCTGTTACCCAGATATTTCTTTGGCTTCAGTGTTCAATAACCATTCGAACCCCGAACACGCTTGCACTCCAAAAGGTAGAAGTGAGGCTTTGAAACCTTGAGTGTGAATACATATTGTCTTATTAGGTTTTTTGTCTTTATTATGTTATGTTAATTTGTATTTGTGTTTTTTCAATTTGTGTTTATCATTGGTCAGAAGGATACACGGAGTAAGATTATCCTTGTATAGTGTAACTGACCATTTCCTGTGCATTTGACAATAAACTCTTGAATTGCGCTCTGTCAGTCACTGCTTGGTTTGCCCTGATGGAAAATGATTTAAAGCAGTCAGAGATGCACAGAATATGATAATGCCACCCACCCCAAGCTTCAAAGCCCAATTTCTCCATTTCTCCCTTTAGTATTCGATTTATTCTTTTGTTACATTTTGTAATAATATATTTTGCATAATCACTCCCGCTCTATGGGTGTGGAGTTTGCATATTTTCCTGTATTACGTGGATTTCCTCCAGGACTCCAGTTTCCTCCCATAGTCCAAAGACTTGGGAGAATTGGTGTCTTTAATGTTCCCAAACGGCGTGATTGTGTGTGTGTGCCCTGTGAATGACTGACATCCTATCCAGGGTGTTCCCTGTGCTGCCTGAGATTGGCTCCAGGTCTCCATGGCCCTGCACTGGGAAGGCGAGCAGCTGTAAGATGGATGGATGCAAAGAGAGAAAAGAGTGTTTGGAGTGTGGGTGGAGGGTATTAAATCCCACTGGGTGACACCACCCTCTGTAACTGTAGCATTTTTTCTGTTTTGTTTTTTTGAGGACACTGACCCATTGTGCCTCAGGTGTTCCTGAGTCTGTGTACTAGCACTGTGCTGAACTTCCTCACAGCATTTGTAATATACAGTATACATAAATGTTTCTGTTGGCGGCTCTTACTCACTTCCATAACTCTCAAATAGCACACTGGAGCTTCCTTTTTTTGCTGAATGTCTGCAGTGACATTCTCTGCCAGCTTTCTCGCACCTTTATTGTAAACGAGAACAGGTTTCCAGTTAAAATTCTTTGTTAAATAAATGTGTAAATGTATCGTCCCAAAGTACAGCCCCCTGATATTATTGGCATGTCTGAGGTATCTTACTTTAATAACTGCATAAACTTAACACGTGGCTTGCTGGAACGCTGTCTGACGAATTTGTATATTATTTAAGTCTAACCACCAGAAAAATTACAGGTACCTCTGTTTTACCCTGGAGAACAAACCTTAAATTACTTTGATAAATATTTAGCTATGAGGACAGATAAAGTGAAGAAAAACTCATAGGGTTTACAGGCTGCTCACTATGAGCACATTTATTGAACAAATACGAAACAGGCGACTGCTGTTCCTCCCACTGGATTATATCTAAATCCTCTTCCATGGTCTCATGTCCTCTTCCACTGGATACCTCCTTTATCACCAGGAAACCTGGTTATTCAGCTGAAGGTATTTCACTTTCAAAGTGTATACATACTATTACTGCACAGTGTTAACAACCAGGCTTAAGTGTTACAACTCCAAATAACTCCAAATGTAACTCCAAATATTTACTCTGAACCCTGAAAGAGACCTTTAATTTCAATTAATCTTGCGTTAACATCCAGGATGGCCCAAATTTGACCAGCATCTCCCTAAAGCCCTGAACAGTGGAGGGCATGGTGCACCATGACATGGACTTTCATGATTCCTGGTCATATACAACTGTAATTATAGCCTGCTGAAATTTGATTAACTATTGTCAGCCCTGTTTGATGAGTTGATGAACATTTATTAAATGATTAGTTGGGACAGTCCTTCTGTGTCCAAAGGTTTTGAGTTATAAGCTATTTTATATAGCAACCCCTACTGAGTGACTTTTACAAAATTTGGGGAATAGCTTCATTATGTCGTACCAACTAGACAGCAAGTTTGGTGAGAATCTTATGTCCTGTTGATGAGAATGTGATGAAGTCATGTCGGAGTCATGAAGTCCGAAAAGGCCGTGCCCAAGAAATCCATTGGTTTGTACCATCTGAACAAGACAAGTTTTTGTCTACATGGTCTCAAGATGCTACACTTCAAATTTCGTGTGAGTCAGATGAACAGTCTAGGATGAGTTCAAAAAATGTGATTTTTCACATTATGGAAATGATCAAACAGTCTAAGTAGGCTGAGCTTCATATTTTCATTTGCTGTATTTTTTGGCATGAGCCAGGGAATGTCTGGAAAAAAAGAATTTTGTTTCTATGGCTCACGGTTCTGAAGATATAGGCCAAGGCAGTAAACATTGCACTATAGTGCCAATATTGGGTTGATGGATATGATTTTGCTTGCCTGAGTAGTTTGGGGAATTCTGCACCACTCCAAAAAGTTTGATGTTTGTTCACCTTACAGCCTCTGCTCCCCGTATCATTTTAGTGCATAATAACAATAATAATAAGAATAAGAATAAGTAGAAGAAATATTCTAGCAAATACAATAGAGTTTCAGCACTGTATGCTTGGGACCCTAGAAAATCCTAGCAAATACAATAGAGTTTCAGCACTGCATGCTTGGAACCCTAGAAAATCCTTGCAAATACAACAGAGTTTCAGCACTGTATGCTTGGACCCCTAAAATCCTGGCACATATAATAGAGTTTCAGCACTGCATGCTTGGACCCCTAATAATAAATACCTTGTGTATAGCTAAGTAATGGGAAACCTTGCCAAAAACTGCTTTCAAAGCCATTCAGTTCTGACCAGCGGCAGGCCATGTTTTTTTATGTAGGCTTTCCAGCAGATACACTGTGCCTAACAAGGAAAGACAGTAATTGTTCCTGTTTAGCTATTACTGTAAGCATGTTATTTATAGAATACAATAGATAAGTAATGTTTGCAAACCTCCACACTCATTACAGTCACCTCATCTGCTTTCTCAGCCTCCAGAAATAGCCATCGCTGTTGGTATGTCTTCAGACTGTCAGTTTTAATTGACGTCTCCCCTGTGTTAAATCTAAAGCGCCTGACAGATAGAGATGGGTGGTCTGGTTCATTAATAACACCAGGCAGTACGGTCAGCGTTGCATGCTTTGCTGCAAGTTTCTGCACTGGCGTCTCATAAGTACAGTCTTTCATGTGGCAGTGCAGGTCTGCACCGATGGAATCTGGATAAATTGCTCCCTGTGACTGGCATCATGCGCTCGCAGTTGATGCCCCTTTGCTTGGCATGCCAACTCCCAGCACAGTAAACCCACCACATTGTCCCCTGTGCCTTTTGGCTGCTGCACACAGCACTTTTTGCCCTTTTTTCCTTCCTGCCTACTTCTCTTGCTTTCTCTTCCCCTGTTCAAGCTCTTGTTCTTCATCATCCCTGTTCCTTCTGAAATATCTACCTTCTATATGTGGATGAACCTTGCATTTTTTGGACATAAAAAATGGGATTTTTAAATACAATAGCAGCTAAGTATATGTAAGTCAGGTTTTTAATTTAGTTTCAGCCCAGATTCACTGAAAGTGCCATGTAAGAGATTTTATGATATTAGTCTAGTTCTCTGAGGGGCAGGGAGGGGGTTGTTGAATCACATATGAACACCTTGAAAGACAGAATGAGTCTGTCTTGCATCATGCACTATTCTGGGCTCTGGCCCTTTGTGACCAGGGAGAGACTGCCTGTCCCCTCTTGAGTGAGAAATGTGTTCTCCTAGCCTTGGTGTGTTCCAGTCCCAGCATGCAACTGCCTTGGCAATCTGCTTCGCAATCGCAGCCTCCCCCTCTCGCTCTTCCATGCCACCATCTGTTGCAGCAGCATGCCTTTCACCCCCCCCCCCATGCAATCGCACCATCATTCCTGCTGAAAATCAGAACGTTATCCTTCCAAAGAACAGGGTCTAGTATGGGGCAGCTGCATCACTTGGGCTTCAAGATAATTGGGAAAAGATGATCTGTGTCTTCAGTGGGATTACCCAACATGCCTTAGAGACCCACATTGTCTTTGCCTTTGAGTAAAATGAGGTTTCTATGGTGAGCACACGTTGTTGGAATGCAACAGGTGGCGTAGCCTGTTTACTGAAATCTAAGTAAAGGTCACCTTTCCCAGTTTACTGAGAAAACTGAACAGCAGCCCTTATGTCTGAAGACAGAAAGAATCGGTGTGCTGCTCAAGGATGACACCAGCACAGGGGGATTATAAGAACACTGCCGGAAACAGTGTTTGTTCCGCTGCTTTAATGTAGGACTACTGTAGGTATGGAGCTGGAGAGTGTGTTTCTCAAGGCTTCCTCTCAACACAAGCCTCGAGTGAGAAGTTCAGGACTGAACGACTGCTTTGAGCACCTTGAAAATGGAAAGCAGTGCGGAGTGGATGTGTGAACTCTCTTGTATAGTGAACGTGTTATTCCCTTTGCTTAGAAGTGATTCAGAATTGTCACAGGTTTGATTCTGTGAACATGGTTTTTCCACAGGCATCACACACGTGGTCATATAGAGCATAACGGCCATTGCCTAGCTGACATCTCATGACTGGTGACTCCCAGCGACACGTTCAGGTGTTGGGGTTTCGTCGCGATGTGTGCTTCCTTCAAAATAGTGTCAGTAAAAACCGCCAAAAATCAATGAGTAGCGCTACTATATAGACAATACTGCACGTATACTTGTGAAAAATAAAATGAATGCGAATGGAATATTTTGCTAAGCAGTTTGTATGAAACATCGGTAAGAAGCTGCAGTTGAAATATTATACAAGGGGAGACATCAGCAGACCCAACAGAAACACTGTACAGTGCTGAAACCCATTTTGTGACATATATTGGTCTATAACTGATTCAGATCTGACTCCAGGTTTCCTTTTCGCAGCTAATTACCAGTGACGCTGATGGAGCCATACAGCGGGCAGGTCGGTTCCGTGTGGAGAATGGGTCCTCCGAAGAGGTCAGTACCAAATATCAAAATAAAACTAGTTAGTGGATAAGAAGCTTTGGTTCCTCTGTGTCAGGACAAGGATCCTGTTTTCTTAAGATATCAAGGCTGGAGAACTCGTGGATATATAATTATATGGCTAAAAATCAATAAATTGTTTGTTGCAATAAATCGTTGCAATAAATAGAAGAATATTCCACCTGGGAGTCATAACAACACAATGTCAGATTTTTCCGAATAACACATAATGTATGTTGAGGCCGTATTATTATAGTGTAGTATATGTCACTATTATGCAAACAGGCTTGATTGACAAAGTCACTATATAAAATAAATTCAGTTTCATGGAGGAGTCATTGTGTACCTTTGATGTTGTTTGGCTCCCAAATGATCAAGAGCAGCACTGAAAGCCTTAATCAATGCAGAAATGCAAACTCACTTCTTTCACAGAATCACGTGCCATACTTCATAATCAAGCAGAGAATGAGAGTGCCAGTGAAAGCAGTAGACGGCCCTAGCATTAATCCGCTTGTTTTTCAATATGTGCTGAGCTCTTTATGAGTCACCTTCCCACATGATTCATGACGCTCTCTCTCAGACAACAGACACAAGATAGCACTTGGTAAATTAGGAATAGTTTGCTCCTGTGAGGTTGAGTGTTTCTTGCAGGACTGAGTATATTATTCATAGATTTTTTTTTTAACCATTGTTCCTTTGATGAGTTTTAACTCATGACGTTTAGCTTAAAAAGAACAGTGAATTAAACACTGTGGACAAAATTAAGTTCAGAGCTACTGTATCTGAGTAACGAATTTGGCAGCTTTGCTGTGGAACAAAGACAGCAAAGTCTTCATGCGGTTTAAAATTTAGAAACTTTTCTAGTCATTCATTTTCTGCATTAGATTATTATTTTCCTTTATGTGAAGTTTAAAAGCCAGCGCATTCAGAAAATGTATAGAAAAGACTGAATTAAGAGACCTGGGTCGGACAAATGGAGTAGGCTCCTTTAGTGTTTAAGTGTAATGTGTCACTAGCCCAGAGTAAAGGTAGCTCATCTAGTCTTTTCAAGGTGGAACCTCTTGAATTAGGCAGCCTGCCAGTGGTGTTCTTGAACTTTGACTGAGCTTGAAGAGAATTCTATGGGGGAATACACAAATGTTCCCACATCTATGGTTGCTGTGCTGGTGGCTGTGTACTCCAAAATGCCTTAGCTGTATTTGAGCAAAATGTGTTTAATTTTTTTTTCTTTTCCTTTATACTTCAAGGGCTTTGGAGATAAATGGGAAATGATATTTAAGACAGCAGCTAAGCCACTCTTACCAACGAGAGCAAATATTTGATAGTCCAGCTGGAGTGAATTCAGTGCGTAGGTTATTCTCAAGGGCTCCACGGTGTCTTATCACTGATTAATTCATTCGCACATAGAAGCCTTTGAAGTCAGGGGTCTAATGTACAAAAGCACTGTTGCTTTGATTTACCCCGGCAGCATGTTGTCATAACTAACGCCCTAATTTAGTAGCGGCACTGAAAACAATTACAATTTTCTTTATACAGATGCTCCTCTACTTACGAACTTTCAACTTACGAACTTTCAGACTTATGAACGAAGAGGACTGTAAGTCCAAATTGTGTTCATTGGCCTCCCGTTTCCTGCCCACAACATAATTCTTTTTTTTTCTGTCCGCCAATTCCGCCCAGTACGATTTCTGGCTGCTACTCCCGCCGTGCAGCAGCGTAGCGTGCGTACTCCCAGCATCCTAATTCTTAGTACTTATGTATGCCCTTAAAAAGATGTTGAATAACGACCTTCGAGCGTCTGTATTTAGAATCCTAAGTGGGAAATTAATAGTCATAATTAGTGACAGCTTGGTATAATTTAGAGATAGTGACATTTTTCTGAAATGTGTAAATAAGATAGCAGTCTTTTAAGACTGCATGTGTTCTATGCCTGACTGTATTTTAAACCTGATTATAAAGCCTCTTATGGTGAGAGATTTCCATTACTCAAACTGCAATAAAATAACATGCAAACCAACATACCTAAGAATGGACGGTATGCAAACTAACACTGGACCGCTTCATGATGAACAAAGCCTGAAATGCAGCTGTATATTCGCAGCCACTGGTGCTATTGCATTCCTCCCTCTCTACATGTTCCTCTTTCGCCTTTAACGTGCCTCCAACTCTCTCTGTAGATGAGAAGGAAAGCAGAGATCTGCAAGGCGGGCGTGTCAGGGGTATACATCCCTGAGCTTCAGGTGGAGAACCTCTTTAAATTCTCACCGTCCATATTTATAACTCATTTACACCACCACTTTTTATTAAGACCTTATTTAACATTGGCTTACTCGTACAGACTTGTAATAAAGTCCTGGCACAGAAGAGACTGAAGTTTAATCACGTGGATGACAAAAGCAGTGGAGTTTTAATTTTGCATTCCAAGATGAAATGAAATAAACAAAGGGTTTGTATTTGGGTGCCTTAAAAATGGTGGTGGGGGGGGGGGGCGTTACAGATCTCTCTGTAAGGAAGTTAGGAAGTTACAGCGGCTCACATTCAGACAGCAAATATCAGAATAACAGAAATATCCATAGGAAAGAGTGTGCAGTACATAAGTATAGAAATAAAGGATTAAATTAATTAAGAAAATGAACTGATGTGAATAAATGAACAGATGTGCAAGCATGGAAAGTTAGAAACAGAAATGTGCAAAAAGCTGTGCAAAAATATAAAAATGTTTAATGTTTTTTTTTTAAGAAAAATATTCTTCTTTTGATTGGTGCTCTAGCATACAAACTACACTCCTGGAACATGGAGAAGGACAGATGTCCATTTGGAGAACCCCGAGTACCATACCAGGTGGTTCTTCAAATACTTCCTAGGAAAAGGTGGGCCTGATAATTTGATCTCCATATCTCCAGTGGGAGCACACTGAGCTGATCTTTGGGAAGCAGACCTGATTTTTGCAACAAAAAAAAAATTTATTTGAAAATGGAAATGATTTCTTTTCAAAATCCAAGATTTTAAGCAAAATTAATTGACTAAATGTTCTGCTGCATTTCTTGATAGGTTGTGTGTGCGTGTGCTTTTTTTTTTTAGTCCATCAGAACTATGTGGGCACGGACACTGAGAAGAACCCATTTTTCCTGTCTGTGGTCCTGTCTGACCAGAACAGTCAACAGGTACCTCAGTACCGGGCCATCTTATGGAGGAAATCAGTGAGTACCCTTGGGGGGGTGATATGGATCTGGCTTTTGGGAAGGAGGGAAAATGAAAACTTGAAAAGGAGCTAGAAATCAAATAGAGAAAGAGGGTATTAGTGTTTTCAAAGGCTTTGTTTCATTGCATCTGAATTGTCCCTTCTATTTCAGTGTCTTAGGTCTGGTGGGTTTATTCTTGCTCTTAGAGGATCACAGGGGATCACGGCAGCTGCTGTCCCTTACTGTCTTTCAGTTGTCACTCCTTTGTTAATGATTAATATGTTTCATTTCTGGAACACATTACCTAGATTTCCCTGAAGAATGAGGTGAAATTCTTTTTCTTTTTACTCCACCCGCTTTTCAACATGCCCCGGGTGTGATTGCTCACTTCTTGGAGAGGTCTGCATTTTGTCTGTGGAGTATTTCTTGGTGCATTAAATGATTTGACAAGGACTAGAGTGGTAGAGTGATGAGATCAGCGTTTTGAGGCTTCTGGAGAGACTAACTTTGACTCAGCAGGTGTTGGGTACAGAAGTTGGAAAAGGGTTAGCCATTGCTACAATTTAATGTCTGTCAGAGTCAGCTCCTGTTGTCTCCGTCTTGTGTCCCTTCCCCGTTTGGCCAGCAGGCATCGCTGACCATCCTGTCCCTTCTGTCAGTCTTAGTGTCAGTCTTCCCTGTCCTCTGTCAGCTGCATGGCTCAACATGGTGAGCATGTGGCTACCTGCAAATCCCTTTGTCACGTGTTTGAATCCCACCTCCTCCATTTTTGTATCTTGTTCCCTAGTGTTTCATTATATGAGTTTTTCTAGTTCCTGTGTGTTGTGATTTTTGTTTGGTTTTGGTTAAATTCTTTGTGCCCATGCTTGTGTTTCTACCTCTCTTATTCCTCTAGTGTAGATTCTGTTTCTTAGTTTCTTTGTTAGTTTGATTTCCCCGAGTTTAATTATTAGTTTCAGCTGCTGCTGGTTTTTGTGCCTGCCCTTGTGTGTTTACCTGATTGCTCGTTGCGCTGGCCCCTCCCGGATTGGTTAATTGTCTGTCTCACTCCTGTTGTGTCGTTACCCGGTTTAGTTTAGTATTTAAGTCCCTGCCTGAGTTCTGTCCCTTAGTGGTTCATTGTTTCATATGTTTGTTGCAGTTAATGATTGTTTTGTGATTGTGATAAGTCTATGTTGAATTTTGCCTACCCGTTCTGTTTTGTAATTAGTTTTGGTTTATCCCCAGTTACTTTTGACCCCTCGTGGTCATTTGTTTTTGTTAGTGTTTTCTTGTGTTTAGTTCTGTTAATAAACCCTGTTATGTTCTTTGAACCGCAAGTGGGTCGTCCACCTTTTCTGCTTGCACCATGCCTCACTCTCGCCATCACACCCAATCCGCCCCGATCCGTAACGATGCCATCTTGTGGGGTCCATATTCCTGAATGTGATCTCTAAGTGCCATAAGGTTACCTACTAATGCTGCTGTTTTCTTCAACTGTTCAGGGGACCCTGAAGATCAGTCTTCCCTACAGTCCCACAAAAACGCTATCTGCTAAGTCCATTCTAAGGCAAGTCATGCATGTTATGCAAAAGATCACACGCATTCTTACATACTAAATTGTCTGGGAGTTGATATATACAATATTTTTTTGTTTTGCTTTCACGATATAGCGAATCGTGAGCACAATCGAGCTCACAAAATCTCTAAAATGTGCACACAGTTTCCTTTTATCACTCTCTCAATTTGCTCAGTCGAGCTCTTGAATTCATTAAGTTGTGCTTACGTTTTGGTTATTTGTGGCCACAAAGCCAGGAGCTGGAATCTTGTGACTTTTATCAAGCCATCTGCACATAGTTTTGAAGTGTGTAAATGCTAGTAAAATAAATTGTAAATAAATTGTTACTGAATTAAAATAAGACAAATTCATAAAAATAAAAAAAAACTACCTGATACATAAATGTGCAAATGGTAACTAAATGGCCACAAGTTTTTATCCATAAAGCAATACAGGTGTATAAATCTGGAACAGGAGACATTATGCATTATTATAAAGGTTCAGAGATATGTACATACTGGTTATTACAGTCTGCAGTATTTAAAATTAGCTGACTGTAAGCCCTACTTTCCACCATAGAACTTTGAAATGAGAATCTGTTTGTCAGATATAGAAGAACATTCTAAAAATGGAATGGGAGACGTACTATGCCTTATTGCAACATTAATACAATTATTACATACCGTAGTATTCACAGAGCCGCAAACTATGTGTGAATGGCCTGCCTACAGTCTCACGTCTCCAGCACAAATAACCAAAATGTGAGCATGACTTAATGAATCTGAGAGCTCGAAACAGCAAACTGAGAGCACGAAAAAACTCAGACGGTAGGGATTTTGTGAGCTCGATTTAGTATTTCGTGGGCACGTTCAGCTTAATCATACATGCAATTTAGTATGTCGTGCACACAAAATAAAAAATAAAACTCTTTGTTCCGTTTGTGAGTGTGTAATATGGCATGAAGTACTTACCTTTTTCAGTGCTAATTAGTCTACTTGGCTGAGTGCTTCGTCACAGCTTCTGGTGCTAATCTCGAGCTACTCAACAAGGCCCAACAGGCATAAACTACATACGGAACCTTTTCCCTAGTTTTGCAAGTCTAGACTCCTTTAATTGAGGGAATTAATCATCCTCGCTGTATAATACTGTTCCTCCCTACCACACAGTGCTTAAAAAATTACCCGGCTTCTCATTTTCTTTCTCAGTGCCATGAATCTTGACAAGTTTGAAAAGGGCCCCAGAGAAATACTGAGCCCCCACATTCAGAAGGTGAGTGCCGATGAGACCCGAGCTGGGGGGGCAGCGCAGCAGGCTGAGTATGTGGGACAGATAACGTGGGGACACCGTCTGACAGTGTCGGCAGCTATTTCATTACTGCTGCTTTCCTTCACAGGACCTGTTGGTGCTGGAGGAGCAAGAGGTATCGTTAATTAGTCAGTTTTATTCATGTTTTTGTATCATTGAGTTTTACTGAACAGCATCCAGGGCCGGCCCTAGGCGTTCTGGCACCCTAGGTGAGATTATGAGGAATGCCGCACCCCCCCACCCCTCCCTGAGTAGCAGAAAACAAATTGTGTCTGTTAATTTCAAACAAAACATTTCAGTAGCACATGGTGACTGACTGCTGACTAGCTACATGGTGACTGACTGCTGACTAGCTACATGGTGACTGACTGCTGACTAGCTACATGGTGACTGACTG
>JAODLD010000046.1:19807596-19829071 GCA_026781065.1 Mormyrops boulengeri
ACTAGCTACATGGTGACTGACTGGTGACTAGCTACATGGTGACTGACTGCTGACTAGCTACATGGTGACTGACTGCTAACTAGCTAGCTCACGTCTGTTTTACATGAAAAGTTGTGAAATATTAAAACTAGTGTGAATAACTAATGTTACAGAATGCAACCAGAGGCGTTTCTTCTGATTTTTATTAATCTCTCTTTTGCGTAACCTAATCAAATGATGCTCTAGACAAGCACCTATGTCGCATATAGGGTGGGCTGGTCCTGATTGCATCCAATAAGACTTAGTATTGAAGTAAGCATATCCTACTTTAAAAATGGTTCTTTGCATTTAATCTAGTGCTTATGATCCAGTCACTAGTTAACAGAATCAAGCAAGGATGTGTACAGTCACTGTAGTCTCATAGATGAGGTGCTTAAAGTACCCATTACGCATTACACCCTCCGCTAGACCTACGTTCTGTGATGAGAATTAAGCTGTGTTTTCAGGGGTCTGTGAACTTTAAATTTGGTGTCCTGTATGCCAAAGACGGCCAGCTGACGGATGATGAGATGTTTAGCAATGGTGAGTAGTGCTAACTTTCATAGAGATACATAGTTGGTGTGGCTGCCCAGGCCCAAGAGGTGTGGTATTTTTACTGCGCTGATGTCTGTTGATTTGGAAATTGTTTTTGTTCTTTACATAGAAAAGGGAAGTGAAAACTTTGACAAGTTTTTAGACCTGTTGGGCGACTCAATCACACTGCAGGGCTGGGCTGGGTACAGAGGAGGCCTGGACACAAAAAGTAAGATTCCACAGTCTGTAATAACTTTAATTTATGTCTGTTTATCCGGTGCATTAATGTCACTGTTTAATACCCTGTTATCCACAGACGACACTACAGGAATAAAGTCCATATACACTGTGTACCAGGGCCACGAGCTCATGTTCCATGTGTCCACCCTGCTACCGTACTCCAGGGATAACAAGCAGCAGGTGAGGCAGCCCTGCAAAAACAGACCATGACAGATAAAGCTAGTGAGTATCGTGCAAATGTGAGGGGATGGATGGGAGGACGGGTTCGCGGAAAGGATGTGAGAAGCACTCTGAGCTGGACTGCTGGTTACGTCCCATGGAAGCGTCACATCCCTCAGTCTGCCAGCCCACACAGGCCAGCATGGAGAGCTGACTCATTGATGGACTTTGCCTTTGAACTTGACCACAGGTCGCACCTTGTTTTTGGCAAGCTGGCCTGTTCTCCTTTTCTATAATGTTCACATGCCTGGGTTGTTGGACATTCAGTTGACCACGGAGCCCCAGAGGTTATTTTTCTGGGAGTTTTCCTCCATTGCGTTCCATTCTTTCTTTCTCTTTCTTTCTTTCTTTGTCTTCCCTTTTCCCTGTTTTTGAATTATTGTGTGCAAATGGTGTAGGAATGTATTACACCCATGTAACGCGCCTTGGAGCAACTCTGCTGTGAAAGGCACTATATAAAAATAAATCTAATTGAATTAAACTTACAAATCCGAACCAAATATTAAAACGTGATTAGCAGACCCAATGTGAGCCACCTGTTTTAAGAAAATTAGAAACATAGTAGCGCTGTGGCCGGTATTTTGATATTATTGAGCCCAGGGTTCTTCACAAAGTACATGCAGTGATTCTATCAGTTTACATTCATCAAATGGGTGAATATATCCTTTATAGTCTCTCTCTCTCTCTCTATATATATATATATCCTTTATATTCTCCTGAGACCCAGAACAAAGAAGGTTTTGATATTTAGGTTTTTGTAAATAATTAAAGTATTACGGCTGAAAGAAACATATTACAGCAAAAAAAATTCAAAACTATTGTTTGTTTATTTTTTATCAGCTGCCCCATTAGACATATGAGTAAAAGTAATATACTTTAATTTTCTGGTTATACTGCGATTATGTATTATCGATTACCCTATGAATTGGACCAGTTACCTGGTGTTTCCCACTGTAAAGCTGATAAATAGTGGCAGAGAATAGTTCAAATTTATATAACCATGCAACTCAGGACTGCCTCATAATCTCATGGTTAAATATTGAATCAGTAAGTGACTTTAGGCTCATCTAGCAACACCAACTCTGCTTATATGTATGAATGTAGGCGGGGAATAGCACTGCACTGAGAAGATGAATTTCAGATACTTGGTAATATTTTATGAAGAGGAGACCTGAATCTGGGCATGCTCAGGCAGGGGTGCCCCGCCCCCCAGAGGAATGCTAGTCCTTTGCAGGGCACACGCACACACGCACACTCATATTTAATATTTATTATTTGTGCAAAAAATGTTTGGTTTTTTTTGAGTGGTATGGGAAAAACAACATATTTAGGAAAGTTTAATTCATTTTGGCTGTAAATTTGAAGTTTAATATGTTCCTGGTTCATCAATGTGTGATTGTCGTGTGATAAAGGTGTGTCTTATGTCAGGTCAGTTACCCTTGGCAGTGACTTTGCATTATGGTTCTACATAAGGGCTAAAGCTGCGGCTGTTTGCTTGTCACACCTGCCTTGGTTCATATGTCTCTGCACGCACCCAGGTGGAGCGGAAGAGGCACATTGGGAATGACATCGTCACTATAGTGTTTCAAGAGGGGGATGACGCCTCGTCAACGTTTAAACCATCCATGATCCGATCCCATTTCACACGTATCCTTTGGGATGCTGTAGGTCTCAGTGGGAATCCCAAGAGAAGCGAATACTGTAATGAGGTTCCTTGTATGTTTCCTTAACTTATGCCCTGTAGATATATTTGCCTTAGTCAGGTTTGATAGTAAGAACAGCAGCTACAGGTGAGTACGTACGCTCCACAGGATCTCTGTTTCTCATTCTGTAGCCATTGTGGTGTAATGTGTTGGACTGCTGCCATGTGACACCAAACAGGCTGAAGATCTTCTCAGAGGAGAGTGTCCCATTGTTTGGACCCCCCCTCCCCTCACCACCAGTGTTTACAGACCACCAAGAATTCAGGGACTTTTTGTTAGTGAAACGTGAGTAACTCAGTTCTGCCATTTCTGTCCAGCTTATTCGCGTGTACAATTCGCACCTTTAATGTTTTACTGGACCAGTGGAAAATACAGATTTTCTTTTCAGCCTTTTGACATGTCTGTCTCTTTTGTGTTCCTGGCAGTAATTAATGGGGAAAAGGCCACATTAGAGACGGCTACGTTTGCTCAGAAACGGCAGCGGACACTGGACATGCTGATCCGATCGCTGTATCAGGACCTCAGTCCTGATCTTCACAAGGTACATCTTGGATGGATGGGCTGTCAGTTGGTACTGTCTCGCAATATGTGGCCCACCAGAATATCAATTAATATCCTCACCAAACATATATTCTATCCCAATTAGAAACATTTTCAAGTGTCGCATCACAGAAAATCAAATACATGTGAATTCAAGCATTTTTTAAGTTCTAGAAACCAAGTAGGTCTGCTGTCAGCCATCTATAATAACCCGCACAAAACCTCTTTGCTCTGAAAGTCAAATGCAACCCTTCCCTCAGACTCTGAGCTGAAGATCCACAGACTCATATCTGTACTAAACATACTTGTGCATAAAAACTATGGCTGTTGTTGGTCGACTCTTAACTGTAGTGAAGTGACTGCTTTATGTCTGACTGGTAGAGAGAGGGTGACGGTCTGTGCTGCTCTAGTAGATCACCTGTGACCTGTTTGCCATGTACATATCACGTCTTACCACACTGCATCTTGTGAATGAGAGCTCATTCCATGCTGTCGCTCTGCTTCCCTGGCAGGTCCCCTTCTACCCCCAGAACATGCTGAACCGTCGGTCACTCAGTGACGTTCTGCCAGAATCTCCCAGATCTGCCCGGAAAAAGGAGGAGGCCAGGCAGGCAGAGTTTGTCAGGATAGGTCAGGTCGGTACTTGTCAGGAAACATCATTCCCCAGTGGTTCCCCATTCAATCATTCTGACATCGTGTGTGTGTGTGTGTGTGTGCATGTGTGTGTGGATTATGTTTATATTGCATTGTGGGGACCAAACCTGGATATGTGTGTGTGTGTGTGTGTGTGTGTGTGTGTGTGTATTATGTTTATATTACATTGTGGGGACCAAACCTGGATGTGTGTGTGTGTGGATTATGTTTATATTGCATTGTGGGGACCAAATGGGGACCAAACCTGGGTGTGTGTGTGTGTGTGTGTGTGTGTGTGTGTGTGTGTGTGTGTGAATGTCGGATGTGAATCTGCCATCTTTATCCACCCATTTACAGTAGCATTATTTTTAAGTCCTGTGGAATAAGAGCAACACGACCTCCCTCATTATCCAGGCGTTAAAACTGAAGACCATCGTGCAGGGGGATGCTCCGACCAGTCTGGCGACGACAGGGATGTGCCGAAAGGAGGTGGGGAGCTGCCGTTTACCTCCAGATAGGTGATGAATGGAAGTATCGTATGTGTCCAGAGTAAAGACCGTCACGTTTTGATGTGACTCATTGTCCGACTTTCTCGTAGCCCTGGGAGCCCCAGCCCTTCTGCAGTAATTTCCCACATGAGATTATATGCAGTGATTCCTGGGGTCAGTCTCTGCTCGTTGCCACAGAGGCCGGAGTCATGCTACTGGGCGGTGAGTTACATTTCCTGTTCTGAGTGGAGTGACTGTCGTTGGATTTAATTCTTTCATGGTACCACCTTAATTGACAGGAGTTGATATGTAGCGTTTACCTTGTCAGCCTCTGATCTAACTCTTTCCAGACTTGGGTAGCATCACTTTCACACTGTACTGGTGTAGATATCACTGGAAAAGCTGACAGACTCTATTGCCATAAATAAATCCTTACACTTTAGCAACCAGTTATCCATGCATGACTAATTATCCTTAATTATCGAAACTCTGCTGCTTCTGGTTCTGCTTATTTTTCGTCTTCTCCTTTGTTACATGTACATGTACTTTGTTCCACAGAGAGCCATACAGTCCCTACGCAGGTCTTTGACCGAACCATGCTGGTCAAGCAGATGCATGTCCTTGAACCTCAGGACCTCCTGATCATGAGGGCTGACAAAGGTTAGAAGAATAACGTATCCAATAGCTGAGCACTTTCATTTTAGAAAGCAATAACACAGCGATCACTATATTATTACTCAAGATACTGAGTGTTGAATCACTTTAGGAGATTTTCTTCAGCCATATATTATAAGGGTGAACTTGGTTCATTCAAATGTCAGATCTTCCATTTCAGACACAGATAAATTCATCTAAAAACAGCAATTTGAACAGCAAGTCACACGGTGCGAAAAACAGAGCAGCCTTGTAATTGACCTTGTAATTGTAATTGAGTCACCCTGTTTTAATTACCCACATCAAAGAAAGGAAGCAGATGTTTCTGTCAGTGGGCTCTCTCAGAATCTCCAGTAATTCGTGCGTTTTCTCATAGCCTTGTGGTCTGTGGTTGGCTCTTGCCTGCTATTTTGAACTGCTTTTGAGGTATTGTGTGATTTCTGTTTATTAATTGTGGCATATTTTTAAACTTCCACGGAGGTGGCAGTGACCTGCCACACAGTGTTACGTGGTACTGACTCACCCAACAGGCAGACATGGCCAAAATAACATACATTCACTTGTGAATCATGTCGGATGCCTAGAATTATGAAAGGTAGCTTTTGAGCATGGGGTGGAGTTTTGGCTGCCAAAAATGCAAAAAACAGTAAAGTCTCTCTTGGCAAGGGTCGGATTTAAGCATCTGCTAGCCAGTATTTATCCTGATTGATTTAACTACAGAGTGGGCATTGAGAAAGGAAGACGCAAAGTGTCAGATGCAATAATTGGACCGTTTATGTTACACAATCAAGTCCAAGCTGTACTGATATTTTATCTATGGAAAATGTAACAGGTTTACAAACAATTACAAGTCATTTTATAAAGAGTATATTTGGGGCAGTGTGTGGCTCAGTGGGCTAAGCCTCTGTGCCTGTGGTCCAAAGGTCACCAGTTTAACCCTGGCCTTGGCGGACTAGTCACATCTGTGGGCCCTAGAGCATGGCCCTTAACCTTCAGTTCCATGGGCACTGCTACAGGTGGCTGCCCTTCCCTGTAAAGCTTGCTCTGACCTGCCTATGCATCTGTGTTTCATGGAGAGCAACATGGAGGACACAAAAGAGAATTTGCCCACAGGAATGAATGAAGTATTAACAGCAGCTGTTTTGTGTCAAGATCAGCCCTCTTATAGAGACTTAATGGAATTCATCGTCATTTTCCACAATAGTGAGTCATGGTTGCTGATTTGTAACACAGCTGGTTTGCTTATTGTGCAGGGAAAGAATCCCGTCTCTATGTCTTTCGACTGAGCACCGTCTCTACGGGCATGAAGGAGAAGCAGCAAATCCGCAGCAAGTATGACAGTAGAGACAATAAACTTGAGAAGACCAAAGGTGATTGGATTTCTCCATGGTCACATGACTCACATTCTCCAAGGTTGCAATAACCGGAAGAGTTCCTTTTATGTCAGTGTGGCACCAGTGTAGTCTCTCTGTCTCTCTGTCTCTCTCTCATGCACCCGCCCCGCCCTGCAGGCTGTCATTTGTACTCCATTAACACTCACCATGCGGTGGATCTGCGTATCGTGGCAGCCATTCGCAACAAGTTGCTGCTCATCACCAGGAAGATACTACGCCAGGAGAGTGCGAGCGCTGACTCCCCTGTGGAGGAGTTGCAGTACATCAGGGTAAGTCGGTGTTAATAAGGACCTTCCTTTGCTGGCTTCATGCCCCAGGGGAATGACAAGCAGGCAGAATGAATCCTATCATCAGAATCACATCAATCTGAATTCCCTAAGTTACCTTAAAATGGTACTTTGCTCTCAGAGCAAATCAAACAAATCAAACAACAACATTGATTACATAATTTCTGTCATTTTGTGGAAAAATTTAGAAAAAAAAAGTCAAAAGCATAATTCCTTCAAAATTAATTTAATAAATGGGTATAGAAATGGGTATAGAAAATGGATGGATTTTTTTTATTATAGATTCTTTACATAAACATCTATAACTAAAACTTAATTTTATAAAAGACTTATATAAGGTCTTTAATAGAAAATGTTATTAATAATGTGAGATTTTTGTAGTTGGAAGTCAGTGGAATTTGAAAAGTGATAGTTTTATTTCAGTATGGCAGCAAAACCCAAGAAACGGTCATTAAAAAGTTTATTTTTAACATGTCTGTTAAATAGGTCACTGTTTCATAAGGCATAAATTTTATTATTTCATATCTGCCGAAAATTAACAAAAAACTTTTTAGGATACATTCTTGAAACACTGTCGACATGTGGCAGCCAACGGTCGCTGACAAATTGTTGTCACATAATCCAGATGACAATAAGATCCTGAAATACAGAAAAGAAATCATCTTACCAGCTATGAAACTCATGTCCTCCTTTATGTTTGTAGGTACATTCTGCATGTCATTAATTCTGTCTGAATTTTAATGTATTTTATAAGAACCTTAAATTCACTATATAAACAACCTAATGTACTGTGGCTGGAAACAAAGTCCAAATGAAAATCTAATAATAGAAATTCCCTTCATGGGTCAGAGACACTCTAAAGCATGAAAAATTACATTTAACGTTAATCTGTTCAAGTTTTCCTTAATGCAAGTCTTTCCGTCGCACAGGAGATCTGTCTTTGCGACCCTCCTGTTGTCATGACGCTGGTGGATGGCCCCACCGGTGAGAATGACAACATGATTTGTGTGGCCTACAAGCACCAGTTCGACCTCATTAATGAGAGCACGGGCGAGGCCTACCGGCTGCATCACGTAGACGCCAACAAGGTGAGTTATCCCAATCCTGGGGCCTCTGGGCTTCAGGCGGGCCCTCTCTGCTGCCCCATGGCCTCATTACTTTCAGGCAAGGCATACAAGATATTTATCACCACAAAGTGGTGAGGGGTGCTAAATTCATGTCTATATTTTTCCACTACAATGAAGCCCAGAGACCTCCGGCTAAATGCTAAAGTGACTACCAGCGGCCCACCTTTCCCGCTAACTGAAGTTTCATTTTTGTACTCCCCTATCTAGGTCAACTTTGTGGCAGCCATTGATATGTATGAGGATGGGGAAGCTGGCATTTTCTTGTGCTACAATTGTGAGTACTGGCGATGTTGTTCACTTCTTCTGTGGTTTGCCAAACACTGCTTTCCATGCCAAAGATAAACAGTGTTATAATAAGGACGATGGGAGTAATTGTCTGTGCTTTACTGTTTAAGATATGACGATATCATTATATGACAATATCACGATAGGACAATAATCACAGACATAGGTGTATTTCATAACTGATCCTCCAAATTGTATCATAGATATCTGCTACTATAAGAAGGTGTGCCCATTCAACGGAGGTGCCCCCATAATGCAGTTCTCCAGTTCGGATTTCCACTTCAGCTGGAACCAGGTGCCAAAAGCAATCGGTATGCTACCATATTAGCTTATGTAGTTCTTTGGCAGGTGCTTTTGTCTTCATTCTTAGGGAGTTAAAGCTTCAACTTTTTAGTCACAAGTACAATTCTATTGCTTTGCTATGCTGGTTGCAGATCCTCATTGATTTTTCCCCTCCACTGACTTTTAAAAAACACATAACAAAACTTCTTTCCCATCTGTCTATGATCATTTTAATGTTTTGATTCACAACGCACAAATCGAACAAAATTGTCTGTCTGCGTATGATTGCGTATGACAAGCAACTGTGTGTATGTGTGGGTTTTGGATTTTTAGTCTGCGCCTTCCCCTACATCCTGGCTTTCACGACCGACTCCATTGAGATCCGCCTGGTTGTGAACGGAAACCTGGTGTACACCGCGGTGGTTCCAGAACTACAGCTTATCTCATCAAGGGTGAGTGAGACACGGCGAGCCTCTCGCTTCCCTAACGGTCCAGGAAGCTCAGACCCCTTTCTAACTGCAAGTGCGATACGGGCAGCTGCACCACCACAGGAAAGCAACAGCAACGATAATCATCTCTCATAACAAGGGAACACACCAATGTCTGCAGGAAACACCGATAACGATTAACTCTTGGTGACTTAGCTATGAATTTATACTGTAGGTATAACAAAGCAGTGCGTTGCTCATGACAGCGCTCGTCCTTGTGAGAAGCCACATCAGGCTGCTGTACAGGGTTAAAGCTTCACGTGCAGAGGCTGCTAAAGGAGTGCCTGACTTGCTTTTTGTTTGCAGGCAGACATCTACTTTGTGTCCGCCGCTCCGGTGAACGCTGTCTTCAGCAGCAGCTCCAGGGAGAACAGCACTCACAGCTCCCCTCAGACCCCCACTGAGCAGGACATGCCAGCCTTCCCGCCGCCACTAGGGGACGGTAGGTCTCTCCTTCAGATCATAGGTAGTGAATTTTACAGAAAAACTCCCTTACCCAGACATTCATAGATTTTCACACTATAATGCTATATGTATTGTGTATGTAGTTATATGTGTAGTTTAACTTGCCATTATTTCCTAAGAAATTTCAAGGCTGTTCAACTTTACGATTGCATTACGATTACATTACATTACGAAACATTACGATTTCAATGCTTCTGTGAAGCATAACATTGACCAAGATACCAGTCACACAACCAGAAGCTATTAAGGGTAAGTAAACAGTTCAAATGTGGGTGGGATTCCCACTGGATTTTAACGAACTGTGATTAACACCAGCAAGGATAATTACAGATGAATAACTGTTGAGGTTGTGGGTTTAGCCATGCTGAGTGAGTCACATATAGCAGGATGCCAGTTATAGACGAGCTCTCTCTCAATGAGGTGGAAAACTGAACAAGCTTCATGAGGTGTGCTATTCTGGAATATGTTTGTCTACCCATGTTAATGCATTTCACAGTTCCTGGAATTGTAACTAGTATTATACATGCTAATCCGACCCTAGGAAAAGCCAAGGAAACTGAATGTAATGTATTAATCTATTTCTTTGTCATCTCTTATGTGTTCTTAGGCTGAGAATCTTCTGAGAAGCAGCTTTTACTGTCTGTCTATTTCACAGTAAATGATGGAATTCTTCTCTGACTTATGGTCACTTAGCTGGTCGTCAGCAAACAGTGCAGAGGGGGAATTTGAGCCCCCTACCTATATTTTACAGAACTTCAAATTTACATTTTTAAATCCTTTGAGTTCTAAACATCCCTGTAGTTATTGATTTTTTTGTGTGTTTATGATCCTTTGTTACTTTGGTCTCTGTGATTAGTTTTTAAATGACACATAATGGACTCCTGCTTAAATCACATTCTGCGATTTACACGTAGTGTACATCTGGCACTGCAGTTATTTGTAGTGTTTATCTGCAGCACTTTGCAAGTTAGAACATGGCCTACTGTCTCTATTAACTTATCATTTACAACAAGCCCACATGCATATTTAACAAAGAAATGTTTTTGTTAAACTAAAATTTATTAGATACAGCTTGCCTTGTTTTTTGGAAAATGTGTGACGCTGAGTGTCTCTAAGGGACCCACTGCTGCTTTGTGTCTTTAATGTGAGGATAGTCGGACACACCCACACTACAAGGCATCTGATCCTGGTTTTCAGATCTGCATGTCAGTGCCTGACCACCCTCTGCCATGTAGTGTCATCTGCCAAATTCAGCTTTTTACTACAGCATCCCCAAACTGTAATATTTTTATTAAACAGAAAGACAATCAGAGGCAGCATCTAACCCTAATGTATCTATGAACGCAGGCTGCGTGTGGCTCAGTGGGCTAAGGCTCTGTCCCTGTGATCCGAAGGTTGCCGGTTCGGGCAATCCCTTGCCGTGTCTGCTGGTCTTTGAGCAAGGCCCTTAACCCCCAGCTCCTTGGGCGCTGCAACAGGTGGCTGCTCTTCACAGCCAGCTTACTCTCACCTACAGAGAGCATGATGGGGGAAGCGTAAAGAGAATTTCCCCACGGGGACCAATAAAGTATTAATTATAATCCTTGATGCTGTGAAAGAATAAATAGTTCCATGGTAGAAAAACCACCAGCTATTAACCATGAGCAGGAAATAAAACATGTCTGTGTTAATATTATTTATCATTTATCTAAATGAGCATTATGTCATGTAGGATCCCTACATAGCAGTAAGTAGAAGGTGCAACATATGGCAATAGCTGATGAACAGTGATGCTGTTGTGTGTTCCTGTAAGTCATTGGAGCAACACGGCTATAATACATTATGAAGATAGATAGATGAGAGCTTTGTAAAGCATTCATAATGCGTAATGCACATGGCTATAATGTGTTATGCCTTTTGATATTAATAGCCATGTTTATAATGCTTTATGAATGCATTATAATGCATTATACATGAGTGCCTTAAGTAAAGTGTTACTGTCATTAGCTGATATTACTAGCCTATTACTGACCTTCAGCTGGCGCTGTTAAAGGAGCTAGTGGGTGGCATGATGGCTTGCTGGGTGTCACTGTTTCCTCACACCTCTGGGGTTGTGGGTTTGAAACCTGCCTCTGTGGTATGTGGGTTTGAAAACTGCCTCAGTTCTGTATGGGTTTGAGCCTGCCTCTTTCATTTCTGTGTGGGTGGTGTATGCAGGTTCTCCCTGAGTCACCCAGGTTCCCTCCTGACATCCAAAGATGTGTATGCATGTATGTGCCCTGTGGTGGGCTGGTGTCCCATCCAGGGTGAACTCGCACCTTGTGCCCTATGCTCCCTGGGATTAGCTCCAGACCCCCTGTGATCCAGCTGGCAGAAGGATATAAGAGCAAATATATCTTTAAACGCTACATCAAACCAAGAATGAATGCATTGCTTCCATGTATCTTGTTGAATCACTTTTGTAGAAGGTTTCTCCTGTTTTCCTTTAAATGTCAGATTCTATTAGGATCCCCTTTGGAAGCAGGATCTCCCTGTACTTGCCAAAAGAAGCAGAAGGTACTTACATGGTCCCCAAGCCATGTAAAGCTACTAACATGTCTGTTATTGGAAATGCCTTCCAGACTGCGGCCCCATTTTTCATTCCTTACATCAGAAAACGATCACTTGTAGTGATGTCCCTCCCTAGCAATGGGACAATGTAAATTTAATGACCGTGCTAGATGCACTATTTAAGATGAGTGCAATCAATACCAAAACATAGATGAAAGAACAGAATGCTCAGTAATTTGCAGCTTTTAAAGGCATCATTATTCATGCTTATTTTCCAAATTTTGATGCAATTCTTAACATTAAACAAGAGAGACACAGTAAGATGGTACTTTCCAAAGCCGCAACGTCTCACCCCCTACCCGTGGTTTGGAATGCATTGCATTTCTTTGATTGCAAACAGCATGTAACGTGAAGTCCATCATCCCTCTAACATGAAAGCACCATAGAGGCCATCTCCTCAGCTGCATGACCCTGTAAGGGTTGTTTGGCACAGAAGCACGGGAGAATTGCCCAGACAGTGAACCTGTCTCCATGGTCAGCTTCCAGCACTGGGCTCAGTGCCGGAGGACAGATGCTGAAACACAGACACCCAAACTCTTTTCTCTGTTCTTCCACCATGAAACTTACAAGCTTTAATTGTAAGGAAAACATTTTTTTGCAATGCAGGACACTTTAAGCCATGCAGCTTTAAATCCTACTGTCTTTAAGGTCACTGCAAACTTAATTATGTCAATAAATTCTCAATTCTACTGGCAAATAAAATAAAGCACATGTATGCAGTGTATTCTACACTATATGGACAAAAGTATTGGGGCACCTGGCCATTTTTGTGTTTTGTTTTTGTGCTGGGGTTAATACAAGTGAAAGTGTGGAACTCTGCAGTTACTGAGACGTCAAAGCACTGGTGACTTTTACGCACTTTGTGCCTCAGCACTCGAAGACTCTGCTCTGTTACTTTACATGGTCTGCCACTTTGTGGCTGAATTTCTAAATGCTTCCACCTTGCAATAGTAACACTTACAGCTGACCGTGGAATTTCTGGCAGGGAATGAGATTCACAAACTGACTTATTGCATAGGCTGCATCCTATGACAGTACCATGCTTGAATTCACTGAGATCTTCAGAATGACCCATTCTTTCACAAATATTAGTAAACCTGACTGTATGGCTAGGTGCTTGATTTTATACATCTGTGCCAATGGGTCTGAATGAAACACCTGAATTCAATCATCAAGAGGTATGGTCAGTACTTTTGTCCATATAGTGTACTTTTCCATCATGTTTGGTAACATTTTAATTGTTTTACATTGTGTGCCAAAATCCAGTTTCAGACACATGCTCCTGACTCCAGTTGTGTAACATCTACTCATCAAAGCTGTCCACAGTCCATATGTGTGTGTGTGTGTGTGTGTGTGTATAATAATTCACATTTCAGGTGTACTTTCCAAACGGAAATGAAATTACACCATTTACATACATTATTAGTTAACTAGAGTTTTTAGGACGAAATACAATTTTAGTCTAGAAGTTATCTGTGAAGATCGCTACAGACGGTATCCATGACAAATCAACCTTCTTCCTCTTACAGGTGAGACACCATCTAGACACATCTTCAAGATCCCCCTCAGCAACCTTGTAGGACGTGGCATCGAGAGACCGCTCAAGTCACCTCTTCAGCACAAGGTGGTGACCACGTCAACCTCAAGCATGGTGGCAGTCTCAACACACCTTCCCGTCCAGCACTCGCTGTCCTGCTCTCGCATGGAGATCAAAGAGATAGCCAGTCGGACACGCAAGGAGCTCCTGGGTGAGTCACTTATAATGCATGAATTGTCATTTTATACTTTTTCCTGGTTTTGTAGTCATGCAGCCCACAGCCTTTTAGGGTTGAGTCTTGCAGCTGGTATTTGAACATATATTGGTCATAGATCTTGCATCTATACCAGTTACGTACTGAATCAGACCTTCTAGTTCACATCACCTTCTGTTCATGTCCAGGCCTAACAGATGAACCAAGTGTTAAGCCAGAGGCCCCTGTGAAACCCAAGCATGTGACCAAGAAGCCAGTGGAGGAGGATTCAACCACAGGCGTGAAACCATCCAGCAGCTTAAAGAGGTAAGACTGCCCTCTAGGGTCTGAATGTGGAGAAGGAGAATTATATTCTGTCCTTCGTTATCTTCCATCTTTGGTCAATGAGATTGTTTTGTGATTGATCAAGTTATCATAATTAAGATATTACTTATTATTCTTACTACTCAACAACTTGACAGTCAAATAATAATCCAAATTGCATAGTCATGTAGCTTGTAATAAATTAAACCTCATTGATTAAAGACCATAAATAAGCTGCTGCATCTCTCATAGCAAACAGACTGAGAGCAGGGTACCAGGACGTACTCTGTGACCCTGAACCATTCATGCCTCTGCAGGGCAGAGTCGCCGTCAGCTGTGGGGCTGGATGTCCAGCTGCACAGCACATCAAGCCCAGAGCTGGACCTAGAGCCGACTGGGGAGACACAGGACGGCCCCCCGCCACTCAGCATCCCATTCACTATCTCTCCCTCCCCTGAGGAAGATGTCCTGGACTTAAAATGAAGACAATCCACAGAATGTTTCTCTGTTTTTATATAAATCCACTGTACCTCCTTGTTCAGTTTATCCTTTAACAAAGTATTAGCAATGTCACAGGGTGGTTCGACGTTGACTGTGCTGTTGCTGTTCTTGTTTTTGGTCAGGGAACATAGTGCTTTACAGTGGTGAGTGAGTACTTAGCCTGCTGAACCCTGCGAATGCAGTATAGACTGCTCTTTCTTTGACCTTTGACCTTGTGTTTTTATGCCTGCCGACATCTTTTTCCCAAGAGAATCACACGCACAGGTCGCCATGATTTAAGGTGCCATGCTGGTCCAGGCTTTGTGTTACTCTGTTCACTTTGAATTCAGAAGCATATTCGTGCCATGCACAAGAATATAATTTAAACTTTATTGTACATAAACATCATTATACTACAACCCTGTACTGGGTAAGCAGATGAATGATAAAATGTTATTTTTATTATATTCAAAATAAAAACTAAAAAAACATATTAAAAGCCAATAGAGACTTTTTACTCAATCTTGAAGCTAATTTCAGTTTCGTTGTCAAGTGACAATGACCATAAAGATTTCTTATCTATCTAAAATAATAATATAAGGGTCAATTTAAACTGGTAAATGAATTGAGTCTAGAGAAAAGTGTTTCCCATCAGGCCTACTGTATGCTATTGTCTGCCACTTCCTCAGATGGTCACTAGAGGACAACGGGGTTCTGTGCTTTTTAACACTTGTGTGTATTTGGTATAGAGCTCGCCTGTGTTTTGCCTTACTTAAGTTCTTCAATGAGCTGTGCACTTCCCTCCTGAGTTTGTTTCTCTTGAGTCTTGAGATGGTGCACAGCATGAAATGACTGCGGCAAAGCCTTACTTCTCCAGGAAAGTTTACCTGTTTTGCTCTTTGGTCCACACTGCTCTGGAAACAGTTTCTCAACCCAGTCCTTGGGAACCCCCAAACAGTCCACTTTTTTGCTTCTTCCCAGCACCCAGTAGGGATCTGGGAGGGAGCAAAAATTGTGAACTGTCTGGCTGGAAGTGAGGAGGAAACAAAAACGTGGACCGCTGGGGGTCCCCAAGGACCGGACTGAGAAACACTGACCTGGAATGACGAGGCTTTAGCATTTGCAAAGGTAGCTATGATAAATGTCCACACTTTACCTCCTAGTTTGCCTTTTAGGCCATTTCTTGTGATAAGCTTTATTCAGGGTGTAATGTGATGTGTTTTTGGGGAGTGGTCACCACAGGCACAGCGCTGGTGCCGGGGACATACAGGGGGTGTGAAAACAGCAAGGTTTTATTTAGATGTGTTGCACAGTGAAATGGGTTGTTCTTATGTCTTATAGCTGTTTTAATAAGACTAAATACAAAAGAAATGTTGGTAACATCCAGGTCAGGGCAGGAGTGAGCCACAGTCTCCGAGGTCTGGCTTGGGGCCCACAATCAGTCCATGTGTTTATTCTCTCCCTGCTCCAAGGGAGCAAAAATGTGGACTGTCTGGCAGGGAGCTCAGAGGGAGCAAAAACATGGACCGGCTGCAGGTCCTTGAGGACCGGATTGGGAAACACTGATCTATATGAATCTTCAGTGAATATGAAAACATGGAGTGAAACAATCCCGAGTCTTTCTACCCCATCTTTCAAATTTGTTCATTAGGTTTCTGTTGGTTAACCTGCAACATGTGCTTTAACTTGGTTTCGTTGACCGAAATAGAATCAGATTTAATGGGAAAAAAATGCAAGCCTAATAAAATTTGTATTCCATAATAGGCTAAAAGCAGAAAAGCAGCTCCACCTGTGTCTGTGGCATGGGGTATAGCCCAGAGTATTTTATCCCCAATGCCAATCTTCCCTCAAATAAAAGAAAAAATAAAGTCAAGGCCCAAGTAAGCTTGACTTAGCCCCTTATCTTTTCAATAGCTAGAAATGCCCCTGTTATTTGGCCTCCATTTTTGAATATACTCAACCCAGTTGTCATCTGTATAGGCTGTGTGCCGACCTGTACATGACACTAATGCCCCCTTTAGCCGTGACTGCAGTAAATGACTCCTGGAATAGAGGATCAGGCATTTCTGATACTGACCGATAGATACACTAAATTTAACGTAAATTGCACTGTAGAATAAAGACATACAATTTGATTTTAATCATCTCTTTAAAAAATACTGGATACGTGTTGCCTGTGTTTTAAACTCCTTACAATTATTTATTTGTAAAGCATGTGTAGAATAAAAGAAAACTAAATGATGTTGTAGATTAGATAAACCAAAACTGAAAGTGAGTTTCTTTTGCTTTCCCATTATTGTGTTGATTCACACTGAAAATACTTGTATGCATGGCACTTATATGCTACTGAATTTCTTGATGGTAAGATATAATTTGGTCTGCACTCATTTCTTTTAACATCCACTTTCACATAAGAGTAGTAGGAGTAATTTTTCAAAGAGCAGAATAATCTGTAAGTCCAGGCTGGTCCTGATTAGTCTCTGGTTCCCAAACTGAATTTTAACTGCAGCTCATAAACTTCACTAATGCATGATTTTATTTTATTTTTTAAAACACCAGTAATGGGACCCTAAATATGTAAATCTCTTACTCCGAATGGCCATGTGATAAAATTGCATTCAGTCAGGTAAAACCTGAATGAGGCATTAGCTACACAGAGTATTAAAAATGATAAATAGGTTGTGGTTTGATGCAATACCATACATGATTGGCTTATTAATGTAATAAATGCTCTTGACAAAGAGCATGTGAGCTGCCTTTACTCCACTGCAGGTTGTTACAGATAAATTCAGGAACACTTCACCTAGAAAAAAGTCACAGGCACTGTATAATAACACCCTCTTGTGGAAATTTACAAATTTGTCACATTTTCTTCATTTTCTTCTATTCTTTGAAATTCCCTTATCGCTCCTGAAAACCTGTGTAAGTCTGAAAAACACGATGGAGTTATGTGGAATCACTGAACGTAACGATTAAAATGAATTCATGTGGTTTTCTTCTGAAACTTTTTACTGTGGTTTTGTATCTAAATTTGTATGTATTGTTTTACTTTGTTATATTAAAAAAACACCAAGTGTCTTAAAATGTAACAGGTTGCCATAGTTTTCACAACAAATTGTAAATGTCCTTGTTCGAGATGTGGCCTCAGACAAAGCTGAATTATTGTTATCATTAGTAGTATTAGTATTGGTATTATCATGATGTCACTGATATCGCGGTTTGCTGATATTAAATAAATATTTATTAAATTTGTCTGTTCTCATTTTAATAACTATTTACAGATTATATATATTTTCATTGCCATGTTAAACATTTGCACAGACAGATGTTAATTCAATAAGGACCTGCATAATAGATGAACCCAGACTCTTGCACAGGAAGTAATTCACTGAAAGTTGTCAGCCAAGTTACAGCTAATATTGAGTTGCCTTCTGCCTGATATGCTTTTACATAAATGCCAAAAAAGGTAGCATGGCCTTTAAGAACACAATTCCTTATCTGAAAGTTGTTGTTTCAAGTCCCAGGAGAGAACAGGACTTAAGACACTTAAGCTCAATTGTTTCCAGAAAAATTAAGCATCATCCAGTCCAGGGTGGCCCCAGTCACCCTAGCCATGTTAAGTGATTGGAAAATGAATCAACGTTGGGTGATAACAATATGAGCACAAAATTAACAAAAAAGTTAAACAATAAAACATTTATTCCAGAGAGACACCAATTCAGAAATACTGTGGAACAATAAGCCTAGGAATCTAAATAACGGGAAGGAACCATTACTCAAGTGAGAGAATTTACACAAATTAAAATACATGTGTTGCTACTGTTTTCCCAACAGATGGCGCCAATCGTTTTAGAGTCATGCAGGAATAACGGCATTATAATTACCGGCTTGAAATTAGATTTCACATTGGTAGAAGTGCATTTCTGAATGCTGTATATATTAATACATTTAGGCTGTGTACAACTTTTTTGATTTCTGCACTTCTTTTAACTGGCTTCAACTTTTATAATAACTTTTATAACAATTCAGTATGACCTAGGGGTTTAGCTATAGAAAAGTGTTAAAAGTTTTATATAGTTTTACAGAAAGTAATTGCATAACCAATCCTACTACAGTGAACACTGTCATATTTTATATGTTTGTTTGTCTGTGGTGATGTGTTTTTGTTAGTTTTATTATTTGTTGTCACCTGCTGTATGTGTTGTTGTATTTACATTTATTTGGCAGATGTTCTTGTCCAATGAGGAAAGCTTGTGGTCAGATAGCAGCGTTAGCCGGCATCCCGCGTCTCTGGAACCATTGGGTTTTATGGGCCTTGCGCAAGGGCCCAGCAGTCATGTGATTACTGTGTCGGCTGTGGGATTTAAACAACTAACCCACAAGTACCCGCAATGTCTCTATGGTCTGTAGGAAGTATGCAAATAAGAATTTCACTGTATTACATTCACATGATAATAAAAGAACACTGGACCTTGAGAAGTCTGTGTCTCCAACTCCAATCTATGTCGGAGATAAGTTTCTAACAGACATGCATAGGTACAGTGTGGGTCTCCATAATTAATCATTGCATTTGAGTTGTGTCTTCATCAGCTGTTGGAAGTGTCCTGACTAGTAAGACAAACAAACATTCTCTCTCCTTTTCCAACTCTTCTCTCTCTCCATTCCCCTTCTTTTTTCAAACACTGCCCCCCATACACATTGAGGCTTTCAAAACTTCACTTGCAGTGCCAGCTGATACCTTTATTGAGCCCCATATATCTGGCCCAAGGTCTAAGTACACTCCAGTGATGCTAAGTGAACACAAACAGACAGAACTGGGAGACAGTGGACCTGGACAGTGGACAGTGGACCTGGCATAAGGAAACAAACTGAGAGATCCAGCAACAATCACAGAGATTGAGAGCTCATGGTAGTTGAGACCTTTTTTATATAAACTGCACCTCTCACAGGGGACACTGGCTTTTCTTTCTGGAATGTACAGTCAGCGGTAAACACCAGAAATGTCCCTGAAGTACACCTTTCTCTGCAAGCAGACTTTGTAGACACATCTGACACCACTCGCCCAGCTAAAAGACCTCCCGTCATCTGTTTTACCTTGTGCTTATGAAGTAACACTACTCTTTTTCTTTAGTGTGTTATCTACACTTAAGACATAGTACTTTTCCCCCATTAGCCATATGGTATTGCCTTTACAAATTGGTCTAGAGTTATTCAGTTTGGCCCAAAGGCAGATGGATCAGTGTTGTTACACGGGACCTCGCAGTCTCATTTTGAAGATAATATTCCCAAAGCATGTAACCACTGAAACGCAGGAGCCACCATCTCTAGATTCCTTATTCATTCATAAATTTTAAGCATGTTACTCTGAAATGATTCCCTGTTGGTCTCAATACAACCATCATTTTATACCCTAATCTGTAGTTCAAGTAAACAATTTTAAGTTGTAAAATATATTACAGTGAGCTGCTTAAAACATTTCCCAAATACTTTGTACAGCATATAGTGTAGCCAACCCATAAAATGACACAATAAATTGGAAAGATCTGAAGTAACGGTGACACATCGGTGTTGTTGGCATCGGAAGCCATCAATGGGTCCGGTTGTTGCTTTTGGCGCTCTATCACGGCATTCTTGCCTAATGATCTCTGATTGAACTGTAATCAAATTTAAGTAGTGCAATGTACCACCCTGGACAAAATAATTACCCCTTTTGATCCATTACAGATAAATCACATTGATACTTAGGCTCCGCCTAAGTATCAATTCATAAATACCATAGTAGCCTCTGAATATGATTTGAGTTACCTGTGCATTATCCAGGCCATTTTATCTGCACCATTGCATGCACATTAAGCAATATACATTGTGTTATAATTATTATTATAAATTAGGTGATCCCACCGTTAGGGACCGTCTGTCCTTCGGGCTTCCATTGTATAGCATTGATAATTATAGGATAATCGCGGTAAGGAGTGTGACGAGAGCAGGAAGACTGTAGGTCAATATCCGTCACAGAATGGAAAGGGCGAGTACAAGTGAAGCGAAGAAGCGCGGCCGAGAAATTTGATCACAAAATACCTCCTGGCTGTCTTAGGGAATTTAATTAAATTGTTGGAGAGCTGTTCTCGAGAGGGCCGGTGCGAGGGCACATCTGGATTCAATGTGTTGCAGCTTTGATTTTTCTTCTCTGTGTTCCGGAAATAACTCTAAACGGGGATTTTCTCTCTTTTTGTACTAAAAGAGGCTGCCTTTGCGATCTCTATGATTAACAATAGCCGAAGTTAAAGCCAAAAACAACCAGAACACATAGTACCGACAACCAAAGTAATATTTTGCCGTTATTATAGGGTGTTTCAGCTCCTCCCAAAATTTTGCCGTCTCTTAAGAAGGTGTTTCTAATGTTATAATGGATCACCAAACTGCTGGGTCTTCTTGTTAAAGTGGGAAATTGATTTAAAAAGAGTAAAAGAGTTAAAAAATAAACTGGTTATCCTGACCTTTAGTTCATTGTTGCGTTTGAACTGTTTATGAAATAACAACCATAATATTCTTCCTTAGGCGAGTGTTTCCTTGATCTCGAACCAACACGATGTACTTAATTCCAAAAGAACCGCAAATAGGCTGGAATAGTGCCAAGGCTGCCTTAAGAAATGTGTTCGGCAAAATTAACATAATAGACGCCCAAGTATAGTCCTCGAGTAAATTGAATCCATACTCCAATCTCAGTTCACCATTGTTTATTGCGGTGAGTTGGACAGCTTGTCAGGTCACTTCCTATCTCAGGTGCCATTCAATTCCGAATTGGGTATACGAACATAGGCTACCCTCTGAAAGCTCCTATGCAACCCGGAGTCACCTCGACATCCATACATTATATAATCACATTACTGTAAGTTAGATTAAACGCAAGACACGGTTTATATCCTCCTGAGACCCAGGCCATTCATTTGTGTCCTCTGTAGTGGACATTTTGTTTTTGCATCTATCTTTTCACT
>JAODLD010000046.1:19830936-19847783 GCA_026781065.1 Mormyrops boulengeri
CGGCCGCCCCCCCCCCCCCCCGCGCCGCCCGCCGCCCCCCCCCCCCCCCCCCCCCCCCCAGCCGGTCACAGGCAGCACAGAGGCCGCACGAGGCGGGGGTACACCCTTGACGGGATGCCAGTCTGTCACGTGGCACACACACACACAAATTAAATATTGTTCCTTGTAAATGCTAAGTAAGATGCATTCAGTGTAATGATCTGAACAAAATCCATGCATACATATCACAGATCCAAAGTATCTTCGTAAATCTTCTGGGTTACAGCGTGAGTTTGTGGGTTAGTTTGATTACCGGGAACTGCGAGAGTCTCCTGGGGCAAAGCACCAGTCTAATGAATTTGATAAGAGTTGTGACCTTCGGGAATTCACTTATAGGGTGAAAGCATATTAAAACTCGGTATAAGTCTACGATTTCTGCATTTATGTGAGTCAAATAATTCTATTTAAAATATCTACAGTACCGCTTTGGAATTACAGCTGAGTCACACATCCCGGTCTCAGATGGGCTTCCTCATTTTCCTTTGCTGACAGCTACGCTCGAGACACAAAGTTGAGGCAAAAGAAAAGAGCTTTTGACATCTTGTAGGGGAGGGGATAGCCGTTTAACTTACGGGGGTGTGGAAATGGTTTCTTTTTTTTTCCAACGAGAAGCCAAGCGGGAACCTTTGGAAAGAAGAAAGGAATTTTATTTTCGTAATGTTTGCATGCATCTCCCTTCTATTTCCATAGTTGTTAATACATAAGGGAACCTTACGGGAAATGCTACATTAAAATTTTGCTTCGTAGACCCTCACTGATGGACGGTAGTTACTTGGTGGAAAATAACCTACCGCCAGATCCCGTCAGCAGGATGGACTCTATAGACGGCAGTCAAAACAGGAAAAATTTCAGCGTGACCCATCTTCTGGACCTGGAGGAGGTGTCGGTGATGAGCTGCATGAAGGATCCAGCTGGGGGGATGAAGAGGGTAGGGAAGGGGGTTCAGGAACAGTCCGGCGCGAGCAGCGGAAGCGAAGCAGCTCCTCAAGACAGTAAGTGAGTCTCGTTCAGCATGAACTCGGGCTCAGATGCCAAGACATTCACTGCTTATTCACTTTATATCGCTGTGCTAAACAAGAACATCAGAAACGACATTAGTTCACTGCTGCTTCAGTCGCAGATTCTTTTCAATCTCTTTACAGTCAAATGTACAAAATAATTTTTGATTATATCTGAATATGAAATGTTCCAATTCGCTTAAAATATAGTTAATATCATTAGGCTATTTGTTTTCCGAACTACCAGAATGTTCTAATGTTCTACAGCACGGCATTTTAGAGAAAAAGTATTTCACTGGCATCTAATCGATTGTGGAAAATCTATAGAAGTGATAACTTGTCAAACAATAAAACACAAATGCTACATATGAGTATAGTTTGATTTTAGTTTATTATTAAATGCGCATAATAATGGGGTATTAGTAATATCTGACAGTTAAAATTTTTATAAGCATACACCTCAATCCTGTGGCCTACTGAGAAAGCGGATTTATATAGGTTTAGGCCTATATTAAGGGGATTACACAATGATTGGAATATTACAAGTTAAATAAAACTCAGCTCCATCTCATATCGCTATGAGGCCCACACCATGCAATCTGTTTAGTTTAAAGCTTGTTTAAAATGTTTTTGGGCATTTTCTTTTCATTTCATTTGTAATTTCATACTGTACAACTACTGTCATATCGCGTAAATGTCAAAATGTTACATTTTCAAGAGAGCCTGCTGTAAACATATTACTTTTTAATATTACGATGAACACGATAACTGCAGAATACAAATGGAACACAAAATGAACAGACGGATGTGTTAATATAGGTTGATTGGCCTGATTTTTATCAATTTAGTATTTAATGGAATTTGACATATCGGCCTATTATTTTTGCACAATACTTATGCATTTTTTGTACACCATTCTGTTGTATTCAAATGAATTAACGTTTCTATTATTTATTACAATAACCATTATTTGAATATATTATATATATTATTCTGAATATACATTTAGACTAACAAAACCAACTTTATCCCACTTTGTCTAGGATTATCTTGCAAAAAAATTTCTTTCCCAAGTGGGAATAATTATGGGATTTTTTTTTTCGTCGAATATCATCCCGTATTTTTTTTTTTTTTTTTTTTGCGTTGTATGTTAAGTAGTTGAGACTTCCCATTACAATGATCACCACTGAATTGTTTCGGGCAATTTTCATTTGCTGGTAGTTAGAAGGCACGCATTTATTAAGTCGATATTTACTCTTAAACGTGTGTGGGTAAAAACGACGGTGCTGAGTACCAGTTGGCCGTGTCTGGTGCAGGTTCACTTTTGTAAACTGACCTACTTCTTAAAATATAACATTGACACATAGGCCCGTTTATAGGTCTCCTTAAGAACAGTGACGATATAAGCCTACACGGTAACGACATACAACAGTAAAACGGTCGTTTCAGCGATGTTACTTAGCACAGCTGACTATTCATGTAACGGATGCTGCGGACGTAAACATCATGCTGTACATCTACAGGTTATGCTTTCATTAGATACCTCATGGACAAGGCTCATAAGGGATCTTAAGGGAATAATTTCCTACCTATTTATACTGACAGAACTCACCTAGAACGAACCGCAGTGTCATTGGTTGGAAGACATATATATTATGATTAAAATTATGTATAGCCTATATGCATACCTTTTCAGATTAGCTGTAGACTGTTTTGTTACATTTTGTATACAGACCTCCATAACATAAATTTACTTCTTACTTTAATTCCATTCAATTTACTCCTATTTAGATTTATTAACTAATTAACCCCAAACAATGTGGATTCTATTGGAAAGCACACTTTTTTGACAATATGGAATTCTAAGGAGGTTTTGTTCAAAATATATAAACGTACACCATTGTTTTCAAATCTTTTACAAATGTTTTCTGCACCACAGTTACTAATTTAACGCAATTTTGAAACATGTTCCTCTTTTTTAAGTGTTCATATTTTCATTCATGGCTGGTTTAGAATTTCAAAACTCCCTTCAACATGGGCTGTCACTTAAGTTAATATGGTGCCACTTAAGCACAAAGCAAACAGCACATGATATATATTTATGTCAGACTTTAAAGACAAAACATAAGAACGCTATAGACACAGCTTTTATATCCGAAATCCTTGCTAATTTGTTTCTAAAAGCCAAAATTCATTTGTGATATCATAATAGATGTATCCGGTAATTTAGTAAAAGCGTTGTTGTCAAGGCTGCTATGCTCCGTAAAAGTTCCTGATTTAAAATTCCTGATTAGAAAACTTTGGAATACCAAAAATCTTTTTAGATATATTATACTGCATGCTTTGTGTGTCGTGTATATTTATCGAAGAGGATCTTCATTCAAATTTACTCACCAACTGTTTAGCATCAATAAATATGTTCTCCCTGTGTCACACGGATTTCCTCTGGATATTTCATCTTCCTTGCACAGTCCAAAGACAAACATTTACGCTAATTGCCATTTATGAATTACCTATAGCATATGATTGCATGTTGTGCCCTGTGTTGGACTAGCGTGCCACCCTGGGTGTACCCCAGCCTGAGACAGGCCCCAGGCCCCCATCGACGCTGACCGGGAAAAGCGGTTGGAAGATCAGAAGGCATAATTCAAAAAATTAGTTTATGCACCATATTGCAGTTGCAGAACTGTCATTGGCAGCTTGTGTTGTGGGAAGAAAACAGCACAATGTCATAAAATATAAAATAAAGAACAGTAAAGAGAGAAAGAGGAAGGGTGACGAGAAGAAAGAACGACTGGCTAGAGAGTCTGTTGAAATCTTTATGCTTTACAGTATAAAGAAAACAGACATAAACATAAATATTTCATTGCACAAACTGTTAAATGATTATTAAAATGCATTATGAGCCCATGCTGCTGTTACAATTAATCAGACAATATTACATTATAAAAATGCATAAAATAAAATAAATCTGACTGCATGCCTTATATTTATAAATATATTCATATATCTCCAATCTAACTTTATATTCCTTTATTCTTTCTTATTCAGTGTAACAGAAATGTTCCATCAATTTTACCAACAATGAAACGAGAAGAGTTGCAGTTTAAAACCCATATAGGGATAACCTTTACATAAGGAAGAGGGCAGTGCTTAAATGGCACAAATTTGAAACTTAAACCTCATAATGGAATTTCACATGCCAAACCCTTGCAACACTTTATAAACCAAGACAAACTATTGAGCATGCCTTAGTAAATCATTCAGTCATTTCAAATTTTATCAATTCCAGTTGCATCATTTCCAATTCCCCCTCAAAACACAGCCCTCACAGGGTTACAACCAATGTTATTTAAACCTAGAACAAACCCTGACTTTTTTCCATTAAACATTAGTTATGAATAGTAAACGATAGGGAAACAGAGACAGCTGAAAAATACAACTGCCTGTTGTTACAGCCTTTTCCGTACTTGTAGCCCGGTTCTTAAAGGTCATGCTTTCACTAACATCAAAAATGTAACCCTCAGTGGAGAAGCTTGATTATCCCCAATGAGAGCTGAAAGTCAGCATTTCCTTCTCCCTTGACCCTGTAGTAATTCAGCTGGAGTGCTGAAAGCTGCATTAGTTTAGGGTGAAAGGTTACCATCTCAAGTTTTGTGCTGTATATAATAAATCCTTATCAAATACTTTTCCCAGTAGTTACTGGATGTTGGCCTAGCATGTGATTAAACAAGAATTTTATTAAAATGTATTCATGTATACTGCTGAAAAAAAGCTGTACTCTTGCAGTAAAAAATGATAAATCAAATTCACTCATGACTATAGCAAGTAGTTAATGCATTCAGCAATGTTGCCAATTAACTGGTTTACTGTTACCGGTTTAGCCTCCCCTGTGTTCTGCTCTACTTCTTGGTGACCATGATCTTCATCCACATTTTACAAGGCTTCAGTAGCTCTCCAAGCTTAAGTGACTTCTGTGTCTGACCATTAGACTACACAGTTTATTTTTGAATTCCCACGTGGGATAAAATCTTTTACTTTTGACTATCTGAGAAATTTTATAAAGTGAAAGTGAAAGCGATCCGTTTCCTTATTAGTGTCATAGAGTGGTGTAGCCATGCATGCAAATCTTGTTTAAAAAAATGTATAATGTTAAACGGGGAATAAAATGCAGAATTAAATGACATCATTCCAGATTCCTCACTACCGAGGCCTCATTAATGTATCTTATGTTTTTCACACCCAGTGTCAAAGACCATTAAACATTCCAGATCTGTCTTTCATTAGGAGCATTCTGGGGAAATGGGAACTCCGGATGGATGGATAGATGCGCGCATCACAAGTGAAATTTAAATCCTGGTAAATTGCATACTACAGGAGAATATCCACATGAATTTTACAATTATTACATTGTCCTTAAAATGTAATAAAATTTGAATAGTTCTGATGCAAAATTAACAAAATTAACATAGTTTTCATCAGTCTAAGTTGTGAAATTACTGCTGAAGTGTTATTTGTGTGACATGAAAAACTGTGCACAATGTATAAAGACATGGTGCAAATTCTTAAAGATATTCTTGATTGGCAGTCATAGAAATGATGGTCCATGCTTTTTCCTACATATTGCTTTCCTTACTGTTTTATCGCCTAGTAAATAATATACAATTTTAGGTTTTCTCAACTGGTTTAACATCAAGATAATTCCTTTCTTTCAACCACGCACTACGCAACCCACTGAATATCATCTCGCAATCCACCAGTAGAGAAATACTGTCCTAGAGGGACTGCTGTCAACAGGGGAGCCATGTACCTATGTCTCTCTCTCTCTTTCTCTCTCTCTCTCTCTCTCTCACTCACACATACACAGTTCTTTTTCAACATATCAATGCAGTTGGTCTGTTGGCCAAGTATCTAAAAATCTGTTTTCTTTCACTATTGAGAAACCAATAAAATGAATTCATCTATGTCAAGCTTATTATTTTTAAGAAATCATAAAGCCATTTATATCAGTAACCCCATTATATCCACTGAGTTGTTGAGTAGCTTATACCATATATAAGAAAATGATTTTTAAGCCCATTATTTTACAGAAAAAAACATTTGAACCAATTCTCTTATTCCCGTTATTAAATTCTATGGCTATAGATTTAACTGGATATTTTATGACAACACACTATGACGAGCCAACTATAATTGGAAACAGACTCTTACAATTTATCCCAGAAAAAAAAACACATTTTGTTTCTTAACTGCGGTCAATGGCTTTTCCCAATATATAATTTTATACTTAGGTATAACGGCAAACTAATTCTGTCCTTGACTATTTGCCAAATGACTTTTTTTCATCATTGATTCGCTGAATCGTAAACTTCCTGAATCAAATCAACATTCAATATACTTAGCGTCAACATTCAGCCTGCGAGATTAATTGTGGCACTTCTTATTTTTTTTATCTAATTAAAATAAGAATAGTTCCAACGACCATGTATTAAATAGGAAATTAGTTAAGAAGATGATTGGGATGTCTATAGTTTTATCAAAAGGCCTACTTCGGTTTAACTACAGTGCTTGATTATTATTTTTTTTGTAGAAAGACGTATGTAATTATACATTTAACTTGTATATTTGCATATTCCCGTGTTTTTATCAATTTAAAAACTAATTCTAAATGCATTCAAACCTCAAGACGACGTGTTTAATTTTCTGAACACACCTGTCATCTGTCATATGATTAACTTTCCCTTTGTTGTAAATAAATTCAATGAATTATGTCATCTACTTTAGCATATCTACATAATAATTATAGTGAAACCGATAATTTGCAAATTCTTGCAATGTAGCTTGTCAACAATTTCTCCATAGATGAAGTTAATACGTCCACCTGTATGCGACGCACATTAACGCTGGCTGCACATAGGAGTACGCGAAGCATTGCGATAAGATAAATACTTCAGTGTGTAGCTATTGCAGAAAAAAAACCCAGAAGGATATCCTGCCTGTGCATTAGAGGTAACCCCTGCAAATAAGCACTCTGCAATAATAATAATAAAACGCACACGTGTATCGGTATCTCTGCTGTTCTTGCAGAGTTTTTAATCGCGCACAACAGTGGACCTCAGTCTCTCAGCATCTAAATATATTAAGCGGACATGAAGCACTCACACAGTTACGATAGCTGCTTTCTTGTTATTTCATGTATGCTCGCGCGTACCTCTCCCCTTAAACTGTCGTGCTGTGAGCACCGCTGCATGGAGCGCAGGCTGCGACTGAGGCAGGCGCCAGAATCTGACACAGAACCAGATGTGCGGAGGCGCCGTCCAGTCAGTGCTGGAGTGAGAAATCCCACTGCTCTCACACGCAAGGAAACTCCTGTCTGCACCGTGACCGGCTTCGCTGAACAAACATCTGACTTGTGACAGCCCGCAGGCCTAATTACATGTATATTAACAACAAATTGGCATAGTATTAGTGTACACTTAAGGTCTATTTACGAGCTCACTGTTAGGGAATTCATTTAATGAACGACGCTGCTTAGCCTAATTACAATTGTATAATCAAGACTTATACTTTTTAATTGGGTAAGACATCATTTAAAGAAACTTATAAATATGAGGGTGCTTATACACAAATAGGGTGGTATTATTATCAGGAAAAATCAAACATTTCCGGGATTAAAACAACACACATATATTTCTTGTTTTAAAACTAAGACTAACTAATTGCCTAAGAAGTATGAGTGCCTTTTCAATGCTGACTAACTATTTAAAGCAGTCCTTCGTTAATGCAAAAGTAGTGCGCGAATAGTCCACAGAAGTTGTATTGGGTTCATTTTTCTCGGCATCAAAGCACACGCGATAAAGCAAAGCAAATGAACACAAAACGTTCCCTTGGTTTACTTAACATGCCACCATCTGAGATGAACAAAAGACGTTTCTGTTCCTCTAAGTGCTTGGAGAGAAAACTTTTATATGTTTAAGATTCCACATTTTTCTTTCTTGATCTTATGCCCAACAAATGTATTACCATGCATTACTAACCAAAAAAAAAAACTTGATGGTAGACACCCATAAAATCCTTATAATATTTATAATAAAATAGATTGACTCATCTATCCCATTCCAGTTTCTGACTATCAGTTTCAGATCTCAGACAGCGCACCACAAAGATTTACATGAGAAGAATGTTTACTGGGAATTGTATGAACTTACCAACTGCTTGTGCAATGTTGTCTCCTCAAATATTACATAAGATGTTGTCTGAAAATGACCAAGAGGAGCATTTTGTGTCACGTATCTGAAAAAAAATGCCTGGGGTCCCCCCGCACATGAAATTTTAACAATAACCTGCCAAATGATTTATAAAGGCAGCAGTATGTTTCATGGAAGTTTAATGGAGTCAGGGCCGCTCGACCCAGCCTAGGGAGCCAAAGCCGACATAGCCAAACAATTTCAGTTGCACATGGTGTGCACCATCTGAGACAAAATGAAACTGTCTTGCTCATGCCCCTAGGAGTGTTCGTGCCTTCTGCGGTGCCAGCGGTGAAGCTCACCCAGTGCGCCACTTTTGTTTCGATTGGCCCCGCGTGCAGAGAGGTGTAAAGTGTTTCCCTTATGGTGTGATTGTGTGCGAGGGTGCCATGCGATGGATTCACATCCTTTCCTGGCTGGACCCCTGCCTTGTTCTCTATACTGCCTGGGGTAAACTCCAGACCTGCCCCTACACACCCATGTACTAGTTAAGCTTTGGAAGATGGATGGATGGTGAAGGCTGAAGATAGAGCTCACAGATGAAGATGAACGTTGTCATGTGACTATAATAAGGCACAGGAGAATGAACGAAAGTTCTTATCAACAGATGGTGCCGGGCCTTTTGATTTTCACGCAACCCCCAATTATATATGCTCATATGATGCAGTTTGCACCAGGATCACATACATATCAGACAAAGATCAGATTAACTCTTAAGCTCGAAGCACTCTCCCAAATCTGCGTAAGCTTCTTAAGATGAACTTGGATAAGAGTGGAAATTAACCTATCATTCTGCTCCCACTTCAGGTTACCGTTTACTTTTCTTTATTATTTATTATGTTCATTTGAGGGTGACAGAGGGAATAGACTAAACACTAAATAAAACTCAACAGCTCTATTTTCACAGATCCACTCTTTCCACCTAATTTATCTGGGAAATAAATGGCTAAATCATGCCATTTCTATATTTAATCTCTGGAAGAAATTGTTATTTATTAGCATAACATGTTCTTCAGTCTCTATTCACACAGCACCTCCTATACTTTTCATTCTGTGTGGACTCCCAGCTTCGGCCTTGTAAGGTCAGCACCTACCCAGGCTCTGTATCCCTCTGGGCTTCCCCTAGATCCTCATACTTTCTCCCACAGCCCTGTCAAGTCATTCCAATGAGCTGGTATCTCTAAATCCCTTGTGTGTGGGGTCTGAGCTGCCCCCAGCCGTGCTGGACCGCCATCCCACATAGGGTGCCCTCCCCTGCCTCGTTCCCTGTACCTCCTGGGAGAGTCTCCAGGCTCACCCTGACCCAGTACTGGATAAACAATTATGGAAAATAAATTAATTTTAACTTCTGTGGTTTTATTTGTTTGTTTGTTTGATTGTTTGCCCGATGTTGACTTTATGACTCTGGCTTGACTTTAATTGTTGCTTTTTAAATTCAACCTATACATTCTAGAATGGAAAGAATTTTTGGTCTTAGTAAGCTCTTGTCCCATTTAGAGGCAATACAGTCGTAACTTTTGCTGAACTTGAGGCCCTTTGTAATCAAATGCCCTATATCTCACCCATAGCTTCTGGAATAGGCTCCAGACTCCCAGGACCCTACATACGCCCCATACCCTACATAAGTGGGTATAGGCAATGGATGAAGGGATGGATGGATGGATGGATGGATGTGAATTGGATAGAATGCTGTAAATTAAATAATTTGTTTGTGAACATCTGCCCTGCATAGAATATTCCACTTAGAAGTGGGGGTAATTCCAGGTCTCACAGATCAGGAAGGGTGCTGGTTTTCTTCCCAGTTGAGCTCTTAAATTAACCACGCTTGGGTGAAAAGTTGATTTACAATGTCAATTGACATCGACCCATGTGCTGTACACTACCTGTCATTTTTGCAGTCGATGTTGTTCCACCCTGCGGAACCGCCACGTGCCAACAATCTAGTGGAGGTGTTGGAAGGTTCTCCATACACTGACGTTAAGTATAGTGCTAATGAAATTCATCAGACTTCTCCGAGTGTCCAGCTGCCACTGTTAACAAGGCACAACTTAGATTTTCACAGAAATCATTGTGTCAGCAAGTCCACAAATCCAACATGGAATAGATATTTGAGCCCACAAGAGTTAAACAGTTAGATACAATAACAGCATTTAATAGGAAAATGAATAGTTTGTTTCCACATGATTGACGTATATTAATGCCTTTTTAAAAATAAGTCTATCTGTGCTACTACTGACAAATCTCGTTAAAAATGAACCCTCGCTGCTCAGTGGAGAAGCAATATGGATGGAAGTGACAAACTTTGGAAAATCTGGGCCATCCCAGGATCAAATGACTATTTGAGTCTGGCCAGACCTGCATGGTGAGCTTGTGGTAAAACAGGAATTCTGCAATTATTCCCATCACAATGGGACTTCTATCTGGTGGTTAGGGTTGAGCTGCTTTCCAGCTGTTTGTTAATGACATTCAAAATGCAGAGGAAATCAGGGAACAGAATATTCTCTATGTACTAAATGGATATTCGGAAGAGACCTGAAAAGTATCTGTAAGGTGAAAGACTTTCTCTGGGCTTCTCAGTGGAAGGCAAACAGAACAGAAAAGACTTTGATAGGTGTTTGTATGAGGGAACCTTGAACTCATCATAAAGCAGGAGTACTCAAATGGTGGACTACGCGACCAAACACCCCCTCCTCCCCCTTTGGCTTTGTGTGGTTGATGAAATTTGGACCTTGGGGGAAAATAATTGAGTATCCCTGCCATTGAGGCCAAACTCTTCAGTTTAATTTGTGACCACTGCACTTGAAAAATCACATGCCACAGGATGCAAATGTCAAACTTGACATACGGTGTGGTAGATTTTCAGACAACTGGACAATGCAACAGTACTGTGGATTCTCTGTGATGTACAAAATATATTTAATAAATCTCATGTGAGGTACACTATCAAAGCTGTTTTTCCCAGTACAATGTATTTCATGTAAGTTGTTTAAAAGTCATCCTTTATTGGCCAACATGCGAATAAGTACAGCTGAGACACATTATAAGTGCTTGTGATTTAACAGTGAATTCTACTAAATAATTTACATAGTAGTATTCCTATTTGAAGAATGCTATCTCATTTTGATAATGAAACATGATTTTAGGTCAGTCTAATTTAATTAAAACATTTCTGGAATGCCCCACAATTCTGACCAGGATGGATGGAATTTCTGGAATGGAAATTGTGTGATTAAGTCATCCGAGGCTCTGAGACTTTTAGGACTGGTCAAAACCTGTTTTGCTTCCTTCAGAATTACCAGAGTGTTCCATAAGCACCAGACATATCCCGCACTCTTAATAATTACTGCAGTCACAGATTTTTTATGATAATGTGTACATTTTGAATATTGCAGTGTTTGATTGTCACATGAAGGGATGAAAATGAACATTTCTGGTTACTGTAGACAGCTAACCTAGTTTTCTTATACCCACCCATGCCCCAGTTCCCCTGACCAATACCTCCCTGGCTCCTTCCATTGCCCTGCCAACCTCGGGACAAATATTTTGATGCTTGAGTAATTTCTTCAATAGCCAAGACACATCCAAAAGTCACACATCATAAAGCTTTCAGATAGGTGCCAAGCGTAATTAGGTCTGCTTTCATGCATTTCACCAGTATGATCTGGGCACCATGCCAAGGGCATGAAGTAATTCAGAGGAGTACTGAGCCGTGGGCCTCTGACCGCCCGTCTGACGTGACTTCACAGTCCACTCAGAGCATACAAGTGCAAATGGGTTTTGGCAAGAGCTAGCATACTTTAGATGGTTCTCCACCTTGGTTGTCAAAAGCAAGCACACAAGCTTCCCTGGAAGCCAGAATATGATGCATATGCAGCCCACATGAGGGAAACCAGCAAACAACTCGAGTCGCCTTCTTAATGGTGGCTGACTTTAACCTTTTTATGGCTCCAGTCAATATGAAAAGAATATTAATTGTAATTGTATCATTAAATGCTGGGCTAATGCTGCACACATGTTTAGCTGATTTTTAAAGTACTACAGCCTCTGTTGCAAAATGCCAAAAGTTTCAAGAGGAGTTCATGTTCATGAATGGTGTGGAAAAAGAAATCTTTTATTTAGTTTTGTTTAGTTAGTTTGATGTTTATTTATTTATGTTGTAACTGCTTTGGATGGATGGATGGATGGATAGATGGATGGATTTATTGGGGTAAACATGAAACGATAAGCCCACAGTTTCTTAGTAATGTTTTTATTGTAGTGGATGTTTTGCATGATATATTAATGTAACATCAAAACCTGTGCTTTCTATAAACTTGGAATACATCTTTGTGTTGCAAATTTACTTATGACTGACTTGGAGCCAATGTTGCGGTGGTCTCTGATATACGTGATATCACTAGACTTTCTAAATGAAAACACTGGAGTGACACTCAAACACAGACGATCACATTCACATGGACTTTGAAGGTTTCAGCTGAACGTCTTCTGAGCCTCACCTTCTCCCCTGTCCAGCTGATGGTCACGGGTCTGGACCAGACCAAGCAAAGAGGAAGAAAAAGCAAAGACGCAGTCGGACCACCTTCAACAGTGGCCAGCTGCAGGCGTTGGAGAGGGTCTTCGAGCGCACGCACTACCCGGACGCCTTCGTGCGGGAAGATCTTGCCCGCCGGGTCAACCTGAGTGAGGCACGAGTCCAGGTGCGACACTCCTATGCAGGTGGTTTTAGTCGAACATATAACAATCCAAAGCCATGACATAAACGTCCCCATCAACCCTGTACAAAGAGATCCACAGTAGGGCGAATTCTACATCTTGGAAGTTGTTAGCTTGTCATGGTTGTCAGAGGGTATCAGTAAATAATAAATAAGAGGGGATTTTCCCCTGGCCACAATCCCTTGCTTGTCCTCCATAGGTGTGGTTCCAAAACAGACGTGCGAAATTCAGACGGAACGAGAGGGCTGTGCTGGCCAGCCGCTCCAGCAGCCTGCTCAAGTCCTACAACCAGGACGTGGTCATTGAGCAGCCAGTAGCTCCACGGCCTGCCCCCCATGGGTCAGACTACATGCCCTGGCCTTCCGCCACACCCCACAGGTAACAGGCATTCCTAGTTTGCTGCAGCTGAGCAACTTAGCGATGTGCATGCGACTCCTGAATAGATCTAACAAGTGGCGATAGGTCTTTGGAGAAAGCATTGGAATTAAAAGTGGAAAACAAGATTTCATAGTTTGTCATGTGGCAGAAAACAGATATATAACGATTCATATTCTCCAAATCACATTAATCTGGATGCCTGTTTACAAGTTAATTGAGTCCACCCAGACAAGTTTAATTAATCTTAAAGTGACAATAAGAGACAGTGCCTTTTTCATTTTACCCAAAGTAAACAGCTGTGTCATAGCCTCTTTTCTCCTTCGGGTGACAGCTAAGTATTCTTTGTAGTTTGTGGGAACAGAAGAAGGAATTTATATAAGCAAATGCTGGTTAGGGAATAAATGACCCGCTTTGTCAGATCCCAAGACTCTGCCGTGTTTTTCTTCTTCAGCTCAGCCCCCGCCTGTAGCTCCTCAAACTCACCCATGGGCAGACAAGGAGTCGACATGGCGAGCAGCATCGCCAGCCTACGGCTGAAGGCTAAGGAGTACAGCCTGCATCAGAGCCAGGTTCCCACCGCAAACTGATTTCCACATCCACAGCCTGTCCTTGTGCACCCAATCCAGTGGCAGGCTAATCAAGAAAAGCGGGAGATTAGCGGATATGCTACCTATAGCAAGGATTCTGAACAATGCCTCTGGCTTGTTTGGCTCCTTCTGCAGCTAAAACAAGCCTCTCTGTAGCACACAGGTGGTACCAGGGTGCTCACACCTTGGAAGGACAAGAAGAGCAAAGTTCAACATGTGACTGAAATCTTTAACTCCTTTCTCATTTTATATGGAAACTACTGTCTATTAGATACGCTGTCAAAGGTTTGTTTATTTCACTCTTTAAAGATGTCTCGCATTCTTCTTAAATGTATAAAGTACACAGCTGGAATTGCCGTCAAGTGAAGTCCTCTTGAAATGACACACCAATCAAATCATAGGCACCCAATGGTGACAAGTGTCGAAACGCTCTTGGACCCAGTGCATGTTTCTACAATTGGAAGCAGGTTGGTCCAGACAGAAACAAAGGAATCATTGTGTATGGTGCAGCTTCATGGGGGAGTGATTGATTTCATACTTCAGGAACAATTTCCAAAATACTACTGAAGCAACAAGCTTTTTTTTCTTCCTGGGGCAAGAGATGTGGGGCTGGTTTACAGACTGGGTCAGTCTGCTTAAAAATTCAGTTCATGTTTTGGTATCACTTGTGATCTGGCTATCACTTTGTTCTACGTCAGAATTTCTATGCGCCAGATCGAATCTGCTTTTGGAGTTGCACCTCCACATAAGGGTCACAGGACTAATATTCAATTCATACATTGTCTGGATTTACTGATGCCAAAGTGTGTCAGTCATTTCCAGAGTTGGGTAATTCAAGTCCAGAGAGAAAAAGTCCAGACTAAGATTTTGTTTCAACCAACCAGTTGAGCATATAGAGTCACAGTCAGAGAGTATTCAACTAGTTGGTTGAAACAAAATCCCGGTGTGGACTTTTACTCTCTGGACCTGAATTACCCAACTCTGGTCATTTCAGTTAGGAAATTGGGGTGACTTTGTGAGTGTGATGTGGTTCTGGAAGATTGCTTACGGAAACATCTGAAGGGGCATGTGATGCTGGTGAAGAAGGGACTTTGGAGGGAGCCGGGAAGTTAACCAGACGACAGCTGTCTCTCCTCCCAGCCACTTCTGGGAAATTCATCTTTTCCAGGTCAAGCTTGCCAGCGTGGAGTTTCTGACTTCTATAAATGTAAATGAGGCAAGGCAGCCGGGGGTGTTGGGAAGGAGCAGTGTGAAGGTCACTTTCCCCACTCTACAAGTTTTGGGGCAGACATCTGACACATATTACACCCGCCCCCGGTCTCTTTGCCACCAACTGGAGGACTGATTAGCAAAAGCCTTGTGCCCACAGATTCCAGGACATTCTGAGAGGTTTTCCTGCACTGTCAAAGGCCAAGGTCATAGAGCTCCATGTCATTTTACTGTAAATTGTGGGGCTGATATGCATACACAACTTAGTTTGCCTTCGCCACTGAAAACAGGTCTCCAGCTGGTGGAAATGAAGTCCAGCACGCACTCTAATGCAAAAACAAAATATTAAGCATGGAAGGGGATCTTGAGAAAGTTGCCGACAACTAGAGAAATGACCTCATCATCATCACATGCCTTACTTCACATTCTGCTCACCCAAATCACAGCAGCCAAAAGTAGCAAAACACCCAGAGATCTTACTGCAGTTCAGCCTATACCTCACCTACCATGGAGCTAGTGTAGTATTCATTTACAACAGAACTGCTTCCCAGATGGTCCTTACACAATACGGCCTCACAAGTAATCATCTCAGTTTGCCTTCTCCCCCCACCCTCTCGCCCCCCCACTAACAGTTTTCCACAGGGATCAGAATCTGTGCGTGTGAGATCTGGAGGGAAGGCAACTAAGTTTTAGTGGAAATTACTCTGGTCTGTCCTGTCCGCACTAAAACAATAGCAGAACACTATGTTCTTACACTACATGCAAAATACCTCACCGTGGCAGCAAGATTCACAAGTGTCCTGAGATGACCTCCGAAGTTAGACTACATACACATTCACATGTGAGGAACAAATAGAAGATGCTCCATTATGTAACTGGAATTTAGGCACTGGTAATTGGTAAAGCAACTGGTAAAGCAACTATCACTCATCAGTCTCCAAACAAAGGACTGGGTACACCCTGTTTAAGGAAAGGAAAAGCTGAAATCATCATTTAATTTTTCTTAAGATATATTTACGAAAGTATGATCACAGTGGTCAATCTGTCAGTATCCCCCTAATAACCACAAAGGGACGTTCCACCAGCCATACCTTTTCTCAAGAATGGAGCTCAGTGTAGTACAGTTGTTGCCAGTGCACAGATATTGTCTGAAGTGTGAGTGAAGTTATTGTGTAAATTCCGTGGAATATAATATATCCATTGAATGAACAAATAAGGTACATCAAGGCACATGGCATCCACTTACATAAATATATTCTGTGTTTCCCATGCCTATGCTGAACCCTCATGGAAAATAAATAATAAAATAATACATAATGCGATTTCCTTAGAAGGAAAACATAAACAACAAATTACAAGTCACTTTTTCCCACTGAGCTGTGTAAGGGTGCTGGTCCCAGGCAAACGGTTCAAGCCGAAGCCAAGTACCAGAACCCAGCAGGTGCCCTTTACTCACTTCCAGTAACAGCTACATGTGGTTGTTTCAAAGGTAAGGGGGAGTCATAGTGAGATCCTTGGATTGTCATAAATAAAACATGATGGTACTGCAACACAGAGGTAAGACATTTGTTTTTCCCATGTTAAGATCATTTGCATCTAAATTCAGCTAAATTTCAATATTAGTTTAAATACTAGAACTCGTGGCCATAAGTGGAAATTAGTGGGAGAACATTTTA
>JAODLD010000046.1:19858793-19869457 GCA_026781065.1 Mormyrops boulengeri
GTTCTCCCCAAACGAGCTTGATGGGCCGAATGGCCTCCTCTCGTTTGTAAATTTCTTATGTTCTTATGTTCTTACAACAGTATGGTACCTGGTGTGGTAGAAATGCACCCATTGTGAACTTTAACAAACAGTACTAGACTTGTACTGCAAAGTAATTAAAAGCCAAAGAAGTGAGGGCCTGCAGCTATATGTGGTTGTTTTTCCTAACCGGTTTCCCATATTCAAATGGTCTGATTAGCACTTAACTCTCTATTGTTTAATAGTGATGGTTCAATGAGACCCCTGCAGTTTTAAGTTGAATGGTGTCCTGTTAACTTTATGGATTCCATTGTGTTAAAATCAGTGCGAGGGAGCATACACCGTAGTCTGAGCTTTGCCTTTTTTTCTCCCATCACAAGGCTGCAGTGAAACATTTTATAGTATGTGTGAGAGAAAAATCTAAATGAGATAGAACAGTAGTGAATATTGTGGATTTGTATAACCTACTCTAAAACAAAAGTAGAGAGAATTAGAAGTAGAGGAATGTGCTAGGCCAGTAGGAACCATGTGTTCAAGGTCGGATGACAGCATCAGGCCTAAGTCAAGAAATAGCAGGCAGCGAAATACCAGAACAAATCATATATGAAAACGCACAGCAGAACTCAAGGATAACAAGGGATAAAAAGAATTGTAAGGGAGAGGCTCGTTGGAGAACTCCTGAGGTATCTCCCCGGGCCCGTGCTGTAAGATACCACAATAAACTGAAGGTTAAAAAAACTTTACGCTGTCCTGAGTCCTACATCGTGAAATTTCCGCGACATATGTGGCAAAAATGTGCCACTTTCATATTTTTTTAAAAAGAGGGCTGGAGTAAACACCGGCATACACACAACCCTGGAGGACAAGTATTTTATTGGATTGGGGTCAAATCAATGGTCTATCAAAGACCATAGTATATCTGTATATTATTAGACTACTCACCTTTTTCTTTTTTACACAAAGAGTACAACACTGAAGAAACAAATGCTCTTCAATGACAGCTGGCTGATAAACCTCACTTGCCCCCTGCAGTTATTGTACGCAAGCTGTTTGTTCTCTTCATAATATTAGGCACAAAAAGGAGTCCCGAAGCTCTCTCGATACTCTCCACTGGCACCAGGAAACGTTCCAGAGGTATATTTTCATCCACGGGCATGTTGGGCATTACATAGGACCGCAGCTCCACCTCACCCTTCTGCTTCTCCAGGATCACCACTTTGAAGAAGTGGGTTGGTACGGCAACATGGTTCTTCCCCAAAACTTGATACTTCACATACATCTTCCCATCAGGCTCCTGCCTAAAATGAAGGGTTAAAACAGCATTATGACATCCACTAGCATGATGGTCTTGGTTTCTTCATTAACCACTGTGACAAAACAGACCTCTAAAACAGGAAATACTTTACAGAAAATCTAGATCCAGATGCAGAGTCACACTTTCCCCATTTCTGTTAAGCAGGGTCTCCTTTAAAGTCTATAACTGTTTGCAGCTGAGCATGGACTCTAACAAGCGCTTCAATGTAGTTAATAAGTTCACTATAAAATGAGCACAGTTGAAGCAAAGCTTCGAATCCTTTACTCTTTGTACTGCCTGACATTAAAAGGTCACTGGATTCCAGTACCAAAATAAGAACATTGTAAATATCACACTTTGGTTTTATGAAGTGGAACACCTTCCAAGCTTCTTCCTCACAGGTAATATACACTTATTTCTTAATTTCGTTATGGAGCCCGGCAATTGTGGCAGGAGTTCTCTTTCTATTGCTACTGTACAACACATTTTCCCCAAACAAAGTTTGGCTATGTAAAGTGATTCCACACACTCCGTTAACTTACAATGAGACTGTTGTAAAGTAGGATTTCATTCTTATTACTATTTCTTCATTTGCGTCAATTTTTCACACTTACCTGGGCAAGTAGAGAGGTCCAGTGCACACAAACACGTTCAGGTGGTGTTTAGTAAGTGAGCGACAGTACTTTTCTAGGTTGTTCCATGCATTTTGGTTCAAGTGTGGATTCTAGGGAATTGACAATTTAGAGTTTTTAGACATCAATTTAACATATATCCATATTTCAAGGTGACTGTAGTTAAGGAGTTTTACTAAAGGTACGAAAACTAGCCAAAATGAGATCTGCGTGTCACAATCTTATGTCAGTAAGGTTACTTTGAATATCATCGTAGTTGACATATAAATGTAAGCACTTTCAATCGTCCACTCATCTCATACCATTAATATCCACGATTTCCTTCAATGGAAAGGTGAAAAACGCAATAATTGATTACTTTAGCTTACCTGTGGTGAAACATTACTTAGGTAAAATGTCTCATCCATTGCTTTTTGGCTCCATTTATGGTTTACAGCGGCGGCAAGGTGGCCCCTGTCGAAACCGCTACCTTTATAATCTGCATTCGTTGCCCTGTGGTAAACGTGCACTGAATCATCCTCCTTGAATTCACAATATTTTCTGTCAGACGTGCCGTGTATGCTGTCATTGTTAAGCTGTTCGATAACCCAAAGGGCAGTTTTGTTCCTGGGATCATAAGACACAACGTATGACTCCCTCGATTTGACGTTGGAAAGGGACGGGAAGCCGTATTTCATCACTGCTGTGGCCCTAGAAGTCCCGACATGACCTGACTGAAACGGAATCAAATTAGTGGCGGCCTCAACACTAGGGATAGGAATAACGGGAACTCGACCGAGAAGATCATGAATCGAGTTTTGCTTTTTGTTCAAGCTATCTGTGTACGCTGCCATTATGAAAGCCCCCATACCTGCTCCAGCTGTCAAGGACACGCCGGTTGCAAACCATTTCGAACAAAAGATACGATACATTGTTCACAGTGAGAAATTGCAGTTTTACAACTGAATAATAACGCGCCAAAGGTAAAATACTGTTTTATATAAAACTCCAAAAAAGAAGGATTGTAGTTTAAAATCTATTCCTTAACCTGATTAAATCCACATGGTAAATGCAACAACTTCCGGTTGCGCATGCGTGTGAACCGGCAAATCAACACTGCTCGATATGTTAACATGCTGGCTGTAGGTGTGGCTAATGAACAGTAAAATATATTAGTCGAACAATTAGACAGGCGGCATACATTCCACGGTACTGTGTGGAGACTGCGAAAAACATCAGCAATGAAATCATTTTGATAACGACCAGTCTGCACACCGTAAAGAAGATCAAGCTTTTAATAAATGTAATTATTTCTCATGAATGGGACTCACTATTTTTTAGGAAAATGTAAGGCCCTGTTTGTATGTGTACAGCTTGCTCTAAATAGGTCTGCCTAATAGAGACAGGGATTTATGTCAAATTCAATTTCTGGATCAAACAGAGTGGTATAGAATAATGATTATTTATATATACAAAACTTTGGACAGCTTTATTTACAGTACAAACCCAAGGAAGGAAAAATACATTCTGAGCTTTGTTTGGCATTCACAGTACAGGATACGAAAGATTCAAATATTATGAGAATTCAAAGATTCTAAGATTCTATAATCAGTCAGGGGCCAAACTGTTGGTTGTTTATTTTTTTTTAATTTAATAAATAAAACCTAGCTAGTTTCTGAGAGAAGAAACTAGCTAGATGATTTTTTTTACTCCGTAATAATAAAAAATAAAGGGTTAAACAGTTTTAAGTTTTATACATTTTTATAAACTTATAAATGCTGACTGAAATTTCTTCTGGAACGGGAAGTGGATGCTGAGAATGCACCAGCTTGGGATATCAGTCAACAAGTACTTGAGTTCCTTTGGCTAGCTTTTGGCTTTTCCTGTAATCCATCATCTGATTTTAGAGTCCCCCAGCTTCACCCTGAGCTTGCAGTGGCAGACACTTGAGACATTGGTGGGTGGAACAGCAATCCATACCTTATGATATGAGTAGTCAAAGTGTGTGTCTTCTGTGGTGCCTCTTTCAGTCAATGGAAGGGGGAAGTAGGACATGTAGATCTACCAGAGTATTCCATCAGGCATTTTCAACTGTGGTTGTGGTGGTCCACTGAGGTTCATGTTTTCTTTCAAGCCAGTTATGATATAGCACTTATTGAGCTTTATGTTAAATGTATTGCATGCATGAAACGAAAGCTTGCTATAATCTATAAGTAATTTTAAACTGAATGTGTGTTTCTCAAAAAGTATTCAAAGGCAGGGAAAATTGAGAATTATTACAAGTGTATTTCGCCCAGCAAAATTTGTTTTTCACTGTAAAAATTCATAAACCAGCTTAGCACTGTATTTAACGAAATAATTTGTTAAATTATGGAATCTAAATAAACGCTGTAATATTGATTATTTTAGATTACATTTTTACTCCGTATAATGGTGAAAATATAAACAGATTATCTGATTATACTGATTTAAAAAAAATACTTTTCGATTTATTTTCCTTACAACTGAGCTCATATAGCCTTTAATCTAATTGTTAATTGTTGCACGAATTTGAACATGTATTTTAAATTTAGTGCTCACAGTAAGTATTAGAACTCTTTCTTAACTCTATAAAAAACATGCAAATTTATTGGTTTCATAACAAAAGTTCATTGACAAGTAATGTTTAATATATCTGCACATATCTTCCGCACAAACATTTTGTTATATATTTTTGACTGACTCGTTCAGTTCTGTTCTTGCCATTTTGCTATTAATTGCAATGGTAGTCGTTCGCTCCCAAAGCATTAATAACACAAATGTTTTATGTTGTTGCAAAGGTGTTACTGATTTAAAAACACGCAATGAGACTCCTCGGCAATTAACTTTTTAACTCAGAACAGCTCTTTTAGGACTAAACTTTAGTTTTACTCTACTTAAAACTACTGGTTGTTTCTAATGTATGATATATATATGTAAACAGATGAATAAAGTAACATTTTTTGTTATAAAACCAATAAATTAGCAACATTTTTTGAACTAAGAAATCGTCCAAATACTTTCTGAGTACTATACGCCGTTCTCACCGTGACACCGACGACTCAGTCACGTGTTGTTGCTTAGCGACCGCATAACGATAACGAGGAGTAACTACAACGAATATTGAACTTAGTATATCGCCCAGGATAGTTGACTACTAACAGAAGGTGGAAGAGCAAGCAGCCGGGAATACACGCGAGTATTAACTGAAAAATAATTTAACTTCTGACAGAACACGTATGCTCTTGTTAAGCCTTCCAGGGCTACGGAGGTTTGCTTCCGACAGAAAAGAGGAAACATTCAACTCACGAACTGTATTAATTAAGCACCCGACTCAAATATTTTTCCAGCGTATGTGATTTAAACCGTTCAGGAGAGATTGGCTACAGAGCTTAATAAATTACTCAGAGACAGACGACGGTGTGGCATTTGTGAGTAGGAATGTCCAGTACGCGCATTTCGGCCCTGCCGCCCAAAGACATGGACCCGAGCAAGGCGCCGGTGGCCTTCGGTAATCGCGCGCTCCCGCGCCTCGCTCTACAGCTGCAGGACACGCGACTGCTCACCCGCCAACGGGCGCTCGCTGCTCTCTGCGACCTCGTGCACGACCCGGAGAGAGCATATGAAGCCACAGAAGTAGGTGAGGCACCAGCTGGCTCCCATTATCTTTTCTTGAAATGATTTTAAAGTTGAACTTCTTTTTTGGACTTGATTTTGTTCACATTATTTGAATTAATACGCAATGTAGATATCATTAAGAAGAAAAGTACAGAATGAAGTAAACTGTTGAGGTCTGTACATTAGCTGAATATTGCATGACGTTTTAGTAGTGTACTGGTAGTTATCAGTATGAATGTATGAATCAGGGGCGTCGTTGGCCGTATTTTATTATTATTATTATTATTTATTATTATTATTATTATTATTTTCACAAATAATAATAATAATACCTTCCCCAAATAAACGTACACTAATTAGTTTAAATAATGTGGGCCATGTCCATCAGACCCCCTAATAAAGGCTTAACCCTCCCCCATAAATCACTGGTGACACTCCCAGTATGAATTATTTAGATAGATAGATAGATAGATCTTTATTGTCACTTACAGAAACAGTGAAAAACAGTTTAGCAGTTCTCTGTTTAGCAGCATAAGTTAAAGTAATAAATAAGAAATAAGAACAACATACAAAAAGAGACAGCTGTCCTCTTACAGTATGAGTGTCTGAGTACAATGTGTGCAATATGTCAGTCCGAGGTAGTGTGTGCTTAATGACCTGCCCTAAGCATAGTATTGCATAGAAGACAGTCCTTCAGGGGGGTGGATACCGTTTCACAGAAAGTCATTCAGGGGGTGGGGGATGGGCACATTTGACTGCCTGTGAGTAAAAGCTTTTGTTCAGTCTTTTTGTTCTTGCTCTGATTGACCTGTAGCATCTGCCAGAGGGGAGGGGGGAGAAAAGGTAGTGTCCAGGGTGTGAGGAGTCTTTGATGATTTTACTGCCAGTGTAAATATCCTTGAGGGGGGGGTAGTGCCGTTCCGATTACACGCTCTGCCGCCCTTACTACCCGCTGCAGGTTCTTCCTGTCTTCCTCAGTGCAACTGCTGAACCACACTGTGCAGCAATAGGTCAGGAGGCTCTCAATGGTAGAACGGTAAAAATTGGTCAGCAGCTTTTGGGGGAGGTGGACCTGACGCATCTTCCTGAGGAAGTACATTCTTTGTTGTGCCTTCACCACTTGGTGAGAGATGTTTGTAGAACAGGTGCAGGTGAGGTTGGCGGAGATGTGGACCCCTAGGAACTTGAAGCTCTCCACCCTCTCTACCTCTTCTCCATCGACGTAGAGGGCAGAGTGCTCAGCCCGCTTGACTCTCCTGAAGTCCACTATCATCTCCTTGGTTTTGGATGTATTCAGTTCCAAGTTATTACTGTCACACCATTGCCTCAGCTGCTGAACCCCCTCCCTGTTACACCGTTACGTAAATAGTAGGAAACCTACTTCAGCTTTATGATATTATTTCAGGATGCCTAGAAAAGCTGAAGGCATTGCTACAGGATAAGGACACAGCAGTGAGGGTGAAAACCACAGAGATTCTCCATCTGCTGGCTAACCATCACGTCAGCAGGTAAGGGAGTATTGTTTACCACTTTGGTTTGATGTATGTCAGGGTTTGCCAACTCTCACGCATCTGGCACGACACTCACCCTTTCTGACTTTCATGCTCATGCAAGACATCTTACTCTAAGACTCTAAAGCCCTTCAGGCTATACATGCCACATGTTTAATCCATGCACCATGCAAGACTTCCCCTACTGGAAGGCACATGCATGTTGAACCCATCTGCAGATAAGTTCGGTCTTTTGTATGAAATTAGCCTTATTAGTCTTTGTCAGTCACGTGTCTGCACTGTCTGACACGCCCCCATTTGCCATTTTTAGTGTATCGCGGATGTAAACACATTTGGTTAACAAACTTAATATTTCATATTCAGTGTTTTTTTTCTCCACAAAAATGTAATGTTTTATTTAATCAGTAATAAGCAATTTTCATTACCAAAACACACTAGTCATTTAGATGTTTAAGAAAGGGAAAGAGTCAAGAATACCCCAAAATGTCATTGGACATAACTTTATTGGTCATATTTAAAATACAATATAAGTGGCAAGCAGAATACAGGCTTGGTATACGATGAGTTTATACAGATCCTTCCAGACATCATGTAAAACGTTAAAAAACGTACTTGCAAATGTTTCTAAACTTAAACTATAGTTTGGCATTGGTTTGTCAGGGCACAGCACACATTGACAGCCTTATGCAGCACTGTGTCTTATAATCCATGCAGGTGAATATCCACATACATGCACTAATTAACGTGTCATTACAATTTTGCTGTTTACTTTTGTCTTTAAAAAGCATTCACTCTGTAAGGCTAGTTTAATGCGAAGTGTTCTTTGTCAGCTGACGTCACACTCGCTATAGCCGCAGTGTATTGTGGGTCGAATCGCCATTTTGGTTGTGTACAACGCAAGAGCGAGCATTTGCGTGCGGCGTTATCTTTGGTAAGATGGGATACCCGTGCTGTGTGAAAGGCTGTCATACTAAGTCACATGGTAGAAATGGCAGAAAGGTGGACCACAACATGAGATTTTTTCGGTTTGGATATGGACAGCAGGTACAGGAGGTAACGAAGATGCGTCAGATAGCCTGGGCCGTAGCGGTGAGTCGGAAGGAGATCACTTTCGACACGATATCTGCCTTCATGCGTGTTTGCTCTCGGCATTTTCATAACGGCTAGTAAGATGTTTTGTTTAAGTAATATTACTGAATATGCATTTTTTTGTCTTCTAAAGTTGGCATTTTCACATTGGTTAACCTACGCTAGCAAGCTAGCCTCACTACGGAGGGTAGCAGAAATTGGTTAATCTGTTCGTGTTAAATTAGTGTTGGAGTGAATGCTTTTTAAAGACTCTACACCTTTATTATTCCATAATAAACCTAAAATTAACTATGTCAAGAGCATTGGGGTAGTTTGCAAACCCTACAGACTATTTTGAAGGTAATAAAAGACTTGCATATGTAGATGAACCCATCTGCTCAAATTGAAAATCTCACGTAAAGTTGGCAACCCTGGTGTGTGTCTGTAGTGAATTGATTAGAGTTTGGGGAGGATAGTTCTGGTTGATGTAACTCTAACTGCATTTCAAGGCAGGCCTTTCTGGAGCATCATATAGTTTTATCACTGTCTGACCTGCTGGATGACCCGGTGCCTGCCTGTAGGAGGAATGTGCACCGGGCCCTGCAGGTGGTGGCACAGTTTCCTGCAGGTAGGACTGACTCGTAAGGATTGAACTTTTGTGATTGTCATTGTTGACACACCACAGCACACAGTGCACAACAACGAAATGTGTTCTCTGCATTTAACCCATATGTGACAATGTGACCTAGCAGGGGGCAGCTAATTCAGCGCCCGGGGAGCAGTGCTTGGGGGCAGTACCTTGCTTACCATTGCAAAGCCCTCGTTACTTGCTTCTTTTATAACAAAAATGAAAAGATAAATATTTGGTTCCAGTATCCGCATGTGTTATGGCAAAGCAAGCTATGGATGACACTAACAATACATATCTAGTGATGGCAAGCAATGCCAAGTAAGCAGTGTTAATCACATTTTACATCTTGGGGGGAAAAATTCCAGGGGCTTTCTAAGGCTAATTTTGCGCTCCATATAAACCTTTAAAGTTTACATTTAATGTTATAAATGGATTATTTAATAGAATTTTTATGGCTATGATTTCTATGTTGAACCATAATATTAAGGAGCTAGTTATTATCTGGACTGGAACGGGTGTGTAGTACTGGGTTAATAATAACATTGATCATAATGCTGTTTTGGTTTTTGAGAGGTGTGACCCAGGAATCGCATTTCATTTTCCAGACTTGACACCATTTGATATTAAAGACAATGTATAATTAGCTAAATTTTTACATGAAGGAAAAGGCAGTGTTATATTTGTTATGCGCTACATCCTTGAATCTTTGTTTTAAAAGGAAATTCCACCTGTTCATTTTGTTCATAATCAGGTATCTTCATCGGCATTCAAAAAGTCCATACTTTCATTTTCTAAGTGCTTGTCTTTAACCTTGTGCGTAAATGTTGAACTGACCCTTACAGTATCTTTTCTGATTTGGTTTTGAATGTTTATAGAAAGTGGAGTCTCTACATTCCGATTTTTTTTGCAAGTCATTCATCCTTGTCTGCCCATGAATGCGTTCAGCTCTGTAACATTCTACAACCCAGCTCTATTCTTAATTTGGTTTGTTTACTAATACAAGAGGGTTTCTGTGGCCTTTAACATCTTTAATCCTCATATTTCCATGGATAATGAGTTAAATGAGTTAAAGGAGTATTATAATTGATAAGAAAATGCTCTTTGGGAATTTAATGAACAGGAAAGTACCATGACTGCCACTATATCTAAAGGATATGATTTATGGAAGTGTGATTTTTATCTCTTAAGAAGTATTTGCAGAAAAGGTTTTATTACAGAATGACCAAGGAAGAGAAGTAAGTACAGTTGAGGCCAAAATTATTAGCCCCCCTATGAAAATCTCATTGTTTTAAAAGTATTTCCCAAGTGCTGTTAAATAGAGCAAATAATATGTAACAATTTTGGATGCTTACATTATTTTACTTTTCACACAGAAATGAAAATATTCCACAGAAACCAAAAACTACCATGGTCAAAATTATTAGCCCTCCGGATATTAATAGTCAATTGTGTATCCTTTTTGTTGAATAACAGCCTGCAGTCGTTTGTCGTAGTTTTCAACAAGTCTCTGACAGCTCATCTCAGGAATCCCAGCCCATTCTTCTTTGGCAAATCTTTCAAGCTCCTCCACATTTGACGGCCTTCTGGCATGGACCTTCTTTAGTTCATCCCACAGATTTTCTATTGGATTTAAGTCAGGGCTTTGTGCAGGCTACTCCATTACGTTCACTTTGCTCTTCTGGAGATAGTTCTTCACCAGGAGAGACGTATGTTTGGGATCGTTGTCATGTTGGAAGACGAAGCGACGACCCAGACCCAGTTTTCCTGCCGACTGCTTAAGGTTTTTCTTTTAAGATCTCCACATATATTTCTTTGTTTATAATTCCTTCCACCTTGACAAGATTTCCAGTTCCTGATGCACTGAAGCATCCCCACAGCATAATGCTCCCACCACC
>JAODLD010000046.1:19869557-19880706 GCA_026781065.1 Mormyrops boulengeri
TGTTCTGTACTGTGTGGCTCTCTTTGAATTTCTGGATTATACTTCTCACTCCAGTTCTTGACACTTGGAAACACTGTGATAACTTTGTATATCCTTCTCCTGCTTTGTGCATCAGCAATTCTTTTTCTCAAGTCCAAGCTGATGTCGTTTTCTTTTGGCATGGTGCTTTCTCTAATGACAGCTGAATGACCCTTACTGAGGATTTTACATTCAGTTTTATACCTTCAGTTTTAACTTAATTAAGTTAAATCACCTGTGAAGTTAAAGCACATCATTATACATAAGTGACTTGTACAATGGCTCAATAAATTGTCATTTCTTAAAGGGGACTAATAATATTGTCTCTGGTCATTTTTGTTTTTTTTCTGAAATAATTCTGCTATTGTGTGCAAATATAAATAATGTATTCCTTCTGCAGAAAACTAATGTTCAGAAATGCTATGTTGAAAATTCCTTGCTCTGTTTAAAATGCACTTTGGAAAATCTTGAAGAAACTTCAAATTTCATGGGAGGCTAATAATTTTGGCCTCAACTGTATGTATGCAGCTTCTGTAAAGCAGCTGGCCAGTGAGCTCATCAGTAATCAGCTAGCAGTTTAGTGGCCCTGCTTCAATGCAACTGTGCAACAATCATCATCAATAATGTATTGGTGCTGTTTACATACTGATTCAGTGGTTGTGTATGTGAACTATACTGCCACTATGAAAATATTAAAATTAAAGACCTGTCAATGTATTTATAGTATGCTGTAATAAATATTTAGTATTAAAATCCAAGTACAATATATTCAAACGGGTACATCTCTAAAGGTTTCCCATTCCCCTGATGTCCAGAGAATTTCTTCCATAGGCCCTTTGTTCTTCTGTTTGTAGATGTGTAATGGTGTTTATGACTGTGTTGTGTGTCCTGCAGTAGAGTGGCATCCTTTCCAGGGCACCTCCCTGCTTTGTGATCAGTGCTACCTAAGATAGGATCCAGCCTTCCCCACAACTCTGTATTGTATAAACATGTGGAAGATGGGTGAGTGCATGTATATGATCTATTGCCTTGTGTCTGGCTTCAAATAACAGTGAAAGGAAGTGATCAAGTTCTATTAGCTGCATGGAGGTATTAAAACAGCAGACTCCTTCTTTGGTGCAACATGAACTTTTTCATTTACCTGAATTGAATATATGGTTAATCACATTCAGATGGCATGCTGTCTCAGCGCTAGCTAGCAGGCTGTGTGGGGGGGGAAGATACTCGTTGTCTGTTGGGTGAGAAACTGCCAATGAGGCAGTTAGGATGTTGTATGAATTGACATGTCCACTGCAGAAGTACACAAACAGTTACTGTTTCTCTTAGCACCTGCTTTTTCTGTTGTGGTGTTAGGGGGTCCTTCAAGTGCATTACATTTCTAACCTTGCAGTGTTTAACTTTTCAGTATAGAACTGGAAGGCCGTTCTTATAAAAATTAACTTCATGCACATAGTGTTATATTATCATAATCATATGATTGTAGTACTCTAGCTTTATGCCTGTTCCCTGTATGACCTATCTGTGCTAAACATGGATGTTACAGGACTTTAGCAGGTGTTACCCTTGCATGTCCATTGATATATATGACACGTGTTCCCGAGCTCTCTGTGCGCAAACTTTGCATTTTCCCAGTGTTTACCTGGACTTTCTTGTTTGCCATTGGTAAACAAATCTTTTCCTTTCTGTGTAAGGGTCTGTGTGAACACCCTCCGCTGGTCAGGCATTTTCCCGACTGAACGGCCACATGTGCCATTTTAATTAATGATGAACATAAAGGTTTTTTCTCTCTCTTTATTTGTGCCCCTTAATATGTATAATACAGTGTTTTGGCATTTTGGTCACATTCTCAATCACTTCCAATGAAGCAGTAATGATTGCAGACATTAAGGGGTCAAACTGCAAAACAAAGCCTGAGTCAGGAAGAAGAAGAAAACAAAAGAATAGAAAAGACCAGCAAAACCCACACGTGACCTCCAACAGTCACCTCGGAAAATGCAGTCACCTACATATGGCTGTTAATTATTCCAAGGATGCATCAGCTGTTGGTGATGAGATCTTAGATGGTTTTGAAGACCATGATCATCAAATCAGTTAGGATACATATTCATCACAAAGTACCCACTGGTTAAAAAAAAAAAAAAAAAAAGTAGAGGCTAGAAAAGATTTGTAAGAGCACTATAAGAATATTGTGGAAAGAAACATGTTTTTCTGTGTACTTGCTCTTGCATACAGTGTGTATATAGAAAACACCAATCCAATCATTATATGGGTGGCTGGATATGATATATAACTCTGTTTATGAACAGTTAACAACTGTGTTTTGCATTTGAGAAATGAGCAGTGACACGCTGTTAACTTGCTAAAGGTATATATCTCAACGCCTGTTATACCTTTGAACAATCTTTGTGGCCCATGTTAATAAAAAAAAATATATATACACACACATACAAAAAAATAAAGACATAAAACACAATGATCTCATTTTATGTTACCTGTACCCCTCAAACACCACTTCACGAAAGAACATCTCTGGCAAAAACCATGTCTGCAGCATTTGGTTTGTTAATAGTATTTTCATATATTTTAAATATTTTTTTTTAAGTGGCTATCTTGTAAAATAAAGCTTCAAGCCCTTAACTGAATTGTTGCACATCATGCTTTTTTGAACAGCAGGTGAAAAGGAGAGAAGCACAGGTCTCTCTTTTTAATCAGTCTGTCTGCTGTTTTATTAATGACTGTGTGCTTTAGTCATATTTTATGTACATGTCACATCTATTATTCACTTCATGATGCAAGGGGGGGAAAGAAACGCCTGTTTTTCTTTTCCATTCTGTGTTGATTTTTGTGGCATCTATTTTAACCCACATCCCCCTGTTGTGCATCATCTCGATGCTCATTTCGGAACGACAGACCTGTCAGCTGTCTCTGTCCTCAGCTCGACGATTCACTTGCACTGTTTGAATTGAAGGAAATGTTTTTGATCCTGACCTTATTTAAAAAAACTTTCAGGCAACGAATGCAATGTTTGGCTTTGATGTACCTGTGATGTTCCTAGGGGTCATATTTCATTAATTCTGAAACAAACATACAGACCTAGATGTCATGCAGGATCAGTCAATAGAAAAATCAAATATTAAAACTTTCAACAAATTCTTTTTTTTTTTGGCACTGTTCTTCTTTTAATGAGCCAGGTATTTGCATTTTTTCTATTGTGTATAACAATCTTTGACACGGAATGGGGTATAGGAATATTGTAAGGCTCATTCAGGTGAGCTTCCCATCCCCAGATATTCTGTTAATTCAAGCTCCTCATGAAATAAACCCTGGGTGGTTTTGAGTAAGTCATCCTCAGACTTCGGTCCTGGGAAGTAGACCTGCCTCATTGACCTTTTATGATTTGAAAAGAAACCAAAAGCAGCATTGAACAAATTGGGCAGAGGTGATAGCCTTAACACAAAGGAAACAGGTAAACGACAGTAACAGACACAGGATAGAGGGGGAGGAGGGCATAGACACACTCACATTATCAGTTAACAAATGATTGCCATTGTTTAAACATCAATATTATTCTTTTGAGTATGTATATATGGGTCAGGAAATTAATGTATTCAGTGCAATGCTTTCTGGGAGATCATTCTCTCAAGCTTTCTGTGCCTTGCTCATTGAATGCTTTAGTAAATTCCAGGAGCTCCGTCACCTCTCTGTAATGTGGCAGCACCCTGACGGCTGCCCCACGCAGCCACACTGCCTGCCTGCCCCCCCAAACCCCGCCCTAGCACAGCCCAATGTACTTGAGATTGTTCTGTATTATGACATCTGTTACAGCATCAAAGACAAACTGAATGTTGCTGGTGTCCGTGGCACAGGTAAAGTGGGAGTAGATTTCCTTGGTCTCCTTGTTGCGGTTGAGGTCCTCGAACTGACGCTGGATGTAAACTGCGGCCTCCTCATATGTGTTCTGACCCTTGTACTCTGGAAAGCAGAGGGTGAGCGGGATACGTTTGATCTTCTCAGCCAGCAGATCCTTCTTGTTGAGGAACAGGATGAGCGAAGTGTTGATGAACCAGTTGTTGTTGCAGATGGAGTCAAACAGACGTAGGCTTTCGGCCATCCGGCTCTGCAACGCAGACGGTACAACAGATCTGTTTTATTGATATTACAATGTATTATCTTCTTCACCAAAGCACATTTCTAATCTCCAGCTTGTAATGAATATAAAGAATAATCTATCATATTAACTCTGGTCCATGTTTCATTTCATCCATTTCTGATTGCTCCACATTGCTCCCTGTTTATTTAATTTCGGCCTTTATTGCTTATTCTGAAGACATTTCGGTTATAGTCTTTGTTGCTCACCCATAGACATGAAAGATGTTTTATATATGAACTTGAGAAATGTAAGGATTTTTTTAATAAAAAAAAAAATAAAAAATTCAGTCACATTCAGAACAGGTCCATCAAGAAATAATGGCGTTTCCAATTTATAGTATGTTTTATTTCAAAGATGTCAGCTGTGAATTAATGAATGAAACTGAGTTTTGTACGTGTGTTTTTACCCACCCCACAAATTTTCCACTGACAGGAAATGTGTCCTGCTTCTCTGGCGTGTGTGCGGTTCTGACTTCACAGACTTGTATGAGCTCAGCCGTATATTTCTGAGGATAACTGCTAATAATGGAGAAGTGACGTCCCATTCCACAGCATCGAAAACCTCCCTTGCATACATAATTATTTGTATTACTTGTTTCAAACACTAGGTGGCAGGCATCGCCAAGCGTCATGTGCCGCTCATCAGTAAAAATACGTAACATGGGACGTTCGCATAAAATCATCCAACTGCTCCAAGTGATAATATTAACCGTTTGAGGTTCACAGAGTCTGCGACATGTTTTAGGAGTGCATGTCATGAAATACTAGGAAGGCAGTATAAAGACAGTGGAATGGGATTGGGGGGCATATTTTGCATTCCCAGTAATGAAACTACACATGCAAAGCATATTTTGTAACTGGTAAATGTTCATTTTATCCTTCACCTGATGGTGTGAGTGAAAAATTGCTTAGCTAGCATATGTAAGGAGTTTTACTTTTAATAATAGCAACACATGCACAATGTACAATGTATCCATACACAACAGAGACTGACTGAATTTTCCTGGATTGGTATTAGTATCAGGATTATAATCACAGGGTTTGCGGTATTGGGGGAGTTAAGATTCCTTATGACTGTATGACAAAGGAAGAATGCCCAGACGTGTAGTATTTAGGAGGAGTGGAGATGCAGACGCTTATGTTAAAGACAGAGATGAGAAAATCTCCTGGGATACATTTTCATCTGTCCGTCAGTAGATGGCACTGTCACCATCATGTGCCATTTGACACCACATTTACTGTTAACGTAATTATTGCATGTGATGTCATTAGACAGATAATTAACCAGCCATAGCTGACCTTCGTCAAAAAATCTTGATGGTCCAGTTTAGATTTTTATCCAGTCACCGACATGGGGGCTGCCATTGTAACAGTTTGGTTGTGCAGGATGGGTGTTCCCAACCTTTTGATGCCCGTGGTCTGGCATACATTGTTCAAAAACGTCTCATTTAAAAGTAGCACAAAGACCAGGCCCACCCTGCATGATTTCCCAGGCAAAATGGTGCCCATGATGTGCAGGCCCTCCCACCTGGGTCCCCTTGGCCTCGGGACAACTTCTACCATTGTACCTTTGAGACGGTGGGCCGGGAGAAGAATTTTTTATATATATATATAAAATGCTATTATATAGCAGCGCATATATATATATAGCTATAGCATTTCTGGTGCTAAAAATATGTTTGCCAGAGCTGGAACTCCAGTGTGTATCTGTGTCAGTTGCTCAAAATAAAATATACAAAATTACCTCAGGACTTGCTGTAACAGTGATTACATTTCCAAAATATTTTCATCTAATATGATTCTCCAAATGAGGTAATGGAATGGGCACATTCGGCTAAAGAAATTAATACTTAGAAGATAGGGCTTATAAGAGGAGAATGTCATCGGCCCTCACTGAGTCGTCTCATTGTGGGACGGTCTTTCTGCCGTACACACACACATTTTGCATATATGTTTATATTAGTCCAGCAGGTGACTGTCTGAAAAACTTACGAACTTACCTTATGTTTTTGAAAATGTTGCATTTCAGTTTTCCTGCCTAAATTTGGGGCTAAGTCTAGCCACTGTGCTGCTTGCTGTCTGTGCTGTCTTGCCTATTAGATGGTTGTGGTCTAGACTCCTCTAGTCCTGCTTGTCAGCTCAAAACATGCCTCTCATTAATGCCAGTCCCTTGCTGGTCTCTCTGCCCCTGAAAGATATTAAATTGGTGCACCTAAGTTCAAACAAACTAAATTTTTGCTTTCTTACTGAGACACTTTGAATTGTCAAAAATCTGGCTGCTGTCTTTTTGATTATGCGATTGAATAGCCTCTTCCTATGGTAATGAATTGGACTTGGGGATTTCAAGAGCAAATAATGGTGTTGCTAGGTGCCTGCTTCCATAAATAAGATGATATTTGCCTGTGTTTTAATTCTTTCTGGTTTCTGCTATCACAAATGTAGCCTTGAGAAAAAAAATCAAATATGCATGTTTTGAAAAGACATTTTTTGTTGATATTACAGTTCATTCATTCATTCATTCACTTTCCATACCTGATTTTGCCACAAAAGTGTTGAGTTAATAAATTATGGAAATATTATATAGATAATTTTGTAAAAGTTAATGTTCAATTTCATTTTTTAAGCTCCAGGCTAAAAAGCTGTGCAACAATAACTGGAGAAATAATGTATTGCCATGATTGATGAATTACAACTGTGCATTTTACAGACTTTCCTGAGAATGCAGACTTTGTTTTTGTGCAATAGTACCTTTCCTATTAAAACAATCACCCAGAATGTGCCATAACCCCCTGTCAGTAGAATAACTATGTGGGGGCAAATCATCTTAATCTGCTGAGTGCAATAATGCCCGCAACATGTTGTTTTCTAAGCAGTTTATAACTGAGTGAAGGTCTCCGCACCTTTAACTGAGCCATAAAATGCTTTTTAACTGCATAGTGTTCCACTTCTCTGCTGTGTATACATAATCAAGAGCACAAAGCCTTACATTTAAAAAGGCCCTTGTTGTAGTTGGGTTATTAGTGTACAAGTAATTTAATGTGTAGTCATTGTTAGTGAACAGTCTATTTTGTCCCAGTTTTCACCAGTATGTTTTGTCACTTGGCAACAAATTACTCAAATTGCAGTTGCCTAGAAGGATCACCATCTTTGAAAAATGTTGGTATGTCTTGTGACAGAGCTAGTTTCCAGTCTTCCAGCCAGTATAAAAGAGCAGCGGCTCTTACAAAAGCATGATTCAAGGATGCCCAATTGCTGAAAAGTGTTCAGTAGGGGGTGGATAACTGTGTGGAGGCATTGGGTGTTTGAAAGAAGACTGTTTGATTGTTGGAGCAGAAAGGCTGTCTTTCTCAAAATCAGATCAGCCCTAATGGATCACATTAGACCTTAACTGTGTCTCTGCTAATGTGCCTAATTTGATTAGGGAATTATCTGAGAGGATGTGCCTTCTTACTCTTCCCACACCTTTTTGTACTTCACTTTCCCATTCTCTGTCTCTGGCTATCCTTCATATTGCCTAATTTTACCTGCTTGCCTGCCTCTGTGTCATCCCCAGTCTCATTTTCCTGGCTGCCCGTGGTCATTGTTTTACACTGAGATTGTAACCCAAACTCATGTGAGCCCTCATCTTCGCTCTGTCCTCACCTTTCACAGCAAGACGAGTGTTAATTCAGGCAGATGGACATCTAAACACATGCAAGATGTCTTATTACAGAATGCCACACCTCAAAATGGAACTGTGGTTTTTAGAGATCCATTGAACTCCAGGCATTACTTAAGTTTTGAAAATACTGTTTTTTAAAACTACTGAGCTCTAACTGGAACTTCAATGGGGCCTACAGGGCAAACAAAGATAGTAGTACTGAATGCCTTTAGTAATACACTAGACAATGGTATCTTTTCTCAGAACAAATATGGAAGGCTCTTGCAGTTAGCAGCCATTAGCCACGTTTGCTTTGGCCCTTCAGTTTAGTCTGCTGGAGGGATCTTTCACACACAGGCTGAAGTGTCTCCTTTTTGTATCCCGTGGTCCAATGCGCAAGTGTGCTGTTATACAGTGTCAAAATGATGCTTTTAAGAATGACCTCCAGTGCACGTAATCCTCCTCTATCCCCGTTAACCTTTCCCTGCCTTTGTAGAGCACACTCAGTGACTGTAAAAACTGTCTGAGGTACACTGTCCCCGACTCCAATAGTTTGCTATGCTCACGATCTGTGAACTGATTCAATTTGTTTCACCTCACTGACCAAGCTGTACTTTCACCCAATACTATGCATTTTTGTTCTATTTTATTTGACCTTTTTAATATAGTTTTTAATGTTGTACAGCTTGTACAGCTTTTGGAATAATTATGGTAAATAATTTAAACTACTTGGGTGGCATGGTGGTGTTGTGGTTGGCACTGTGGTCTCACAAAAGTGGGACCTGGGTTCAAGTCCCTGCTAGGGCTCTATGTGTGTTTGCATGTTCTCCCCTTGTCATTGTGGGGATTCTTCTGGGCCCTCCAGTCCCCCCCCCACAGTCCAAAATCATGCTGAGGGTAACTGCAGTTACCCAGTTGCCTATAGGTATGTGAGTGTGTGCCCAGTGATGGGTTGGCCCCCCCATCCTGGGTTGTTCTCTGTCTTCCAGGATACACTCTGGACCCCCTCCAAACCTGAATAGGACAAGCGGTTACAGAACATGTATGGATTTAAACGAGCAAGCTTTAATTCTTTGTACTTCAACAATAAGAGTATATGTATTTATGGTTGTTGGCACATCAGTGCAGTGATAATAGATATGAATGTTAATAAAGACTAAGCCTCTCTACCTCAGGGGTGTATTAAAAACAAGGGTATAACCTCTGTGATGATGCGTCCAGAGAAAACAGTAGGTTCACTGTACAGACATTACAATGTAGGCCACTTGGACAGGCTCAACTTCCCATGCACAGCCCACAATTAAGGATCAGTATTCATGAAGTTCATTTTTTGTTTTCTTTAAAAAAAATCCCCTGTCATCTCCCCTGTGTCACTCATTCTTATTCTCTGGCCGTCTCCCCCCAATTTCCATTACTCCTGGAAAACGCTACCCAATACCTGCACTGGAGCACTGAAACACAGAGGGTCAGAGGTGCTTCAACAAGCCCTGTCAAGTTCATCGCACACAAGTTGGTCAGTCCCTGCTGGTCTAACGTGACTGCCAGTGCAGATATCAACAACTTGAAGAGGTCAAGGCATAGATCAATGCTTTGATGATTTAAAGCTTTACACAAGAATGACATTTTGCCCTTCTTTCAATACAGAATAGCACTGACCAGATTGCTGCTCTTTAGTGGAAAACCTCCTAGGGGAGAAGTTTTTAGAGCCAGCTGTGTATAGAGCCCTCCATGTGTACAGTACAGCCTGGGGAACCAAGTGAACAGCATATGACTGAAATCACACTGCGCCTTCTAGAATTCACTCTTCCAGATCAAGTTTTCCAGCACATTGTTTTACTAACTATCATATTCTATTTCTAACTCCTCCTATGTCGAGAAATCTAAGACTGTGGCTAATGACACATGTGCCTTTCATTGCTTTTTTGGTGTGTTACTCAGTGGCACAGCACCCAACATGTGCTGTCAGACATCCACCAGTTCCAGCACTGCTGTACAACAGTGCAGTATTACCTTCTATTTCCCAGGAGAGACTCGCTCCGTGTGACCAGGCCCTTCAACAAAACTCGCTACAGCTCTAACCTCCAGGCACTGCGGATGAGACGATCATGTGATGACACTAATAAATATGAAATTTTATGTGACAGAAAAGACAAGCTGCCGTCAGTTAAGAATGATATCAGTCAAGCAAGAGTATGGATGGGTCCTTTCAGGCATGTTTTTGATAGTGCTGGGTTATGCTTTGTATGTTCTTTTGTATGTCGCTTTTGTTTCTTCTTTCAAAAGGCTTGTGATCCCAGGCGAATCCAGAGGCACGACAACCATAAAATTAAGAACATCGATGTCTTTTAGTACCCCAGACAAAACTCCTCCATAGACATTTATTTTTAATCTGTAGAAAGACTTGAAAACCATATGATCACCAAGCAGCTTGACTTTAAGGTAACTTGCCAGAAAGAATGGACAAAAGTTGCCCAGTCAGTAGGTAGAGAAAGTAGACAGAGACAAAACACAAAATGGATTATCTTTGTAAATGCTGCCGTAATTGATTTGAATTCATATTAAATTCAGGCCTCTGAAAATTCAGAGACATATTTCAGTTTTTGTTTCAAGTTACAAAAAATGTATGACAGAATCAAAGATAAATTGCCTTGAACACAGAGGCATAGCCTTTCAGTTTTACCAGAAGAGTGAGCAACAGCACAAAGAAAAAGTGGAAAAAAAAACTTCCATTCAGAATATTCATTCATGTTGGCTGAAGAGATACACACCCTCCTGAAAACCAGTCAAAAACAAAAAACGGATTCTATAAGAAAATTTATATACTCTCTCATTTACTACACTTACATGTTAGTGACTATAAAATTTACAAAAAACAAATTTATCTTTATCTTGCATTTAGAAAAAAAAACATTCTGATGATGATAATTTTTAAAACTTGCAGTTTAATTACATGTAGATTCAGGATTGACCTTTTGATGTGTTTTCTGAAGTATCCTGACATGTTAATGCCTACGCCATTAATGATAGGATTAGGCTCTCTAACAATCCTCCAGAATAAGATGAGAAAATGGTAACACTGTAAATCTGAAAGAGTCACCACTAGGTCCTTTGAAAGACATCTAGACACCACTCCACCAAAACTACATGTCTTTGGACTGAAAATTAATCTTCAATGCAAATGTTTGGATAACAGAGAAGCTCCACATACACAGAGCAGGAATTGAACCATGAACAACAGGCGTGTGAGGTTGCTACCTAAACTATGCTATACAGGTCCTTCTCAAAAAATTAGCATATTGTGATAAAGTTCATTATTTCCTGTAATGTACTGATAAACATTAG
>JAODLD010000046.1:19880806-19898423 GCA_026781065.1 Mormyrops boulengeri
TAATGTTTATCAGTACATTACAGGAAATAATGAACTTTATCACAATATGCTAATTTTTTGAGAAGGACCTGTATTTGTAATTCATTCCCTGCTCCAGAGGATACGCCGGAAGCAGAGTTTCTTGTGATGATAGCCCAGTCATAGAAAACACAGAGAACCAGCTGGTCAGTTAAAATATATAGTTTGCATAAAGTGGCAGCATAACTGTTAGCATGCATAAGCGAAAAGAACCCAAATGTAAAAATTGAAGGGGTGTGGAGGTCTACACATTGGCTTGAAAGGCCCACCTTTGCTGTAGCCAAGTCCAATGAGAATAGATGAGAAATCCCCAGACCTGAGGTCTACTCTCAGCGGCTGTGCCACACAAAGCAATGAGCTGCACAAGAAGCCGCCTGTGAAAAAGCCCATGAAGTGACATGGGGTGAGAGAGTTGCCTGTATCAGTCAGGGCAAAGAAGTAATTGAGTGCTAACACAGCTCTGAGGTGTGGTGAGGAGCAGCTCCTGAGAACAGATCACTTTAATACGTTAAAGGCTACCACTTAAGAGGAGACACACTGGTCCAAACTCCAAAAGCCAGTTTTTGGCCATGTAAAGTCGAAATGCCAGCCCACGATTAAAGAAATGTAACACTGCCTAGGTGACCCTAGGTATCCCTTTCTTTCCCTTTTTATTTTACAGCACTTCCTCCCATGCTTAGTTTGCTGAAGGCCAAATCCACTTTTCAGTGTTTCTGTTTAGTATTTCCTACCCAGTTTGGCAAGGAGAATCCTTGGAATATGGGAAATTGGTGTTTTGGTGGTCTAGTGGTTAGGACACTTGCCTCTGGACCAAGAGATCACAGGTTCAAGTCCCACCTCTGGCACTACCATTATTGGGTCTCCAAGCAAGACCCTTAACCCCAACTTGCTGCAGGGGGACTGTCCCTGAACTTAGAAAAATGTAAGTATCTCTGGATAAGAGTGTCTGCTAAATGCTGTAAATGTAAGGAAATACCGTGACTGGGAAAAACATTTGTGTGTGAGGCGTGACAGGATTTGCTTAGACTGAAAGACCAAAATACCATACCCATTAAACAGGTTTTACTGATAACATGTTCATGAGTCCCTACAGAACAATACAGGAACTGTCCAGCTATATCATTGTAAAAATTCTTTATTTTTGCACATCTGCTAGGTGCCCCTTCAGAGTTCAGAAACAGCACAGAATTAATAGCTTTCATTTCCAGCTTGTGGTTTCTGCTGGATAGATGGGGAGGTCTGCAGAAATGTATGTACTGTATCTAATTTTCTTAGAGAGTTCCAGTAGCACCGGCAGAGTTCGGGGAGAATGGAAGCGCTCTTTGTTTTCAGCTGAGGTGAAACTATCTTATACAGTTGTTTGGCATTCGATTTTCCACTTTTCAAAACTACACCTCTTAGCAGAGAAGGGATCCCTGAGTGAAAGTATCCCCTGAAAGCAAAGTTTTGCACACAAACTGAATGTTTATATATATATAAATTGCCCAAACATATCTGAATTAGTTAAACACCATAACCCTAACCCTCAATAAATATATGCCATGTTCATGTCAGAAGAACAACACTTGTCCACCATCTTTTTGCCAAATTAAAATGAACAGGAAAACGGTAATGATATAAGTGACATTGTATATAGAAAGGCCATCTGTAAGGTTACCATATCTGTTGTTTGCTAAATTGTCAAGATGATTCAATCAACTCATGTTACGCTACATTGCTTACTGCATTTTCCAGAGTAACTTTGCCTGTGTACCTGTGGATTCAGTTGTGTTTCATTCCGTTTCTGGGCTGGAGTCTGCCAGTTGGTGACCACTGGCCTACAGCCTATCTCAGGAGACAGGGCAGAGCCAAGGGACACCCGAGATGGGATGCCAGTATATTACAGGGCACACAGTCACACACACTATTACAAACTTTGGGGAAAGCAAACTCGATACATTCCAAGGGTAAAATGATAACCACTGCACCTTCATGCCACCAAATTGCTAAAACTTTAACAAGCAATTGTATTGACTGTCTAACAGATTACCATCATAAAACAGAAAACATTACAATCGAAAAGGTCTTTAATAACATCAGGTTTAACAAACGATGCCAACTGATGATGCCTCAGACAATGCCTCAAAGCACAGGTAACCTCCTACTGATGTCACAGTGACCATGCAGAATACCAATAGAAATGAAATTCTCAGTTTTAGTGAAGGTTTAGGCCACATCCTTTCTACTTCAGCACTCCCATTTATGTAAAACCATCAACAACCTTAAAATTATCTGTCTATTAAATAAAAACTCCTGACATAGTAGGACAGAACAGAGATTAATCACTGGTAGGATATTATCTGTGGTGGTTAACCTATAAATTTTGTTTTGGATATTCATATTTCAGCGAGAGGTTTTGTATAAATAAATACTGTAATTATATGTGACAAGTATAATATTGTGTCACATAACAATGCTAACAATGTTATCCACTTGTTGTACATCATGTACAGATGTTTTCATTATAAATTTTGATGCTTTGATGCAACAAATGCAGTTGCACCTGTTTTGATATTCTGATATATTTTACAAAGGAAGCTAAATGAGTTAAATACCAACATCAGATAAATCACAAACAGCTTGGGCATAACTGTAGGCTTGCTCTGATCATTATTGTTGCTAAAACATCAGGAAATTGCCTTCTGCCTGCAGATAAATGGTACAGTTATTTGCCTAAACTGACTAACTGCTGTGTTTGCCACACATTGGGGCCCACTTGGTTAAGCTGGGTAATACTTAATATTGAGTACTAGTCAAATGCAGTTGTGTGAAACACAGGTTTGTATTGCTGCTTCTGAGTTGCAGCCTCTGCTGTTCTTTGTCACCTGGCACCTTGGATCATGCCCACAGCTTGAGCTGTAACAACGGTACCTAGTCTGTAGATGAACGTTTATGCATGAATAAAGCTTATATGTAATTGTATATATACCCTCCGCACTGATGCACATGGTTCATCCAATCTATTGAGCAATCAGTGCAACGGGGCTGTCATCTAGCTATAAGAGTGCTCTATTCCCCAATCACTGAGCTGCTGTGTGCTGCATCCCGCTCCCCCTCCTCAGTCACAGTTTACTGTCAGAGGGCCAGGATTAGGAGCATGTGATCTGGCCGTTGCTCAGCAACTGTTTCCATGGTAACATCTCTATTTTTTTTAATGGGTGGGAAGATAACTATGGAATGGAAAACAAAAAGGAAATTAGTTGAAACAAAAAAATAGTGAAAATCATTCAACTACAAAATACGTGTTTATATGATTTTTTTCTTTACATATTAACCATATGAAGAAAAAGAATATGATAGATTATAATGTGAGAAACTAAAATTCAAATAAAAGTCTAATATTGTTCCCCTCCGGCAGTCATTTTAAGAATCTTTATCAGAAATGATCTTTAACCACATGTAATACTTGGAGGTGTCCTGTTTTTTTTTTTTTTTTTTTTTTTATCCTTGTCACCCTTCTGTATAACCCACACCATGTTCAGCAGAATATAAACTGGATTGTAGCCCAGTCTGCTGTTATTCAAAACACTGTACAGCCACTTGTGATGTTACATCTTCAGCCCATGCCTGCTGTATAATCTCAGAGCCCAACCCCCTACTGACACACACCTAGCAGCATCCCTGTAAACCTTCTACGTCTAGTGTTTATGTTTGGTATTGTCACCATCCTTAACAATAGGATATAGAATGTAATGGCACTTGGCCTTCATATCTGCTTCACGCCAACATTATAATGACTCACACAGTAACAAAACTGGCCACAGGAAAGTGCACCACAGCACGCGCGTACACAAACTGACAAGCACAAGTTTTCAATAACAAATTACACAATAACTCTGACACTTAACTGGATCTGGTGTAGCTGTTGTTTTATGTTGCGCTTTATATTTAATGTTGTGCTTTATATAATGATGGTGGGATATTTTTTATAAAACGCTGCAAAACTGACTGAGAGTACGGAGCAGCTGATTTCATAGTGTTTCAGTGCTTTCTGGTTTTACTGGCATTCAGTCAAAAGTTGTCTTATCTCAAATTACAGATCCGATGCAGTTTTCTGGTCAGCGGCTTGTTCTGCCTGAGGGGAGAAGCAGCACACAGCTGGAACTGTACAGTAGGCTTTGAACAGTGACGGGTGTTTCAACGGTCCATCAGGTGCCAAAGACACAAATCTGCTCTGACTGCTCAAGAAAACCTCAGAGTTGGCAGTGAATATCCACAACAGCTTTAGTGATATTACAACTCTGCCATAACCATCATCTCCCAAATTATACTCTGCTTGTAGTCCTATACTCTGGCTTTGCTCTTGTATCTCTCACATTCTCTCCTACTCTCAAAACAAGGCACTGTGCAGTCCGCTCATCTTGTGCTTTTTTTTTTGCTTACCATATAATGAATTAATAAATCACTGTACTCATTTTTACTGTGTTTGTAGGATTTGCACATTAAGATTAATACATTATCATCTGTGCCTTGTCACTGCACTGAGATGCACATCTTGATTAATCATCTCTGCTGTGCCATTGTAATGCCCACAATTCGAGGACATGATGATGAGCTAAACTGGTCACTCTCTGTCAATAATGCGTTCCATCACTGTCTCTTTTTGTGTATATCTGCCCTGTCTAAACCCTGCACGTCCAGGCAATGCACTCATAAATGCAGCTGACAACTGTGAAAACCTGAGCAACTTGGACCCTCCACTTTGCAAGATGATTTTCTGAATTATGTTGTGTAAGCCGATCATATTTTCATTTCCCTAAGCTGATCAAATTATTTAGCTGCCAGTGAGCAGTAGAAGCAGTAGGCATCTAGTTTTTTTTTTTGTTTTTGTTTTTCCAAGGAATAAATGATGAATACTGGATCCAAGTCGAGCTGGAGCCCTGGTCAACTCCTGACAACAAATCTGCCTTATTGAAATGCTTTGATCAATGAAAAATGACTTTAATTTGCAAAGTGTTCAGTTGAAACAGGTGACAAACAGGCTGATGGCAATAAACTTATAAATATCATATTTGGCTGCAAGGGTTTGGTGGTGAATTTTTCAGTATGTTAGACTTGAACTCTTTGCTCTAGGAGGTGATTATGTAGTATCTGTTTTTGAGTAGTTAAGTCCCATTACGGGGTCATGGTGATGCAGGGGTGAGTCATACTGGGTTGATTCTTACCGTTTGGTTGTCCTCATAGAGCCTGAGGTCATAGCCACTGAGCTCCACACAGAAAATGATGGCCGTCACCCCCTCAAAGCAGTGAATCCACTTCTTTCTTTCTGAGCGCTGCCCCCCAACATCAACCATCTTGAATGTCAGCTCCTTGAAGGTGAACTTATTCTCCACAATTCCGGTGGTCATGTCGCGGGAGCGCAGGATGTCTTCCACCGTGGGTATGTACTGCACGGCAGAGATGCGGTCCAGGTCATTGAGATAGTAAGGGGCATTATCCTCCAAGTGGTACTCATTAGAGCGGCAGAAGCACTCCTGAACACCAGAGTCCGCCCAGAGCCGCTTCATGACGCCCAGCAGGTCCGGTGTGATCTCGCCTTTGCTCTCGGCCGGTCCTGTCAAGGCGAACAGCTGGACAGCGTCATAGGCTCTGTCTGGGTTGTGGAAGTCGATCTTCAGCGTGGTCATGGCGCGGATGATGCGCGTGAGCGAGTCGATGGCGTTGTAGAGGATGAGCGGCTTGTACTCCTTGCAGGCCTCCAGGTTGAAGCCCCCGCTGTGGATGATCTTCATCTGCTTGACGATGGTGCTCTTGCCCGAGTTGCTGGTGCCCAGCAGGAGCAGCTTGATCTCACGTCGCTGCCGCTGGCTCTCTGAACGCAGGTGTCGGTCGATGCGACGGGACCGCCGGGCCGCCTCCTTCTCCTCCGAGCTCTGACGGCATCCCATGATCTGCTGTGCAGTGGCGGAGAAAAAAAAGAAAGGAGGAAAGGAGGAATTTCTCAGGCGACTAAGATTGTCTATGGAGGGGTCCCTTCTGGAAGGAGCTGCCACCCAGTGCCAAGCACAGTCATGAATACAGAGCTGGCAGATCATACCCCCATACCTTTGGCTGCTGTTTTGCTGGTGACTGCTTGGCATATTGGGGACCTTTCTCAGACAGCTGGTAGCTGTACCTTTGTATTACAGTGGGCAGCCCAGGTTTGAATCTATACTCACTAAAACCCTCCTTTCACCTCCCACCTTCAGAGCCACTTCAGCATCTCCACTGCTCACTTTGCTCATAGTCACCCCCCCCCCGGCCTCCTCCCTCAACTCCACAACTGTATCCCTCTCACCAGTCCTCTAGTTTCCGTGGAAATAAGCACTTTGAGCCTCAGCCGTACAGATCTGCTTTTTGTCTTTTTAGTTGCACTCTCCCCCTATTCTCTTCTGCCTTAACCAAGTGTATCTGTGTTTTACAAGATCGTTAACTATCCGTGCCGAAAAAAATGAACATGAGTGTGATGCAGCCAGCCTGATGTCATTGAATTCCAGATATGTGTGCTAACATCCTTCGATCTCATTAGAACCCTAGAGTAGAGCAGCAGATAGATGTTGCTGCACACAGCTTTATAGTGCTGCTACCACCTTGTTTACACTCTTATTATGTACTGTACTCTGCAAAGGAGCCCATTTTCCCTGTAACATTCCTGAGTGATCATGACTGGACAGTGTTAAACCCCAAAGAATAAAGACCTCATTAAGACACATTCCCACAGTTTGTGACCACTGCTCCAGGGCACAAATCTGTGAGGGAACGGGTATATATCTAAGCAGATGGTACTTTATGTGCATAAAACCCATCAGTTTGGCAGTGTTCGGGTGAGCACACCTTGTTATTGGCGCACAGGCCTTGTGTAGTGCTCGGCCTCTTGACCTTTTCGTTTAGCGGTTCGCTGCCCTTGTGTTCTCCTCCCACCTTTTCTCTATGGGCAGAATCTTGCTTATCTGCAGTGAGTCTCACTGGCAATTTCATGCTACTTTAATACCAGCCGCAGCCTTTCCACCACTCATAATCATCATGGCACTTCTCTGCCTCACTGCTATACATACACGCAGTTGAGCATAACCAAAGAAACGGGAACGTCCTGAGGCCCAGACAGATGGGAGATCCTGTCATGGGTCACATGTGTTTGCCATTACAGTGGAACCAGCTGTAAGGCATCCCGTGTATTTTACAAAGCAGTAAGTTCACAGCCTGTCCCTCTTTCATTTATTTACTACACTTCTTGTAATTTTTATAATGTAAAGGAAATGTCACAAACCCTGTGATGCGCATCTCGGGAAATAATGAGGAGAGGAGGGCCTGCAGAGCTGCTGTCGAGACGTAAAACCTCACTGTGGAGTGCCATGCCTACACGCATGTAAAAAACGTTTCTGTTTTACTGCACAGAATCATAACAAGCCACCACCAACCAAGCTATCAAGACACGGCAAAAGCTCGGATCACGCCTTCCCGCCCCTCCCCCTGTCCACTGGCCATGCAGAGGTTCATTCTTTTGTCATTAGCAGCCTCTGTTTGTCTATATTATCGCATCCTGAGCGTTTAGAGTGCGGTAAGCAGTCAATTTGCTGTATAAACAGAAGACTCTCCCAGACGGTCTGCACAGTGTAACGGTGAGACAGGGAATGGTAGGACAAGATATTGGCGTTCCCCCTGTGTTTATGTGCATTTCCCTGTGTCTTTGTGTATGCATGATTATGCGTCAAGAGAGAAAAAGAATAAGATATAAAAAAATCACCTTTTGCTGTACGCAGTGCAAGTGAACCTGAGTGTTCTTTTGCAGTGACCGTAATGGGGCCATGCTATGCGGAGTCCAGTGGTATACATAGTACCCAGACACATTCCCCTACTGCCACATTCTCCTCAGTTCCCCTATAGGCAAAAGAGCTACATAATATGCCCCCTATTGTACCCTCTGTCCTCCAGGGACAACATAACAGGGTCTACATTGTGCAATAAATAGATCATTATATAAGTTTCGGCAAAAGCAGAATGGCATCTCTCTGTAATTGATAATTGTGTGTCGTGTTTGTTATGAAAGGCTGTTTGCTAGTATTATGCTCCTAGACGGCCTTTCACCATTTTTCTCTCTCCTGTTTTCTTCCTGGTGCTGGGGAGGGGCGGTGAGAGCCTCACTCTCAGCCTTAACCGCTCTTTTGTTTATTGCCCAGGATATCACACCAGGGCCCAGTGCCCATTTGTGCTTTTGAAGGTCTGTCAGCTTGTCCTTAACCGCTCACTCTGATCTATAATGCTATAAAGAATGAACTTAGCTTTCTGTTACACAAAACATATTAATGCGTGCTTAGGGAAAAGGTCGCAGTTGTAGTCCCTCTGTGTGGAGTGGTATTCATTGCCCTATCTGGTCTCATACAAAAAAGAAACATCACAGATGTTTATGCTGAATTATGGGATATGTTTCCATTTTGTGGATGGAATAAATTACACGCTTAATGAAAAATGAAACTGCTAAATTTCACACTGCTGTTAACTTTCTTTGTTTTGGCAGCCTTTGCACTCAGGGTGAGGCCGGCGTGAGGAGAGAGGGGTCTGGACCTTGTCGCTTTCTTCCACTCTATTTGTCACATTGTGCTTGACGTGACACTGCCGTGTCACGCCCCCCCCCCTCCCCCCTCCCACCCACACCCATGACTGCATGACATGAAGGCTATATTTGGCACAGAAACCCTGATAGATGCTAAGCTACGTCGTCGGTGTAACTGACTGCCCAATTGCATAATTAAATACAACTTTCATCTTAAGAAAAATGTGTACAGTAGAGCAGAGAGTCTATATTTAACCCTGCCAACTGTGCTGGCTATATGTCTCAGAGAAGATGCACGTGACAGGCTCATGACATGGGAGGAAAAAAACACATTTGTCAATGAAAATAAAAACTACGAAGCATATGAGAACTGCTACATTGCTGCATCTTATTAACGATTGCTGGGATATTACTGTGTTTGCTTAATGTACTTATATCTGTTATAGCTAGTGATATTGTCTGCTGCATGTTTGTGTGTATTTCATAATTCCTTACCTAATACCCTTACCTATTTATGTCACTCACATGCTTTTACATGGTTGAGCCATGAAACTGAACTTTGATTCTTATTTTGAAGTTAAGGTCAGCGGAAGTACTTTCCTTATATTTTAAAACTGTTTGCTCAGCACTGTGATTACCGCTTTCGCCATCAAATTTCACTTCACCCTGAGGAACTACTTCCTTGATGACTGAGGTCTTAATATGGCGAAGACAAGCGCTGATGTATTGTGCGTTTACTTCACAGCTTTTGTGAAGCATTTCATGCTTGGTTTCAAATAAACATTGGAGATAGATAACATTTCGAAGTACGCACTGGCAGCTGTAGGTTGGCCTAGTAAATTTAAGGATAAAGATTTTTATTCTTCCCAGAACTCTGGAGAGCCAGAGAGAATAGGGAAGCAAATGTCCCATTTTTGCATCTGACAGTTATTTTTGCTATTTTGATGCTTAGAGTTTTTGGGTTTATGCAAAGCAACTTACATGAATGGACAACAAACCTGTACAACCTATACATGACCTATGTTCCTACCACTCATCCTGCCAAAAAAGTGATGACAAGAAGTATGCAAAAATCAGATTCCCAGGCATCTGTCATGATCAAAGGCAGGGCTTCTGAGCAGATTCAGAGGATATCCACTGACAGTCTGGGCTCTGCATGCAGTGAATGCCTGGAAGCTGTCACTGTCTGTCCAGCATCTGTGGCGGGTACCATCCACACGTCTGGGCTCTGAGTAGAACCACGCCCCTGGCCACCAGAGCCTGATTAGGCAGATTTGCATATTACTGTACATCAACCTGTTTTCTCAGTCTCCTAAACAACCATGACATTCTTGTCAACTTGCCTATCAGAAATGTATGAAGTGCCTGAGGACTGCTTTGGTCCCCAGACAAATTGCACTTAAACACTTTAGTAACTATAAAAGTGACAGCTTTGCATTGGACAAGGTGTTTCTGTGCAGCTCAGCCATTAAGAGTGATCACTCTCTCATTCACACTGCAGTTTCTCTGTCAGATATATTCACTACTCTTAGCTGGTGCCTGGTAGGACCGTGCGCCTTGTCTTCATACACATTCTGCTTGCGGTGCTTCTGCATCCATGAATGGGCATACCGCATACCTTCTCCTTGAATATCATTTGCTTTTCAAATACTCTCCAGATAAAGCCCTTCATATGTGAGATTAACAAATGATCATTTTCAACAGCATACAGCTATCTCGTCTGTCCAATTTGCACTCACTTATCCAGTACAAGGTTGAGGAGAGCCCTAGATTCTTGCCCAGGAAGGATAGAGCCCAAGGCAGGGAACATGCGAAGGGGGATTTCCAGCCTATCAGAGCTCACACACACTCACACACAATCACAATGCATCGACCAATTCACCTAACTGCATGTTTTTGGGCTGCGGTAGGAAATCGGCTTCAAGAAAATTTAAACGGTTAGCCTGCACAGAGGGAGGTGTGAAGCCACAGAATTACTTACTGAGCCCCTCCCCCAAAACTGTCAGGCTTTCATGAGCATATACAAACAAATAAGCCAATATTTCACTGTAAACTATCTGTAAAATGGGATGTCATTGGTCCTCTGACTTTTAACCAAGTCAGCGGTTGGCTTTTTTTTTATTAATTAAGTTTGGCTGATAAATTGGCTGATATGTGTGCATGAGCTAAATTTGTGTGTGTGTGTGTGTGTGTGTGTGTTTCTTTATAGTGCCAGCATTAGCATAAGCAAGTTTTCAGGACTGTTTTTTCTTTTCTCCTTAAAAATCATGCCTCTGCAAAGGGTGCCTAAGGCTGTACTTTAGAAAGGTGGTTTGAAGTGGTCTGGACAATAACTACATTAATGGATGACAGATTTTATTGCTTGGCAGAAACTAAATGTATTGCATTGAGTCTGAGCAGTCATGAGCAAACCCGTGGCATGCCTAAACTCTAGTAATGACATCAATATTTTGGTGCCAGGTATGGAGATAGAATTTTTCATTTTTAGTGCTCAGCCAGCTTCTGGGGGGAATAGAGGGCTGAACAGGATTCTAAAGTGTTGCACAGTAGCTGTCAGGAGAGTCACTAGAGATTTATGAAGAGGTGCACTAAGCCTTTACTGGGGGGCTCAAATCTAATGAAAATGAATGAGAATACGCTATTTAAACTGATTAGTGTGCAATTTTTAATTTATTTTTTTGGTGAGGGGGCACTATACTCCCCCCCCCCCCAAAACAGGCCTAGTGACACCCTTGGTAGCTGTAATTGCTGGAACATGCTTTTATGTAATATGTCAGCATTTTGTAAATTATCATAATTCACTGGCCACTGTCCTGAGCCGTATAATGGTGTGACCATCTGTTTCATCAATCGATTACAGAAAGCATTTTCTGCTGCTTTTTAAGCTTTAGCAACTTAAACGTGACAATGAAACAATGTTAAAAATAAAACAGGTAACTTGTGTTTTCTGTCTTTTTGGACCCATTTCTGTTTCATTGAGGTCATTGGCAGTGATAATATCAGGCAGCCTAGGTGCCTTAGACGTTTCATTCCAAGTAAAGATAATTATCACATTAGGCTGCATCACAGAAACCATAAGATAGTGTCTGTTCGTCACTGTCATAACAGTTTCACTTCTCTAGAATCTTCCCATATCATAAAAAATAAGTTCCGAAATTATTAAGAAGTTCCAACGAATGTTTTGCCTTAAACGCTAACTTCTGTCTTGCAGGACAAACAGCAGTACATTTTTGCATCACTGCAATAAACCTAAGAAAGCCATTTTCTTTGAAGGTCCAAGGCAATTTTGGGAAGCAGCGCTTAACCCTCCATCTGTGGTGACATAAATTTGGGACCAAGTCAAAGGCTATAAAACCAATAACCTGATATTTTATTTTCCTTGCTACAAACAATAAGATTAGTAAAAGTTGAGCTGACCTACATTGTCAGGGCATAAACAAATATGAGTTCATGTACAACTGTAGTACACTAGCTGAAAATGATAGAAAGGATACTATCCTCAGTAGGAGAAATAATTTACTCATTGACCAGCTAACACTCTCTGACTGACACTAATTCTGCACTCAAACATCCAAGCTAAGGCAGTTTCATGATTGACATTTGAATATATTCCTATAGAGACAACATGCCCACAAATGGTGTCTTTGCATTCATCTTCCCTCATAACTGCAGGGTTAGACATATTGATATTTAGTGCTGCCTCTGTGATGCAGAGCGGCCATTTTGTGCCAGAGCACTTGCCACAAGGACTTCTAATTAGCCTGGCAGACTGGGAGGCGATAAAAAGGACCAATGGAGAGCCGGGCCAGACAGCACGATAAACGTGCCTTGTGCTTCTTCAAACAAGCTCTGTCAGAACTTAAATAATTATGGTGAGTCGGGGCCCTGATTTTCCAACCCCTGTAACTGTAAGAGCGCTTATCATGTACGAATAGCAAAGACTAGTCATTTTCTAACTAGCAAGCACTATTAGCAAGTGGCGGGTTTGTTATCCAGAGCCAAAATGAATTGGTCTTAATTCCCTTGTGCCCACGGAGACTTCAGGAGAAACTTCTGCAGCTTCTGTTATAGCACACATTTCCTTTTTATTCTGCAATATGATGGAAACATCTGATCCAGGCCAAGCTGGGTTTATGCAGAGGGCAGCGGGTCAGATTTTATATCACGCATGTAATGAGGTGGTTTCTATAAAAAAAACTAATACATTTTGTTACATAAATACACCGGACAATGTCACATATTTTATATTTCGTTTTCATGAGCTCAGCAGACTGACTTATCTTTAGAAAAAGAAAATATGAATTATTTCTGTAAAGCAGAAAGGTCATTTCAGTAGACCTGTCTTACCACTTGCTTTGCCTGCATACCTGTTGAGAGGTTTGTTGGGACCACGGAAAGGGCCGGTCAACCCATCAGGCAACATTGGCGGCCTTCTGAGAGAAAACCGACTTGGCAAACCGCCGGTGCCACCGCTGGCATTCCCCAGGCACCGGCACTGAAGCTCGCTTAGGGCGCCTCGTGGGCTTTGACTGGAACTGACCGCACGTCTCAAAATCCCATGGCCCAGATGCACTTATAACAGTAAACGTGTCTCAGCAGGTCAGGAGCCTTTCCCTATGTATCAGAGAGTCAGCCATGGCCAGCGCCACACTCCCTACAATATTCTGAGTGATGCCAACATCCTGTTGACACAGTCCCAGCACTAGCAGCCTATTGTGAAAACCTAACTGAGGACAGGGTGAAAACCTTAGCAGGCATGCTCTGTTTTGGGTGGTGGCATTTTAAGGTAAACCACAGCTGGTACCTATCACTGTGTGTAGGTGATGATAACTTGAGTTTAATTCTGCTGTCCAGAGATATGTGTAACACAGGCCAGAGTTCATGTTAACAAAGCTGAAAAAGAAAGCATTCAGCCAAACCAAAGGGGGGTCATTGTAGTTATTAAGCACATATGTAAACCTTTACAAATATTTGGATTTTATTTAGTGCTGTTTTTTCTGGTTTTTAGTGTTCTCCAAAGAAAAGTTCATAAAGAAAGTTCATATCTAAAATATGTAATATTTTACTCAGTTATCAGTAAAGTACTACAAAGAAAGAAATGAATGAATGAATGAATGAATGAATGAATGAGTGGCATGCTCCTGAAGGAAAATGCAGGGTTACAGCTGCAAATAAACCACATAATATAAATAGATAAAAATAAGAACAAGTTGGTAATGAACTTCAAAAGGAGACCCATGTACCTGAGTACAGACCTATGGAATAAATGCATTTAGTCTCCCACTGCAATGAGAGAATCCAACTGTGTCTTTTCCTGTAATATAACCCAACTCCAGAGACCATAATAAACATAAACTGTCTCTCTGCTTCTCTAGATGGATGAGGTCCTCTTAACAGTGAGAGATAGTTATCTCGAAGCAGAAAGAAGTAAAGAACGATGTTAAAGAAGTCTTCCGATTATTGTTATGTAGATGAAAATATATCAGAATTTTCCAGGGCTGATGTTGGCAGCAGAGTTTAGGTGATGCAAGAGGCTCAGTGAGACACCTGTCATTTAGTGTCTAATGTAAATGTCTCTGGCCATTTGCGGCATGTTTGTAGCTCATTGGTATCGGTCCCTGCCCTGTACGCCAGCTCCGGAATCGCTTAGAGACAGAGGCGCCCATAATATGCATATGATACACATACCTAGCGTAAGGAGTAACGCTTTTTAAATCCCAGTTTTAATTGTGAGGCTGTTACTGAGGCTTTGAAAGGTACGTTTGTCATGCTCATTGATATGTAAGGCATTTGTAAATTCTTTGGCAGCTGACAATGGGATCACATTAAAAGAAACCGTTTAAATCATCTGCTTAAAACCAGGCAGATTTTTAAAAGGACAGGAAAGCTTGTTTCTGTGCAATATGATATGTTGTTTGATTTGTTTGTCTGTGACTAATCATAGCCTAATCAGAGCAGGTTGATCATGGGAACAGATTCAACATCAGAAAACAGCAGATAATGGCACGTGTTCATTGTGCCAATCCAGTGTAGTATTCACTTCACTGCACAGTTTTATGTTTGAATACATTTAGCTGCAGATACACAAACATATAGCTGCTACCTCTCGCTCTTGGATGAATTTGTTCATGGCAGCCAATCAGGGCCAAGTGACCTAGATAGCTCAGCCCCAGCACGTGTCGCCGTGTGGGCCTGTGTCGCCGTGTGGGCCCGTGTCGCCATGTGGGCCCATATCGCTGTGTTTCCCACCTCGGCATGTGACTGTAGATACTGCTGTAAAAATCGGGAATCGGCATATGACAGAGCCCGACCGCAAACCGTACTGCAAATCCAAATCAACTTAATGGAACAAAAACAACAACAGGACGTTTGTGACCCACGTGCAAAAACCACTTTTGAACTTGCTGTGGTTTTTTTCTGCTAGTGTATTTTGTGAATTCTCTGGGGGTGTGTTTTGTGAATAAATATGTGGTTCGTAATGCTTTGAGGGATGGTCTCTGTTTCCATGTAGTTGCAATAATTTCAGTTGTTGCATCTTTGTGGTTTGTGAGTGACTGACGTTGTGGGACTGCTTGGCTTATTGGAATCTAAGCCCCAAGGCTGCTTCTGTACGTGCAGAGGAGCTGCATGGAGCAGAGCTACACAGCATCCTGTAAAGTCTGTGTCTGCTGAAGGTGACAAATCACCGTTTGGGAACATGAGGCATCAGTTCAATACAGCTTCTCACAGAAGTAATTTTCTTTCAAGTCACAATTGCAATTAAAACCATTTCTTTTGCATTTTTGAATATGATATACTTCGAATTGTCTGCAGTGCATTTACATTTTGAGTCGTACACTACACTTCTGCAGTGCGTCTACTTTAATTACAGTGTATCTTTCTCCCTTATTTATTATTCATCTATAGCTACTCCCGTGCGTGTTGGTTATGGCTGCCAACCATTGTATCCATTAAAATCGCAACAGCATTAGACTGTCTTTCCTGTATGCCTCTTTGTAATGTGTGTTCATGAGGTCAGTGTCCACTGACCCACTAAACAGCGCCTGTGCTGATAGTCTGCGAATATCTCACCAGCGCCTCACAGATTGCACAGTGCAGTAATGAATTTAATCTCCAGCTGTGAGCTTTTACTCAGAAATGACCAGTAGTTTGTTACTCTCCCTGCCATCAACAATGACACCCTGCCACTCTCCTACAAAAAGCCATCTTCCTGCTGCCTAAGTCGGGCCTTAGCCTTGGCCAGTGGGCCTTGGACACTCACACTGGCGACTTGTTCACCTTTGTAGAAAGCTGTCTTGGGGATACGGTACACCCAAACAGAGGCCTACATCACACTACACGCTGGCTGCTCTGTGCTGTTCGGTGGGGAGATTAAGTGATAAGCTCAGGGCAGGTAAAGCGGTAGTACCAGGGCGGGCGTACACGCTGCGCCGAGTCTGTTTCAGTTGTTGCACGGTACCGTCGGCTTGTCTTGCTGCAAACAGTCACCGACACCCTCCGCTGCTCCTCCCTCCCGTGTTCCTAAGGCATCGCTTTCTGGATAGTTAGAGGGCTGAAATTTTGCTCTTATGTAACAGGCCGTTATGTGCCATCGAAGCCTCAGAGTCACTGGCGGCCATCGCTGTCCATCTGCTGCTTTTCGCTTCACTATCGCTTAATGTCCCCGCGATGCTCCGAGCCCACTACCCGTCCATTCACCCGCCGACATGCCCACCCCGGTTCCTGCCACTCCCTGCACTCGTGTTCGCGGTCACACACTCCTCGTTTCATCCATGTTTTTGTCGATGCTTTATTACCCATGCCTGCCGAGCCCCCCCACCCCACTTCCCCGCCTTTTTGATAGCAGGATGCCGATGCAGCTCTTCCCATTTAGCTGCTGCCACAGAGGCTACGGCTCGGTCAGCCCTGCGTACGGCACACCTGTGCACGCAGCAGCGCTGGGTGCGCAGCGGCTGTGTCTCCACGGGGGAACTTATGATGCTGACCCAGCGAGGCGTCGACGGTCTGACATGCACACTTGTACTGGCGTGTAGCTATCAGAGTGCACACACAGTCCACGCTTATCAAAAATGGCTGCGTCTTTAATCAGGATGCAATCATTTTAACGCTTATCACTGGTTTGACTTTGCTGACATGAATGGACAATATACAGTAACAATACACGCTTAAGACCTGAAGCAGAATAATCAGGAAGTTCTGGTGCTCAGGGAGAACATCATTCTACCAGATTTTGGGGGGAAAAAGATTTGGATTCCTCAGATAAATCATCTTCCCATTGGAGAACTACTAGCATGTACCAGGGAAGATAAAGGGAGATAGAATAAAGGTTGCCTTACTGTTTCAGTGGCCTCCGTCCATCTCTGGTGATATGTCGACACACATTTGCAAGGTTCACAGACGGAGTGTGCAGTCCTCGCTCAGTACTGGTACAGCAACATCCTCATCCCTCTGTCTCTCTTTGGCGGTGAGTGTGCGTGCCTGAGCGCGCGTGTGTATGCGTGTCACTGTGTGTGTGTATGTGTGTGTGTATGTGTATGTGTGCGATACCGCCTTTGCGCCGTTCCCCCTTTCGTTAGCTTCAAGGCAGTCGGGGCACACTGCGGCGATGGGGGAGGAGTGTGTGTGTGTGTGTGTGCTCGTGTGCGTGCGTGTGAGCGTTTGAGAGACACGGAGGGAGGGGTGACTGAGGAAGGAGAGAAGGGAGGAAGAAAACAAGGACTCAAATTAAGAAAGAGATGGGTAAAGCAGGAGAAGAGCAGCGAGGAGGATCATGTGCTATCACTGTCCAGGAAAATTAAAAAAAGAAAAAATGAAATCCCGTTCTGTCCTTGAAAAAACAGGAGGATTAAATCCCCATAAAACAAGCGGAGTAGTCCAAAATATTCTGGAAGGAGCAGAACTCGTACATGTGCATACGACCACAGCAGCAAAGCTGTCAGTCTGTCATTGTCCTGATATTTAGCGTTCTTACCAGGCAATGAGATGTGGGTTCACAGAGAGAGAGAAAGAGAGAGAGAGGAGAGCAGGGGA
>JAODLD010000046.1:19898523-19913350 GCA_026781065.1 Mormyrops boulengeri
AAGGGGAGGGGCAGGGAGGGGAGGCGAGGAGAGGGGAGGGAGGGGAGGGAGGGGAGGGAGCAGATAATGGCTGTGGATGAGAGAGTAGGTTGTAGCGTAAGGTGCTGTTTCCGTGCCAACAGTGCCTTGTGACAGGGGCACCACAGCAGCAATCAGGAAATTGCTCATCTTTTTCACGAACAGCTATAAACAGAAAAGTGGAAACTTCACCTGCTCCCTCATCTTGTGATCATTTCGGAAACGGTGCAATATATAAGAACAGCAAGCACATCTGCCCCTGTTACAGGATTCATTTTAAAATGTGCTCCCCTCATTAACCCTGGGTCCTGGAGGTGACGGGGCTCGTCTCTTAATGGCCTCACAGAGCTGCCCGCAGTATTTTATACCATATTTTCAAGCCAGCCAGTGGGATACTTTGTTTTGAAATATTCTTGTGAAACCAATCAAACAGCTCTTGCCATTTTTTTATGTTTGTGAGATTTTTTTCCCAGCGAAACTCACTCACTTCTCTATTTTGTAATGCCATTGGTTAATCTTTTATTTCTGCAAAGTGTTGTGAAATAATAGCAGTACTTTTCCGTATTCAGTATTAACACTAATATTCTGTGCATTGCATTAATGCGTACGTTAACAGAAAAAAATGTTGCATAATGCTGTTGTGAAAAAGCAAACTTTTCTTAGCGTGAATAAAGCATTTGAACCTTACAGCTAAATTGATTTTGCAAGTTAAACCATTTCCTGCAAGATACCATCAGCGCCCAGGGTGATACATAAAAGGGAGAGATTGCATTTCTCTGTGTGAGTGAATCATTAAGTCAAACCAATATCTTGGCTTCTGTGAATACAGAGGGTTATCCGGTGCATACCAGTAACTTTTTAACATTAATACTTATTGCTTGCAGTAGTTTTTATACACTGTAGTCATAGTCACCCAGCTGCTTATATCAAAGAAATTCAGAAGGGACTTTTGCTCTGCACCAACTGGCAGAGACTAACGTGTCATCAGACCTTTCAATTTTTATTTTCAGTTGCTACATTTAAGCACGAAACGGCCACACTAATGTATCGAAGGGCAAGAAATCTGTTTTATTTTGATACTGCATGTACAGCCTAAAGGCGCAACCTTTGGAGCCTTCACACAATCCATAACTTCGAGTCAGTGCCTTTGCTGACAACATCTCATGCTGAAATAGCACAGCCGTAACTTGTAGGATACTGTTCATTAGCAGTGAGACAGGTGGTGGGAGACAGACGGCCTGAACCATCCTAAAAGTTGCTAGTGGAGCAGTGTGTTTTTGGGATTGGTCTCCATGTGCCAAAGGTCACCAGTTTAAATCCTGTAACTGGCTGAGTGATGGGCCCTTGAACCAGGCCTTTACACCTTAACTGCATCGGGGACTCTGACTGACCCTCCTCGCTTATCCTTACTTGTATGATGCTTTGGATAATAACATCTGCTAAATATGTAAATATTGTGTCTGAGATGATGAAATAAAGAAGTGGGATCTTCCAAAACTGAATGCAGCGAAATTAAGCAGTAATCTTCTGTATTCCAAAGAGCAAGACCACCGGGCCCTAACTGTATATTCTTTCAAGAAAAATACCTGGGCCCTCATTTAAACAACACTTTCTGTCCACTTTCTCTATATATTTTGAATCCATGGTATAAAGTTTCAAGTTCAAGTTTTAAAGCGTCATGCTCAAGGATAAATTATCCAATGGAATACTTACATTTATTCTGTAGACTAAGGACAATAAGAACATCAATAAATACTGACCTTCTGAAACTGGTTGTTATATTCAGGGATGGGGGGGGGGGGATCTGGAGCTTATGGGTGTAAGGCAGGGAGCGACCCAGGATGGGGCACCAACCCATCACAGGGCACACTCACACTCCAGTTAACGTCAGCATGTTTTTGGACTTTGGGAACCTGAAGAAAACCCCATGATGACATGGGGAAAACATGCAAACTCAACACACCTGGAGCCATGGCGGAGACCTGAACACTGCTCCCAGAGGTGTGGGACAACAGTGCTAACCACTGCATCGCTGTGCCGCTCCCAATAAATGTTAATGAACAATAAATAACAAATATCACCACTGTAGACAACATACCACATACACATTTGCAAAATTTAATTAAAATTAACTGATGAACTGAGGAAATAATTAATCCTTGGACATTAATTTAAAAGCATATTCTTTCTCTGGGCTCCATAAATGCATGATTACTCCCGCAAAGATGATGGCCCCTTTCAAATCTGCACACATTAACTTTAAAAATCTCCCTCTAACTCCCCCAGCCGCTGTCAGCATCCTGCCCCTCTAATCCCTAATCCTGTGAAAGCCTGTCAGACCAAAGAGGGCTGCTTTGATCAGGATTTTACATCTTGCAGGGTTACTCTGTTGGCAAATGCCGACCCAATAGCGCTCGGAGGGCCTGGAAAGCCATCCCACGATGCATCCTACCCCCCAGGTTTGCTGAACTCCCCATGTATTCAGTAGAACTATCATTAGAAGAACATTTTAAAAACATGGTATCATATTATGGGGAGCCATTTGTTCATTTCTTCTGTCGTGCATTTGTTTCTTCTCCATATTAGAGAGAACAACTATGTATGCATGAATTCTGCTAAGATACACTGAAATGAGTTCACCAACATATCATCAAATGCACAAACACAACATGGTACAGCTACATTTTTTAAATGCTCTGGGATCTGGGCATTTTTCCATAATATTTTTACCACTAGTTAGTAGTCTAGTAGTACTTCTCACAGCCAGCCAGAGCACAGTTACTCATGCCTCATGTTACTGAAGACTTAGCAAGCAGATTTTTAGTGTAAGTCTTTGAGAAGGAATAAACAGCTCTGAAGCAGTCATGCTTTCCTGTGTAACACTGTAATTTATCAGGGGCAGTACAAAGTTACCATAAGCAGCTGTCATTTCCTTCCTCCTGTCACATATTGCTGAGTCACACCTTACGGTCATTACAGACAGCATGTATAACTGAGCCCACAACACTACAACCTTTAGAAAACCTGCATCCACCTGAAAGTTATGTGAGGTTGTGCAACGCATGAGCATTAAACTCGTAACATACTGTACTTTCAAATGTAGTGAAACGTACTTTAAATGAGTGCAGTTTGTGACAGCATAGAAATATGACAACATCCTCACAACGTGCGTAACATCTTGAGGATGACCACAGCACATATGAACCATTAGTGATAAAGACGTGTAAATGAATCCCTATTGTTACTCTAATCATGCAGCACCTTATCTTTATGCTTGCCACCTGACAGCAGTTTGAAGAATTTCACAATCTTATGATGAGCCAAGGCTGGGGCAGGGAGGAGGGCTGTGGTGTTCCGTCTTAGAGTTCTCTAGGAGCAGACGCTGCAGGGAGACCGACGAGGCCCGGAACAGGAGTTTTACTTTATCCAAGTTCTGTTAGCTCCAGTGACATGCTTGCTGTAGTTGTGTGTGTCTAGAATCTGTGTGCTGACAGCTTCATTCTGTTGTTAATGAACAAATTTAAATTCATATTGATCAGTCTGATGGTATTTAATAGCATTTAGACAGCCTACTTTAAATTATCTGTTTACTTAGAGACAGCCATAGTGGTGCAATGGTTAGCACTGTTGCTTCACACCTCTGGGACCAGGGTTTGTGCTCTGGTTGTGTGGAGATTATATTGTATTCTCCCCATGTCATTGTGGGGTGTCCTCTAGGTACTCTGGTTTCCCATCATAGCTCAAAAACATGCAGAGATTAATTGGAGTTACCAAATTGTCCATAGGTGGGAATGGTGTGTGAGTGTGCCCTGTGATGGGTTGGTGCCAGATCCTGGGTTGTTCCCTGCTTTGTTCTTATTGGCTCGGGACCCCCTGCCACCCTGAATAGGACATGTGCTTATGGAAGAAGAATGAATGGATCAGGCCCATTACTTTTTCAGTCCTGAATTTTGCAAAATGATTACCTTCGTTTTCTTCTGTACACTATATCCCACAAATGATCATACTAAATTCCATATCAAAAATACACAGAAAAAGTGAAAATCAGACGGGTGTCAATCATTTTTTAAAAGGTACACAAATTTCCCCTAATTAACAGGCAGCAGAACAGGTCTGAAATGGGCCTTTGGCAATTCCACTATCAGTACTTCCATTAACCATTAACTACTCTTCACATTAAACCTATTGGGAGAGAACAAACTACTTGTTTTCTTACATGTTCTTACATGAAACTGATTGTGCTCTTGCAATCACAGACATATACTGAACAGGCATAAATAATTTAGCTGTGGACTTTTGGGCACAATGAACATATAAGAGCCGTCAAAATGTAAGCTTTCTTCATTTTCCAGCGGTACAATTCTTACAGCCAACATCAAACAGCTGATGTCACATGGCCAGGGAAGTGGTCGGGGGGGTCGTGCTTTATTTTCAGCATAAGCTAATTTCCTACGCTTCTGCAGGACATGGAGCCCTGGCTGTGATGTGATAGATAAATAAGAGTGAAATATATTAATATGACTGCAATTAACACTTACAACAAGCTAATCTAAATGCCATAGACTTGCTAAATCATGCTGTATGGTGCAGCATAAGCTTGAAGTGGTGCTATGTTTGATTTATCCAGCATTGTGTTTCCTCCAGTGTCACAAAGTACCCCTCAGAATGAAACTACAGCCTGCTGATTTGGCTGATCTTCAGGTTGGGGAGCATGCAGTGGTACAGCCCATCGCCACACCCACCACAAGGCGAAACACCTTGGGATCCTTGTTAGCGACCCCCCAGGCTGACATGCGGTACAATACCACCCTCCCAAAATGGCTGTCTATCTGCCACAGCCAGATGTTACGTGGGTGTCCCCTTGGCCTGGTCCAACCATGTGGATGAGGATCCTGCGAGCAGGATCACCCTCAGGGAATCGCGCCACATGGCCATAGTGCTGTAACTGATGCTCCTTCACCATGCAGGTAATATGCCTCATTCGGGACTCCTTGAGAAACCGCTTGTTCAACACAAAATCAAACCAGCAGTACCCAAGGATTCTCCGAAGAGACACAGTACCAAAAGAGTCCAGTCTTTGTCTCAGGTCTCTGGTCAGAATTCACAAGATGGGCACTCCTGTAGACCCTGCAGTTCTGGGGGAACCTCCAACATCTGCCCACGAGGATGTGATTGATCTCTTTCGCTGCACCACCAGTATTGGAGTACCAAGTCTAACAAATTGGCTCAGGGCACTGGAACCATGATCCAGCGACCTGCAGCCCCTGACCTTTCGCAAAGTCAAGGAACATAGAGCCACTTTCACCCCAGTCTCCAGATCCATGGGGACCAGCACAATCCTCATAGCCGGCTCTGTCAGTGCTAGTGGTCGCAGTGAAGTCACCCATGACCAGAGGAGAGTTAACTCATGGACACCCATCAACCACCAAGCGAAGCTGCAAGTAAAATGTCTCCCTCAACGAAACATCACTCACTGTGGTCAGAGCATACACTGAGACAACAGACAAGACACCCAAGGAGTACCTTACCCTGAGCCTCATAATACGCTTGTTGAAAGGAGTGACATCGGACACCATCGGAAGGAGCCGATCTGCTACAGCAACAGCTACTCCCTGAGTATGACATAAGACCAACCAGACCAAAAGTAGGTTATACCCACCTGGCCACTCCCTGGTCTGCGTACCTCAGAGAGTACCGCCACTGAAATGCGGAGTTTAGCTCCTCCGACAGCAGAGGAACATGGTCATCATGCTGGAGAGACAAGACATTCCACGTGCATACCAGGATGGGCCTCCTCAGATTAGGACCCGAGTGCTGTGCAATGCCTCAGCACCACATCAGTCCTGCACAGAGCAGAAAAACATCCTGTCTGCTTTGTCCACAGCTGTGTGAAGTTTTTACGGTGGCTGGAATGCCAATCTCACTACATCACAAAACAAGCCACTGAGATTACCATTAATATTGGATCACATTGATATGAAGTAACCTTACATAAGACTTAACCCGAAAAACTGGCCTCTCCACTCTCTGCTTTGAAAGAGCTTCTTTGTCAAAACTGCAACGTCACTTCTGAAATTCAAATTAAAATTAGCATTCACAGCATTTCTCTAGTGTGAGAATGACTGCCACTGTCATGTGAAATGCTGCCAGCAGCTGCATCCAACATGAAAGCCCATTCACACCCCCATCCAGGACGCAGCTGTGTGTGTGCGCGCAGAGCAGCCCTAAGGCTGTGCCAATAAGATGTGCACCGTTCTGACAGATCTGCTGTTTTGCCCTCCCCCAGCTCAGTCCTCCATTTCCTGAGGTCATACTGGTGTTGGGACCGATCACGTAACTTGACATTATCAGAAGTTACATGTCCCTGATGTGCAATTTTTTAATGTGTCTGATGCTTTGTGACGCTGCCTGTTTGCCCACTTAAAACTCTACCAAGTTCCATATCCTGATACATCAGACCTACTCATAACATGTCTTCCAGAACTATGAATGTGAAGGACCTCTGGTCTTCCATCTTTTCAGCTAAAGTTCCTATAAACAAGGGCTCTGTGTCGAGTTAATGTTCTCATACACGAGAGCTACATCATCTGAGCTAATGTTTATATAAACAGCCGATTGCGATTCTCAGGTTTAATTGTGAAAGCAATATCCCTACACACACTCAATCAAACTGCATGACCTGCACCTACCAACTCACAGAATCATAGCCCGTTTACATTCCTCAGTTCATCATCATTTATCAGAAACTCACATCTCTGAATCAGAATTTTCTCCTATTCCAATTTTCCACTCACCGTCCATCACTAGAGGGATGCTCCTCAGAAGGATTAATTTGATTTCAGTCAGAACTCCAGAAAATAGAGATATTCAAGGAACTCAAAAGGAAGACCTATCATAACTCTTTGCACAGTGAACTGACACAGAAAATCCTATACCTCTCGTGCACAAATGATGAGATCCCTGGTTTTTAAGAAGTCATATATCATGCTGACTTTGTTTGGGTTCCTATGATGCTACTAATCCATAATATACAACACACCCACTAACATGATGTAACTCTCCATAACTGGCACATGGCACAACCCACTTTAACACCTTCTGAGACAGTATAACTTTTTGAGCAGTATACGAGATTGAACGGTTCCCGGTCTGCCTGTTGTACAAACAGATTCTGATGAATACTTCATCAACTTGGGCCACATCTGCTCGTAGCAGATGAACCCACTCAATGTTTCTCATTGAGCTTGTCAGGGTTTCACGCTGAGCTCAGCCAACTTTAAAGGCCATGTGCTTTAAAAGTGCAGTTAGGGAGCAATCAAAATTCAAAATAAAACAACATGACGAGTGTGTGCTATTCAAATAAATCTTTGATTATGTCATACCATGCATATTTTTATGTATGGATTACATATTGTTCTTGCCAGCATAATTTAGAAATATTATGATATTAAGAGGCAAGCTGCATAAATTGTGGTTTTAAAGCTAACATTGAGCATAATATGCATTTCAAATTGTACAGGATTCTTTTTAAAGTAAACTGATCGACTTGAGGTTTTAAATCACAAGGAAATCTATTCCGTTATTCACTAGAGAATACACACAACTTCACAGCCGAGAGCATATTTAAACTGGCAAACCTAAATGTATTTGGTAATAGTGCCATATAAAATATGCTTAATATGCTTTAAAATTAAAAATGAACTAGTTGTGCTTTTGAAAACAAAATAAATGATGCTACAAACTGAAACTAATTTTTAAATTAAAACTGAAACTAAAACCCATATTAAATACAGCAAGTGCCTCCATTTAATTAATTAATCATTGCAGCCAGGTGTGGATATATGTCAGTCAGACACCCAGCTGGACTCTAGCAATTGAATTATTGCAAACAATCTAGGTAATAAAGGTGATGAAGTTGACTAAATACCCTTAAACAGTAAGCATTAAATATTTTTCTTCAAAATATATACCCTGACATCTTAGCCATGTATAATTCATTCAAATGAAATACTAAGAATGTTTTATTTGAAATATGATGTATCCAGTTTGTTGTCAATTCAGCCTTCAGGAGGAACAATGTTATTTAACAGAAGCTCAGTAAATTAAAAGCTAATACACAAGTAGACATGTGTTCTGGTACTGTGAACTAATTTTATTCATTCACACAATCTATTCTCCAGTTATATAGCGGAAGATCTCAGGCTAAATGCATTGGGAAAGTACTTTTAAGGTTATCAGCCAATTTTTACGGTTGAATCTGACTTGTCATTCCATCAGAATTGATTTGGGTATCAATACTCCATGATTTTATTCACATGAAAGCCATGATGTGCCCAAACAGATCAGACATTTAATTTCTTAAACCATCATGGTAGAGACAAACTCACACATGCTTTTCTCATCTTTAGTGACAACTGTGATATATTAGCTCCAGATACAGTTGTCCAGTAAGTAAATATATAGTTACAGGGGTCTTCTGGGTAGGTCAGTAGTCTAAGCTAGATAGTATGTGTATATACCATTACTGATTTCAGTAAAAGTAGACCATTGAAAAGCTTTCAGATTAAAGTTTGCTATTATAAAAGCGTATATTCCATGGTCTGGTGGGATTAAAGCCAGATAGTCCATGGTGGGTCGATTGGTAATTTCATACGTTTAACCAGCTTGATTTTTTTGTATGCGAGCAGAGCACAGGGTTGTAGAAAAATGAACAAATACAGTTTATTTTTGGATATAAACAAACCCTTCAATGTTCTGTGGTCCAACCCTAAAATTTCTTCCTGCTTTTTTTCCCTCAGGATTAGACTGCTGGAGTATTCAAAGACTGTAATACTCAAAGACTGTAATACTCAAAGACTGCAACATTTCTGAATTCAGTAGCATGGGTCAGCACCGTAAGAATATAGATTGATCGCTTTCCTGGGGTTTACCTACTGCATTTTCATTCCAAAGTTGTTACTTTAGTACTCCTATCCCAAATATGCAAATGCTAAATAGACTTGTTACACTATGCCTATGAGAGCAGCGTGACTAGAGAGGATTTAAAAACTAAGAAACCAAATTTGTGCTGGATTAAACTCTCAGACAATCTGTATTATGGTGCCCTTATGAAAGATGCTTCGAATGCTTGGATAAATATCAAGGAAACAACTGCAAATCAGGAATATTATATACCAAATCATGCATTTAACAGCCTCCTTTGTAGCATTACAACTAGTGTTATTCATTGGTTTTTCATCTTTTCTCTCCATTCTGCTCTTAGCCAGTCCGCTATGCACTCCTCTGTTGAGTGTACTTGACCCAGGGCTCTTACGTCCAGCCTCATTCTTTTTCATTTTTCCTGCCCATGAGTTCTCCTTCACTCCCTGGTCCTGCACTGCTCTTTGCAGGATTGAAAAAAAAATCTTTCTAGAGACAAATCAGGGTTTTGTTAGAAACCCAGAATATAATTTACTCCCGCTCCACTGGTATTTGATATACAGTACCAGTCAAAGTTTGGACACGCCAAGCAGCCTATAAAGGAGAGTGATAGTGTCACATGACCTGGCCACCTGACCAGAACACAGTGGAAGTGGTTTTGGAGAAGTTTGACCAGAGAATAAAGGAAAAGTGGCCAATTAGTGCTCAGCATATGTGGGACCTCCTTCAGGACAGCTGAAAAATCATCCCAGGAGGCCACCTCATGAAGCTGGAGTAGAGGAGATAGTAGGGTCAGCCAGTTCCTGGGGGAATTGGGGTTAAGGACCTGGCTCAGGGGCCCAATGATGGGATCACTCTGCCCACCCAGGGATTTGAACCGACAACCTTCTGAGTCCCAACCCATACAGCTGCCTGCCCAGCAATTTTTTTTTTGTTACTTTTTTGGTCAGTGCATAATTACATGTATGTTATTTTATAGTTCTGATATCTTTAAAATTATTCTAAAATGTAAAGAATAGTACAAATGAACCTTTTTATGACTGATAATGTATATTTTAAAGTGTTTCAGTTCTTAAACTTTTTTGATTCAGTCAGTTTCAGATCAAAATAATATTTCCCGCTTCACACTAACTGTTGCTATCTATAGTATATAATTACTATAGTGTAACGCTAAGAGGCAGCAGAAGGGTGATAGTTAAAAGTAACGGCTCTAATCTCATATGATACCTCTGTAGCAGCCAAAAAGCTTCCCCTTATTTCAGTTTTGTACAAACAATAAATATCTTTATTTCTGATATTTTCCTCTATCTGAAGCTTTTTTTCTCGCTCTCAAGCAATTACATGAAAAGGCATTGTCTCCAAGTCAGTGGAAAAATTGTTGCTTGAAAGGTTTCACACTGTTTGTCATTTTTCTTGCAAATATAATGTAATGCCGTCATCCTCTGTTTACTGGGATTCATTTTCATTTCATGTGGCACTTTGTGAAGGTTTTCCATTACACGGCAGCTACCTGTCAGGCATAATGAAGCATTCAGGGAATTTGCTGGCTTCCCCCTCACCCATCTGTCTGTGGGCTCTGTCTACGCCAGGCGCGAACTGTCTGCTGTCTCTGGGTCTGGTGCAAAGACTAGTGATGAAGCTCTCCAAGCAGGAGGAGGAAGAGGAGGAGATCCAGGGCCTGATCCTGGCCACACTCAGCAGCTGTGTGCGTGTGGATGCCAAGCCTGCATTGGCCAGCGACGGAGTCCCCATCCTGCACAACCTGCTTTCTCACCCATCATCCAGCATTCGCAGTGCTGCAGCTCGTGTCATGGTGGCCATCAGGTGGGCAGCAATGCGCGCGCGCACACGCGCACACACACACACACACACACACACACACACCTGTACATGCACATGGCAGCATTGACAGTCTGCCTAACTGGAAAAAAAACAACACTTGCATTCTCATACAAGCACTTAAGTAGTCTTTCACTGAATACTCACAAACAGAGGTGGGGATTTCAGGTCCAGAGAGTACAAATCCAGACCAAGATTTTCTTTCAACCAACCAACATAAAGAGTCACAGTCACAGAGAACTCAACTGGTTGGTTGAAACTAAATCTTAGTCTGGATTTGTACTCTCTGGACCTGAAATCACCACCTCTGCTCACAAGCAACCTCGAGAGGAGAATGTACATCTAACAAGAAAATAGTCTTATTAAGCTGACCTGACATGCTGAATTCGGAACAGATAATTACTGTGGAATTTAAAATAGAACGATGGGGCCTGAGGGTAAATGTTGTCATAAATCTTTTTTTGTGGATAACTTCCCTAAGTGATTTTGGGACGATGAGAGGAATTGTAGGTAATGGTTTCCATTTAAATCTGTATCGTCTCACCGAAATCACAGAGAAAAGTTCAGAAAAAAATTATCTGGAAGCAGTCAGTTTTTATGAGGTGGCTATGGTGACGTGATCCTGCTGAGTACATTAATAATGCATACATTAATCTGCTGGACGCATTTCCAGATTTATTGTATTCTGTGGAATTCTCTTAATGCATTTATGGAAGTGCTTGCTTTGGGTTCAGTCACCACAAAGGGGTATTCATTTTAGCTGTCTGCTAGATCAGTCTCCATTACTTTCGCAGGCAGCTCACCCCTTGGTTCCATGAGCCATTGCAGCCAAACAGACACATCCTGCTGAAATCGGCTTTCTTTGTCTGTACATAATGCATTGGAAAAGCCTAGATGAACCAAAAGTATAAATAACTTGTATATATGTTTTGTTAATGTATGAGAACATTACAAAAGTAGAAGTGTCTCACCATAGCTCTATGAACTGGATGGGGGCATTAGTGTTAGATAATTGATGCTACAAGGAGACATTGATGCTTTCTGTTTAGAAGCACATTTTCAAGACTAGGGCAGGATAAAAAGAAAGCTATTGAGTGTTTGGTGACTATGGTAGATATGATGGATGTGACTGTCTTTCTGGAAGTGTCCCACGTGAAGGGAAGGACATGCTGTGTGAGGAAGAGGTTCTCCCAGTCTTGGTCAAATTACTGTGTGACAGTGACCCAGAGGTCAAAGCTAATACTGCTGGCACCATTATGAACACAGCGGTCATCACAAAAGGTATGTAGCCAAAGACGGGGAATCTGGAAACGCCTGTACAGAAGAAGAGAGCACAGCTGGCAGAGGAAGTGTCAAATTACCTGTTGGCATTATTATTACTGCTATTGTGGAGGGATACATTCAGATATACATTATATGTTATGCTGATAGACTATAGAATGTTGACACGTATTGTTTTGCTCTATATATTGCTGAATATCAGTATAACTGTGACATGATTGTTTGTTTTAACAAACAATTTAACATGATGCCTTTTGTGCTCACAGCCTTACTATATCTACTATATTTAATCATATTATATAAACATAAGTAGTAGTAGCAAGGTCATGTCTGTGTTACAGGAATTGCACTTTAGTCCTTCACTTTTAATTTTGGCTTGATCCGTCTCTTTTATCTTGTTTGCCATTGGGTTACAATTTCCTTATGCCCATTTTTGGTCCTGTCCAGGGAAGTATCAGGCCCTAAAATCTGGCGCCATCCCCCCACTGTTGGCCCTGGTGACCAGTGAGGACACGGCCGTGTGCGCAAACGCGCTGCGGGCCCTCACCGTCCTGGCCGAGGTACCGTCTGCTCGCCAGAAGCTTTTGGAGCATGTGCCCATGCTAGAGACACGGTTGAGCCATCCTGTCACCATCATCCGGCAGGCGGCCGCCACAGCCATCGGTGTCATCACCTGGCTTCCCTAGAGGGAGCGCAGCGTGTGGACACCCTCCATGGCAGGCTCACACTGGGAGACACTCCAGCCCTGGTATGCACTCACCACCAGATGGCAGAGTTGTGAATAAAGCTGACATGCTAAGTGCTGGTCTTACGCTCTGTTCCTTAACAGGACTCATTGACAATTCATTTATGATTATGTTGCATTATTTAGCTTGTTCAAGTTTATTATATTTTAATGGACCTGTGGAAAGTTGTAGAAAATGAAGCCTACAGAAGAAACAGTATGACGATAACTGTCATTTAAAGTTTACTTTAAATTTGTGATTCATAACCCTATTCCAAATAGCCTCACCGTGCATGCAGTTCACTTCTGTGTCTGCTGTTATTATGTTTCATAATTATCATTTAACTATTATTATTAACTATCATTATTAAGTAAGTAACTGGCTTTTAAATTTTTAGCTATGTAGCAACACTTAGGTGAAAACACTTGACCTGCTATTCAGTGATCACAGTCTTGCTAGAAAAGCCATTTGTCTACTTTTTTCCTTGACCATTTCTAATCTAGAGAACACTAATGGGTATAAAAACATCACCTAAATATTGGTCTAGAACAATGTATGGCACCATGCAGATGTCACTGTAGAAACTGTACACCAGTGTGGCCTACACACACAGAAATTGGGAAAAATACATCTGTACTTTGTGCAGTGGGTAGCACTGTTATTTTGTACCTTCCAAGCTGGGGGTGCGAGTTCTGCCGCCACTCTGTGTATCTGGAGTTTGCATGTTGTCCCTCTGTTATGGAGATTTGCTTTGGCCACTCTGGTTTCCTCTTGCTCTCCACAGGCATGCAGTTAGCCTAACTGGTGTCTCTAAATTGCCCTCTGCTGCTTGGGATAGGCTCCTGGTGACCCCCTGTTGGATAAGCAGCTGGAAGATAGATGGATATACATGTGTACTTGGAACTAAAATATGTCAATCAATCATTCTTCTAAAATACTTACCCAGTACAGGGTTGTGGTAAGCCTGCAGTCTATTCCAGGAAATAAATGGCTCAAAGAAAGGAAAAGGGGGCAAGTCTGTCACAGGGCACGCAATCACATCAATATAGGCAATTTAGAGACTTCAGTTCAACTAACAGCATAACTGTAGCATTAATACTAATATGTTTATCTGTATTTATGAAGATTGGAGGGGAATAGGTGAAATAGGTTAAACTTTTTGTGAACATAGCAATGAATGTAACTTAACATGGCAATAATGATAATGCATTATAAAATACAGACAATTTATATCTGAAGGAATTTGGAGAGTTGTGTGATAATACATACACATCTGATTTTCGTCAGTGTACTTTTTTTAAAATTATGGGGTCACTAATATTGTGCTGATAACTAATGGAGCTGTGAATGTGGAGAAACGAGCAAAAATTCTACAGTATGTAATTTCTGTTACCCTACCATCTAAATCTATTTAATGTTAAGTAGATGATTATCTTTTCTACTTTCAAAGATAATATTCCAATTTTTTTTTTTGAGTCTTCACCCAGGTTCCACGTGTGTGGAGTTTGCATATTTTCCTTGTGTTGATGTGGGGTTTCCTCCTGGTACTCCGGTTTCCCCCCACAGTCCAAAAACATACTGAGGCTGATTGGAGTTACCAAGTAGTAAAACTGAACAGTTTTGTATAATTTCATAAGTTCAACCTTTCAACAATATTGTCTTATATTTAGACTGGTTTAAAATGCTGAAATTTGGTTGTGTGACGAGCTGTTTTACAGGTAATATAATAAAAATATTAAAATTGGCTGTAGGTGTCATGCTTATTGCATGAAATTATGTAAGAAATGGAAACTGCACGCTAACCAAACACATAAACAAAATGCTTCTTTTGAGCTGTGCTTCTTTTACTCTGTAATGGTACAAGAAAATACCATTACTTTGCCATTACCTTCAGTCGGTTACTCTAAGCAGATTGCATTGAATCCGTCACTATGGTCGCCAGTGATTTGATCTGGTATTACTCATCAGTACACTGTGTGCAGAATTATTAGGCAAGTACTATTTCCGAACATATTTTTTATGAAAAGTTGGGCAGACTTATAAAA
>JAODLD010000046.1:19918689-19928867 GCA_026781065.1 Mormyrops boulengeri
ATATAAGATTCTAACAGGTCTGGATGCTGTTCAGCCAAATGGCTACTTCAATATTAGTTTAAATACTAGAACTCGTGACCATAAGTGGAAATTAGCGAGAGAATATTTTAAACTAGTTAGAATATGTAGTTAGAGTATGGAATAGTCTTCCTGTTCATGTAGTGCAGGCTAAACCCTGGGTTCCTATAAATCAGAGCTAGATAAGATCTTATCAACTCTGAGCTATTAGTTAAGTTCTCCCCAAACAAGCTTGATAGGCCGAATGGCCTCCTTTCGTTACAGTACCATGGCAGCATGAGTTGGCCTGGGTGGTCCTGGGGCCTCCCAAGATGGAGCTCAGGCCCAGCCATTCAGCACTCAAAGCTAGTGATACAGAATGATAAAACAGCTGTGTCAGATAGGTATGTGTGTGCGTGGTTAGAGCAATCAGAGGAAATCAGAGGCAGGCAGATTATTCTTTCTCTTTGTTCATTTGGTCTTAGTAATTAAAAAAGTGAAGCTTCACAAAAAACTATGTCAGTATGTCTCAAACTAGGACTACAAATAAGAATATAGAAAATCACAGAAAACTGGCAGAGTGCAAGAGCCATAAATTATAACAGGAACCAAAAAATGCTTTTTCATTGTAGTGCAAGTTGAGATGATATTGCACATTATAATTATGGCATCCATTTCCACCTCATCTTCCACTGTGATGCACGATGTATACATGGTAATCCATTCTCTGATCTGTTTAATAGTTAAGGTCTGAATTTGTCTCTGCTGTGCTTAATGTATTTGTAATTTTGTAGAACTGGAAAAAGGCTTTAAAGTGCTAAAATGTCCAACATTAAGAAAAAGGACACAGCACGTGTATACTGAATAAATTTCTACTTCAATAAAAAACCTGGACTGATGGGTATACAAACTGTGGATCGCGGAAATAGACGGCTTCAATTTTTTTTTACTTAATAATTGTGTATACACCACATTAACACTAATACAATACAGTTCAATTAAAACCATTTAAATAAACGTTCCCCAGCACATTCGCTGATGCTTATAAATTTATAAATTCGATAATTTCATGAAATTATAAATAAATGTATTGTAATAAAAGCAATAAATTAATCTGCTCTCGAATCCCTCCAAACTAATCCATATGCACTTCCCATTCATCACAGCATCCTCTTCTGCAGGCAGCAAAATGGCAACGCGAACGTGCGCGTAAGCGGCCGTCGCAGCGGTTACGGGCGCGTTCCCTCACGCCGTTACGAGCAAGGGCACAAGCCCGCGCGCTCCCGCGCCTGCGACTCGGAGGCTGGAAACAAAGCGATCGGCGCGGATCGCGTTCGAGAGCTGGATCCGGGGACCGTGTTCCGACGCGCCGAGAGATAGCGATGGGAACTGATCTGCACAGCGACTAGGAGGCGAAAAAGAGAGAATAGCGTTCCGGCTTCGCAAGGCAGACACCCCACGGGGCTCGCCTAGGCGAAGGCTGGGTGTATTTTCGGAAGGGCGCTCTATTTGTTGTTATCGCAGCCTTCTCTGAAAGCGAAAGAAACTCCGTCATGTTTTTGTCAAGCGGAGAGTGCTAAGAAAGCGCCTCTGAGATTAAAAACAATACATTCGCCCGGTCCTGTGTCCGGGAGAAGGGGACCCTGATTATTTGCTGCAGCAGCGAAAGCCTCTGTTGTCGGCGACATGGCGGAACAGAGCTACTCCTGGTGAGTGCTGTCAGCTCGCTATTTCCATCAGCTCGGCCGCCTGCTCTAGTTAGCTGGTTAGCTAGCAACCTGTTAAAACGATTCTACCAAACGGCTGCTGGTTAAAGTCGGCCGTGAATCCGGACGCGAAGCGGTGCGCTGTTCTAAATTAGCGACAGGCTGGCTAGCCGCTGCGTTAGCCAGTGTCATCACTGCCATATTAACCCTGGCGTTCACTTCGGTGAGTTTACTAGCATTACCTGTTTACAACATTGGCGGTGCTCGACGAAAACGGCGACGTTTGACTCACCGCGCCGCCGTTATCGTCGTCTTCTGCTCCGGCTAGCGCGAGGGCAAGTCGCCTGGACACGTTAACCGTGAAAGACTCGCTGTTGGTGCTGATAACCTCGTATGCTTGCGACGTAACCAGCCATCTCTAGCTGTTTGTCAGTAATGTGTAGGTGACTGTTTACGATACCGACGTGGAACATTATGTCTTATGTTTACGATGTGTATCCCATTTGTTACGATTAACTGGACTCATCTAACAGTAACGTTAGCGGGGTGCTTCCGGCTATTAGGCTGTTTATTCGATTTTGTGAAATTGTGAAAGCCGAGCTGTTTTCATCCACTTCACCCAGTGTTTAGGTTGCATGTTTTGGTTTATGGTAGCCAGCTTGCTACGCCGTGTCGGCGTGCTTGTGTCATAAACTATGTATGAATACGTAACACATTGTCGTGTGTGTGTGTGTATCGGTGTGTTGTGCAAGTCTGTTTTTCTCCGTGTGTCTGTGTGGTAACGTGTGTCTGGGTCAGTCTGTATTCTGTTTGTGCGTTTAGTGTGTGTGTGTGTGTGTGTGTGTGCGTGCGTGCGTGCGCGCGCCTGTGCGTGTATTTAATGTGGTTGTAGCGTTATTTTGGGGGGCATCTGTAGCTCTAGCTGTCTAGCAAGTACCTTGGTTCATTGGGGGGGAGGGGGGTGTAATTTCTTAACTACTATTTGCATGCAGGATCTTGGAGTCCGTTTTTTAATTGTTGACATTTTAAACATTAGTCCCTTGCAATTTAATTTTCTGAAATTGCAAATGTGGTGACCTTTTTCAAGCTAAAGTTGAGGGAGTGAGTTTGGAGGATAACCATACTTTCCATAAATGTTGGTGCGTTACCACAGATATGTGTGGAGGTAGCAGTTGCCGTAGATGTGCATATTGCAGAGCATTTTCTGTTATCATTGCATTAGGGGAAAATGGGAGTTCTTGGATAGTACCTGGCAAAGTGGGAATGAGGCCAAAAGAGTGTTGTGGAAATTCACATGGCTCAGTTTCGCTGTCAGTCATAACCCCTATGTACGAAGCTGGAGTTGCAGAAGTTGATTTTGCGGTTAATTGTTATAGAGCCTTGGAAATTTTAATTGAATGTTTAAAGAGGCGCTGATGTCAAGCATAGGGTGGCTGCAACACTCACCTTGGTTCAGGTACATGATTAAAGTTCAGGATCATTATGCTTTTTGTTTGTATGTTTGTTTGACCATCGTAGGGACTTGGGGATTTAGGAAATGGACAGTATCATGTACTGTGCATAGGGAGAGGCGAGAACACCATTCAGTCTGGAGAATATATCAGAATATTTCTTATAATCTGTGTATAATGGAGTTAATATCTGTAGTGTTAGAATATTTTTTGTGGCAAAATTCTTGTTTTATTCTTCATTGTGGGGTTAAATGGCTTTAGATCATGTTTAATGTGTAAGAGATTTTTTTACTTTGGTGGTGGTTAATTTCTGATAAAATATTGATGCGTTCTGAAAGTTCATGATTGCAGAATGCTGAAATTCTGTGAAATTGCACATTAATGGTAGGGATGCACTGAGAGCCATATTACTGAATAGTGTATCTAGGACACATTTAAAACCTAAAACTAAGCCAAATAACACAGCTGTTTCAGATAATATTGCTTTTTGTCAACTTTCTGATGATTTGTATGCATTTTTAAACCATCAAATGGCATTTATTTTTCTCACCGAATTCGTGGTACTGGTGACTAACATTTTTTTTTTTTTTTTTTGGTGACTAACATTGATAGCATTGAACATTTTAAATGATTCTTAGAAATTATGCTGTCGTTTCCAAATAGTATCTCTTTTTGTGATGTGACCTTGCCTATGTCATGAATGAGTATTGTATCTTAAGAGCTGTTAAAACAGATGTGTAAATTGTTTAGAAGATCAATTGTGTATTTGCTGTGTCATCACCTAAGACCAATTTATCCTTGAGAAATGGCGCTCACATATTTCTCTGAAACCTTGCCTTTTACATGAGGAAATTTTCTCTAGACTGTAAAAGTCTCCAATTCTCAAGATAGCCTTTTCAATTTTATGTCTGAAGAATCAATCTAAAGTAACATTAATTACTGCCTCATTATACCATTGGAATGCTGAGTCTGAAATTTATAACAAACTACCTGTTAAATGCATCCAGATTTTAGCATTGGCTGGTTATTGATTTTATCGGTGGCAGTCTATTGACTTTATCACACCCCTTAATTCTGTATTAATTGGTAATAAAGCTAAATTTAATGGAAATAACTATTAATGGAATAAATAAACGGAAATAACCATTTCGCTGTTTGAGATAGAAGAATGCTTCTTTCAGAAGAGTCCTTTTGCTGTACAGATTTGCTATATGTAAGGGAAATGTCACTGCTAATAGTTGGTTGAAAGTGTTTCAATAAAAGCAATTAAGAATACTTACAGCTTCTTATGATGAAAAATATAGCATCTAGGGCTGCCACTAACGACAATTTTTTTTGTGGATTAATTTATCTACTATTTTACAGATTTGTCAGTTAATCTAAACGATTAATTTTCCTCCAGAAAATGAAAGAGACTGTTTAATTTAAGTTAATTTTATTTTGACAACAACAAACTGTATGTTATTGCAGGGCTTTAGATAAGGGACGCTGGCTTTTCGGCACTATATGGACATTATTTTCGCCCCCAATTCAATAAGCAAATAAGTAGTATGCCTAAAATGTTAATGAGATGCGTATTGTGACATCCAAAAGTGAGTAATCTGTATAAATTCGGCGTATCCTTATGTTTATTAAATTTGGTTAGTGGAACACGTCACATATGGTTGTTTTGGTAAATCATGGAAGCAATAAGCACTGAAGTCAAGAAAGGGACATCTCAGCAACCACAGCATCTTTAAAAGAGATATTGTGGATAAACAAGGTAAAAAGATGTTGGTGGTGTGGTGCCTGCCTTTTGTTGATTAAAGTCCGACATTTTTTTTTTGCGTATAGTTTTCATTTTTATTTCAGTTCGCAAATTATTTTTTTTTAGTGTCCGTTTTCGTTTCAGCTTTACTTTACGATAATGATATTGGTCCCGACTAGGCCTGTCACAGTTATTACATAATCGCCTGATTGCGATTATTTGAATTGACCACGATTATTTTTTGCATAATCATTAGAATTGTCTTCATTCATCTTTATAAAAATAGCTGGATGAGACAGAACCATTATTTCTATTTCCACATTGTTTTCTACCATGTAATGTTTTGACTGGTGCTCATTTAATGACATTAACTCGTTGTGCTTCTGATCTGATGCATACCACCAGCCCTGTTTGAACCTCACATGTCTGCGCATGCTCAGCATTACACTTCATGGCAAATGTCACATTTCCATGATCCAGCCTGATCCCGTTAGTATTTCTTTTCACTACTTCAGGTTCATTGATATGACAAAGAACTAGAGAAATATGTGTTATTTTGTCCATTTATTTCTGATCCCACTTTGGAGTGATATAAACCGGATGCACATAACTGGTACGCGATGTGGATTTGGTGTAAAGCGATACACGTGGCAATTTCTTGTTGTAGCAGTGTAAATGCATTTGCATTTTATATGCATTTGCGCTGTTATGAGAAGATTTTACTATGCCTTTTAACCTTTATGTGGCTAATTTGTTGTTCTTTCACTTTATAAAGACTAAAACATAGTAATTTCTTGTCATATGCACATAGCATAAATATGCTTTTTCATACAGGACGAAAGCATAATTGCATACCAGTTATGCGCATCTCTGTATACAAATATGGCTGAAACACAAAATGCACCAAACGTCATATTTCAGTTTAGAGTGAACCAAAGTACCATGACGTTGGATAGCAGCAATTTCAACTGATGGAAATATAAATGAACATTTCAGATTTGGGATATTTAGGTAATAGTGTTTACCCAAAAACTTGAGATAGATGACTGGAGTGAACACTTAAAATGACAAAAAAAGAAAATGGATTTTTCTTTTCAAGTCAAAGGAAACATTAACACCAGGGGTCTGTATTATGTTTCACAAAGCCAGATTTCTTGCTTAGCCAGATAACTCGTCAGATGTAAGGTACCCCAGTTTAAATGGATTTTATTTTTATTCACTTATATTTACCCCAGACTACCTTAATACCAATAAGTTATCCAGCTTAGTTTGCTGTAAATGTAGACAATATGGTTTGCAGTAAAATGGCAGGATGAGCAGATCGGGCGGTGCAGACGTACGAGGTAAAATCAGACTGGTGGTATGGATTGGCAAAAGACACCACCAACTATTTATCTCGAGGTGTTTAACTTATTTCCTATTATCATATCAGGCCTCTACAAGTTTTATTTTTCAAAGCTTAAAATGCAAAAGCAATTTTTATTTAAATGTTTGAATATTCAATATTAAGTTCTTAAGGATTATATGTAATATAAAACTGATTAGGCTAACTCTAGGCTGATAGTGTTGTGGCAGCCCTAGTCCCAACAAGCCCAACGCACACAAACACACAGGCACCGGGAATCCATGCAGAATAAGCCCAGATTTTAGCCTAAACATTTTCTCCAACCCTTATTCAATAGAGATTCTAAGGTAGCAGGCAGAAATTTTCTTGGCTTTAATAATGAGTGTATTTAGCAGCTACAAGGACAGAAGATATTAACAAGCTCTCCGTACTAATGGTAATTTAATAAACATGAAAAGACAGCACTTATGGTGGCTTTGCTTATTCTGGGGGTCCAGAATAGCACCCGTGCGTTCTCTTCAGGTGCTCATTCATAGTGCTGGTGCCCATGCAGTATGCCATCGAACTCTGCACAGTGTAAAACCAACTTTTTATTTTGTTGTAATTTGAACTACTCCCATAATTACGTAGTAATATTAAAGGAAAATGTGTTATAATGAATTGAAGCCTCTTAGAAATGATAGCCATTATCTCATTAAAATAATTTTAAAAAACAGATGCGTCGATTTAGAATATTGATGTCGACGCATTTTCAGCATCGACATCATCGACTACGTTGACTAATCGCGGCAGCCTTAATAGCATCAATTCACAATTGACACTCATTGTCGTCCTATAGACCTGTTAACAGTGCTGAGAGTTTCCATGTTTAGACTGAACCTGTAGCAGAAAACTCGTGGTTTCAAATTAACAGATGTGGCTTTGTGTTCATAAGACTGATGCCTTTTCTGATCTAAGGCAGAGATTAATCTAGATGTGCATCCTGCGTCCAGGATGCATTCTTTCTCTATAGGACACAAGGGTTTTAATATTGTGCGTTCTGTAGGATGCAATAGAAATCGCTCTATTTCGCGGTGCTTATTTCATATTGACACCGGTTGTCCTCGGCAATGTAACAAGTTATTTGATTGGCTAATAAAACACAGGTGCCCATATTTCGACAAATGGTATTCGCTGTTGATTACTTCGGCACGCTTCATTTTAGTTGCCCATATGCTGAACGACCAGGTTGCCGCCGAAGAAAGTTCACAAACCTGATCCTTCGCAACGGAAACTTTCTTTCTATAATCCAAAAATTGTGAAAACCTCTAAAGAGTGGCCAGCTGTTTGTATACAAATTTTTTTTTGTGGAACATATGGGTATACTTCCTTAAAAACAAAACTAACCTGTCATGTTTAGCTTAAAGGTATGTGTCAAAACATAAATTACAATCTTTTTATTTGAGGAACACGCGTATTGTTTAGGGCTGGGAATGGGCCCTGACTTCAGAATTTGATTCACAAATTGGATTTCATTTAGACTCAATCTATGTTTAAGATACATTCACTGATGCGTGATCGAGTATGTTGTAAAAAAACACAAGACACAGCACTGTAGCGTTATCATTGCAAAGTAGCTCAGTTGTTTACTATTACATTACGAAAATAAGAACAAAAAACAATATCATAATAATAAGCCTGAAATTTGTTTTAACATACCCATGAATTCACCAAAACATGTCATCCACACTGTTCCCTCTGCAGTTCTTGTGCCCAGCCAGAAATAACTAAATTATACCTCCAGACTTGTAGTTGCTCCCATTTGCTTCGGTGCTACCCACCGCATTTGAAAACCAGATAATTAACAGTATTCTCATGACTGACAGCAGGTCACATCCAATAATATCAGTTTTCTCTTTATATTGTTTGCTTTTATTTCATTTTATCTATTTTGCTTTTATAAAATGTTATTTTTCGTCACCTTAAGCAGTGTACTGAAGGACTGGGATGGCAATAAAACTTTACCTGATTTGACCTGCTTACATTCACATACTCTGAGTTACCATTTACAGGCAAAGTTTCCACCATTGAATGTATGAATTATTTATTTTAGAAACCTGTGTTGTGTCACTGGTTAGTTCAACCCGATTTCCTGAAGAAGAGCATGTTCAGAAGCATGAAGAGAATTTCTGGGAAATGAGAAACTTTTGGAAGGGGTTAGCATGAGTTGATACAGATGCTTTATAACCATGGGAGTTTCTTTCCCTGCTGTTTTGGTAAGCAGGGTGTGGGGTTTACTTCCCATTGTACTTTTCGCAGCCCCTTCCTCCAAACCCATTCCTTGTCCTTTTTCACTGGGTGGAAATACTGATTGTGATTTGTGAGTTACTACTGTGCTGAGAAGGGAAACAAGAAATGTATTATGCTCTGTTCGGCCACTAGACTGGTGAGAAAAGGTCCAGTGTGTGTCTGTTGGGGAATGGATGGTTAAAATGGCCACGGTCTATCACATTTTTTTTTCTCTCACCCTGCTAACAATTTAGTATCACATTCCTCAGAATGTGAAAGGGTTACTGACTGAGCTTTTATTGCCAGTAAAATCTCTGTTGGTATGTTTTGAGAAATGTCAGTGGTTTTGGAAAATGTCACACAGCAGTTAAGGGTGTTTTCATAAAAAGAATGCATAGCATCAGTGCAAGAAGTAGGACTTTCTGACTTGATGGTTAATCGGCTCTAACTGTAGAAATTACGGGTGGAAAGTGGCCGCCCAAATTGAGACATATATAATTGATATATGTTTGCCGATTCAATATGTATTGCAATTTTTAAGCAGGTTTTCATGAAGAGCATTTCAGGTCTACATTTAAAGTAAAGACAAATGCTGTAACAGTACAATACTACTCGTGTTTGTTGTGTGCCTTGCAGTTACAGCATTTCCATTTTAGAATGCGCAATGAAACGAGTTAATACGTTTCTTGACACGGGTGAAACCTAAATTCGCAAGTAGATGTTCAGCATAGAAAACATTATGCTAATTGTGGCTTTCACTTGGTTACAGCTGGTGCTGGAGACTTGAGACCCTCCTACATCACTAAAATCAGTAGTTTAGGAACATTTTGGCTTCCCAATAAATTATGCCAAAACCCGAGAGAGAGTGGTTGATAAGACTAAATGTCTAACGACTGTGTTATACTGAACTCACATTTTTCTCAACATATCCAGCATGCTAACCAACGTCTGCCGACATCATCCAAGTGTGTGCTTTTGCCAGGAAATTCAGACTTGGCTAAAAAAATAAGTAATACTATGTATGATTTTTGCCTTGATTTTTCCGCTTGCCGGAAGTTTTTCGCAATCGCCAACATAAGGCCCAGATCGGAGGCAAATAGGTGTTTGCTTCGTGCTGGCAAATTGGCGCTCAAACGCTGTAACCCCAAATCCCCTAGTGTGAAAAATGTTGTGACTGGCAATGAGTGGTGCAAAGAGCTACAGCCAATGACAGTGCAAGACACTAGGTGAGGTGCAGCCTGAAGGAGCAGTTTAAAAATGGTGTAAATAGTCTGATTTGTTTCAGAAACTGTTCTTAGAGTGTTGGGGAAGAGGTATAGAGATATTCAATGAAAGTTTACATTTCATACACTTGCAGTTAGTTGTGGCTTTAAATTGAGATGCAGGATAGTGTCTGCACATGCTTAATCATTCATGATGGCCCCGCACCAAACTCGCACATCTGTCTGCAACTGGGAAAATATATTAGAAGTGCTAAATGTGACCAACGTATTTCAGTCACCCCTGTTTAAATTGATGGTTAGAAATCGATTTTTTAAACTTTCACAGTGATATTATAATGGCCACCTTGTAGAATTGCAATTTGTAACTGGGTGGGGGGGGGGGGGGGGGGGGGGGGGGGGGGGGGGGGGGGGGGGGGGGGGGGGGGGGGGGGGGGGGGGGGG
>JAODLD010000046.1:19970599-19985935 GCA_026781065.1 Mormyrops boulengeri
ACTGTTCCTTGTGGAACCCCCGTGCTACAGACTACCACCTCAGACACACAGTCCCGGAGCCTCACATACTGGGGTCTGTAGATGAATTTTGCAGGATATTTTATGCTTGAAATATACTTTTGAATATATATCTTATTCAGTGTGGCTTTTCAGCTGGGAGGTGCAGTAACAGGCCTTGCCACATTTACGTCACGTTTTTTCACCTTTATAACACGCTGCCAGTAAAGCGTTTTTACGACTGCACCTGTCTGGGGAAGGGGGGGTGGTGGCGGCATGAGGTGACTGTTGAGGGTCTGCCAGCACTGTTGCGTGACAGTCAGCCAGAATGTTCATTATTGTTTGTTTCGAAAGGTGGGGTTTTCGCCGAATGATGGTAGGAACATTAAAGTGAGTGAGGGGCTGCTGGTCTACATGCTCTTAGGAATTAAAGCTGTGTGTGGCCCAGCGGTTCAGGGCACTGTACCTGTGATCAGAAGGTCACCCATTTCAAAATGCAGGGTCAGCAGAATGATTTCACAGCTGGGTCCTTCCCCGAGGCCTTTAACCCTAGGTTATTTTCACTGATGCCCTGATACGATTAGATTCCGATTTACAAGTTAACGATTTAATTCAATCCAATTCAATCCAATTAATTCTCTCCACTAATGTGCGATGAAACCAGATTTGGTGTAAAAAATGCATCTGCTAAATAAATAAAATGCAAAGTGTTTGTTTCTTTGGGAACTTTGAGTTCAAATTTTTAGTATTTTTCTCTCACCCAGTGGGACAAATCATATGCAAAGAAATGTTTTACACCATGGTTTTACTTAAGATTGTTTATGCATCCATTTCCCAACCACTTATCCAGTATTAATTTGCTGTGAGTCTGGAGCTCATCCCAAGATGCACAGGGCACAAGGCCATCAAAGCCTTGGATAGGATACCTGTCATTTGCAGGGCACACATTGGTATTTATACATTTTATTCTGTAACTTTTTCATAATTATTCTGCCGTAATACAAGCGTAATGCTTCTTGCTGACATTCCCAGATCCCAGGTTTTTATCTGAACTAATCTCCTGCCTTCCTTCCCCACAGGTGACGCCACTGTCACCATTGCTCACAGGTGCACCCCCAGGGAGAAGCTGAAGGAGCTCACCAGGCTCGCAGACATCGTAATTGCTGCTGCAGGTGAGCGCATTTGCTCACTTTGTGTGGCGTGTGTTATAAACAATGGTATTTTATAAGCGCTTTCTGTGACTTTACTTTTCTCTATAAGCTTTATCTGTGACTGTACATTACTCTGTAAGCACTTTTGGCATACAAGTAAGAGCTATAATTATTTGATACATTTTTGATTCTGTCAAATTGTACAGCACTTTGCTCAGCTGGGGCTGTTAAAAATGTGCTATATCATTTAAATGTGCTATATAAAGAAAGTGTTAACTTGATAATACAGTATCAGCATACAGCTGTCAAGGAGCCAGCTAGGAATAAGTGCAGCTATGCAGAGCTTCTAATGAATGTCCATAAGCACTCTCTGTGATTGTAGATTACTCAGTAACACTCTCTGCGATTGTACATTACTCAGTAACACTCTCTGCGATTGTACATTACTCGGTAACACTCTCTGTGATTGTACATTTTTCGGTAACACTCAGTGATGGAATCTTATATTGGAAAAATTTCAAATATCATGATGCAAATTTTTAGTGATAATGATTTTTTTTTTTGCGAATGAAATTGCAATCGTCTGTCAGTATTGCAAAACAGAACTTGCGTATCAGCATAGCATGACTGCAGTGCAAATACATCTTAAAAGAAGACTCCCCCAATAATGCATAAGGTTAGCCATAGATATGTGCCACTTATTTGGAGTCTGCCACATAAGTTGGTGGTGTTACTGTGACTTGTGCAAACAAATCACTTGCTTTTGCTCAGTATTTTCTCTATGGAATCCAAAATATTTAGATACAGTGGAAGGTGAATGTCTTTTGCTGAGAAGTTCTTGTTCCATTTTCTCCTCTGCACTCATTTTTGTTATATTTCTCATAAATGTGCCACACTGTCTATGAATGAATCTAACAGCAAGGATGAAAATGATTATGACTGCCTTGGAGAGCACATGCAGAGCTCACAATTTACACTTATTTTTAGTGTATATTACATAATCTTGAATGATCGTTACAACTGCAAAACTTGCACAATGTTTTGTGCAAAATGAATAGTTGAAAATAAAAATGGGCATGTCTAAAATTCTTTTGCCATGTTTCAAAAGGAACTTAGTTATGTGCCAAAACATGAATTTAACTTTGCATGAAGAGCTACATGCATGTTCTGGCAGAAGGGCTGGCACCAACACATCTGGGTGATGTCTTGTTAAAAGGTTCTGTAGGTTTGTCATGTTAAGTATTTTAACTTAACACTTCAACTCTTGTGTGACTTTCAGGATACACTGTTTCATACCTATATGAAATTCAAGCTAGTTGCTAAAGTTGGTCATCAGGGCCCAGTTGTTCAAACAATCTAATCCGGATCAAAGTGATCCGGATTTTGAAATCCCATGTTTTGCTATCCAGAATCTGGTCATCCATTTTACTTTTATGCCGGTTTTTCAAAGCAACACTGGATTGGATCACTGTTATCCAAATACAGAATTTTCAGGATTACCAAATCCAGTTTACTAGTGCTTTAAATGGAATCCACAGTGCAGCCTACCGGCTATGTAAAGACCAACAGGTGGACCTAAAATATCAGTGGCCACAAATAGCCATTATGTGTTTTAATTTGAACAATCGGAAAACACCACAAGAAATCAGAGCAACCTCCAATGTTCTCTCCAAATTAGGGACAGACTGGACATGCGGTCAGGGATGCAACTGTAAGACATTACTTCTGACTGATGAATTGAGTAATAGTAATTATTGCCATTTTCATTAAAATACAGTGGACAGTAGAGCTTTTGGTTTTGAGCTTTGAGATTTTGTTTGAGTACAGATATCTCACTGGGATTTTTCCCCTTGACTATACCAAAATGTCTTATTTCCTACTTTATTTTCACTGCCATTGTCCTAGTTCAACAATTATACAAAATATAAATAAATGTATATATCATCAGCAAACATTGCTTTTTTGATCAATTTTTAAGTTTTATTTAATTTTGTGCCAGAAATCCGCACTGAATCCAGCCATGTGTCGGGATCAGGATTATCCTGATTTTTTTGGATCAAATGTATCCAAACTTTTGAACAACACAAAGTGAAGGTTTAATCCAGATTAAAACTGAGATTGGATTAGGTGATTTGATCTGATTTCCGAATGCCTCTTTTCCTTTTGAACAACCCATTTTCAAGATTCAATCCAATCCATTATCCAAAATCCTATTGGATTACTTTTGAACAACTGGGCCCTGGTTACGTAAGGGCAAGTGAGGCGCAGTGATTCTTCTGTTGCCTGAGACTACAGGGAAAATATTCCAATTGACAGCTCAGGCATTCAAGTAGCACAAAATCTGCGTTGCAATGCCATCCAGTACAACCGATGCGGAAATGAACCTAGAAAACTGGAAAAAATTTGCCTAAAAGATTGATCCATGAATTCCACAGATCAAAATGGAATTGGACAAAATTTTAAAAATAACTAATCAAAAAGAAAAAAAAAACAATATTTTTGCACACCCCTACAGTTTGGTGAATCTTATTGTGGTACCCCTCTGCCACTTAGTGAATTTCATTGCCAAGATTTCAAAATACCGGAATCATGACAAAACAGAGTTGCTTTTGAAGATACCATCAAAAAGCCATATAACCCGGTATGACAATATGAAAAATTAGATGCCACCCAGCGACATCTCAGCCCACCTGAATATCATGGCCCTTACGATGTGACAATAGGTAGTGTTGTGATTATATGATAATGATGTTGCTGGTTCACTGTATCATCTAGGGTGATCATCCTTTCTCCCTTCTCCTTTCCTAGGAATTCCTCGTCTGATAACGGCTGACATGGTGAAGGAAGGCGCCGCGGTGATCGATGTGGGTGTAAATCGCATCCAGGACTCGGAAACTGGAAGAATCAGGCTGGTTGGGGATGTCGACTTCGAAGGTAAACGCAGATTACCTTATGTTCGTATTTGGGACTGGGACCACCGGATATGTCATTTTGGGCTTATCTCAATATTGCAGCTGTCCATCACATATACATTACTATATGCATATATTACAATTTAGACATGGACAGTGGGTCATTATATAGCTGGCAGCGTTGCCCATTCTCCTGCACCTGTTACTGTAAGCGATACACCCACTAACGTCCAACTGCATCCGCTTTCAGATGTTTCTCGATCAGTGTAAATTATTTACTATGGACCTCGGAGGTAAATAGGTGTGGTAAGGGGCTCAGCGGGCTAAGCCTCTGTGCTTTAAATCGGATGGTTGCTGGTTTGAGCCCCAGTCTAGGAAGAATAATTACACGCCCATGGGTCTTTGAAAAAGGCCCTTAACCCCCCAGCTCCAGGGGCACCATGCACACTGGCTGATCCCTCACTGTGACCCTCCAGGTTTGCTCTCACCCACATAAGTGTGGAGAACAAGATGATGTAGGTAAAGAGAAACATTCCTATGTAATTGTGCCAATGGCAAATAAAAGATTATTTAATTTCAAATGTGATTGTACGTGAAACAATCAGGCATAACTCAACATAAAACTTTGTGTGCGTATATATAGAAGGTGTTCACTGCCTGGTGTTCAACATTAACTTGCTTTAGGTTTTGTGCCTAATATTGTGATGCATTGAAATGATTTACTAATTTTTTTGCACAATTCACACAATGTATTTGTACAATTTGAACATGAAAGAAAAAAACCTTATTTTTCTAAATTCGTAGTATGTAATCTGACAGAATGTAGTAATTTCTCATCTAATAGATGTTAAGATGTTTACAAACCAGAGTGTGTAAAAATGTGGATGGTGAAACTTCTCTGTGACAATAACAGAGGTGGCCAGCACGCACATACAGCAGCCTGTTTCGGCCCCATTGATTCACGACCATGTGGGCGGTCATTCCTGTTTCGTTAGCCAGCAGAACTTCCCTGGAGAGTATTGTTACACATACAGTGTTGTAATCTGCTCGGTCTCCCGCACCAGCCCCGATCTACCTTAATGTCTCTGGGCTTTATATGTCATCCGTAAAAACATTCCAGAGCCGCTTAGTAAGGAGGGTGCCGGCAGTCATTGCGCCGGGTTTCTGGGCTCCCCAGGCCCACGCAGAGTGCTGGCATGCTACGTCGGCACGAGGCAGGCTTAGAGGCATACAGCAGTAAACACGGCAGCCGGAAGTGCTGCAGTGCTGTGCCCCTGGGCTTGTGGTTTTACACTGCAGCACGTTGGCAGTGCCTGCTGTATGAATGATGAAGTGTTACAGAGGGTAAACTTGCGCCAGGCCAGAAATACCCAGGACACATTTGTATTGATGACTTGTAACCTTACAGAACAAACTGACCTTTTACTGTTTCTCCATCTCCCCCAAGAGGTGAGGAAGAGAGCAGGGTTTATCACACCAGTGCCTGGAGGGGTTGGCCCTGTCACCGTGGCAATGTTAATGAAGAACACAGTCACCACAGCAAGAAACACAATCACACACTGATACATAGGCTGACCCCGGGACCCACTCCTCCACAGCGCACGTGTGACAGGAGGCCGCATGCAACGACAGTGATTTGTTTCATTAAATACTGTTTATCATAAGCTTTTTATTTTAAATGGGGAGGGTACCTACTGTAACTAAAAAGTGCTTACAATCTGAGATGATTTGCAGAAGTACTCCTGTGTGTGAATACTGACTTTATGGAACACAAAATATTATTTATGCAGCACTGTGCAAAAGTCTTAGGCAGTCAAAAAAATATTTAAAGCAATTTATTTTGGCAGCAAATATATATTTGCTCAGGAAGAAAAAACAATTAACTTTTATAATATATGCAATTTAATAATAACGCAATAAAAAACTAACAAGAATTTCTTTTATATTAAGCTGGATGGTTAGAAAAACATTGCTCCCAAACCTCTCCTTAGGGGCACCCCAGCCATTTTATGCATGAATTAAATTTCACAACCAGCTCTTTTAATGAACTTAATTACTTACATAATTCATTAATACATTAATTAGCCAATGATGTGGTCAAGTCAAAAAATACATGGGTGTATTGGATGGTTGCTACCAATATTGGGGTCTGGGTTGATTTTAGGAACTGACTAAGACATGACATTGTGGTTTCAGACTGACATGATCTATTAACCAGTTTTTCGACTAAGACTTTTGCACATTACCATATACCCCATATATATATATATATATATATCACATCACACACACACAAAGCTTTCTGTTCACTGAGAAACCTTCTAGAATATACCTGGTTCATCCATGTGAGTCAATCTTTCCCCCACAAATCACAGTTTATCCAGGAGCCTCAGATTTTATGTATGTGACATATGACATTCTAGGGGGAATGGGGCAGCATCCCAAAATGTTTGACATTATTTTTTGAATCATGTATTTATTTATTGCTTATTTATATATTTATTTTTGTAAATTATGATTTTGTATTTTTTTCTACTGTAATATTTTCTATGGATAGTTCTGAAGGGGCTTGTTCTGGTGACGAGCGGATATGTGATGGTCGTCTTCACACACCTGCAGGGCTGTCATGAAGAGGAAATAAAGCATCGCTTTGTACGCTTCCTGGCTCAAGCTGTTTCTCTATGTTGTTACTATAAGTAAGGAAACAAGACGGGTCATGACCCCTGAGGAGAACCACAGGCCGTTACACACTGCCGCCGCATGCGCGCTAATCCCTCGCGTGTCACCCATCAGCCTGAGTGTCAACATGCACCCCCCCCCCCCCAAGCAAACTATGCGGTCACAGGCACCAGTGCACCAACACTGTGTGTTGAAATGTCTGCAGAATACTTCATGTTTTTCACGGATGTTGTTCTGTAAATAAAAACTTCCTGTGTACATATAAATATTTTAATCATATGGCCTTGAATTAAAACAGCGTTTTCGGCAGATAGAAATTGAGTTGAAAGTTCATAAGTAACATAGATCATGTTGGCATGGCAACAAGTCATGACACATAATAAATTTTTTGAGGGACACAACTGGACAGTGCAGCGAGACTTGCACGCCGGGAGAATGTATATGGAAATTAGAGTATAGTTCTTTATTTCCCTACTCCATAAATTAATATTTCTGTAAAAACAACTCTGTTTGACAGGTTGCTGTGTATCAGTACAATGTATGACATGTTTGGACTGTACTGCTGAAATGCCAGGTAAAGTAACTTTAAACATTTTTTCACATAAGAACGTACATGAGAGGAAATGAGAATTGATTGATTTCAGCCAAAAAGTTGAATAGGCCTGGGTTTGTAATGTCTGAAGAAAAAGCAGAATCACTCTGATTAGCGTCCATATTTCCCACATAAAACAAACATGAAACTGGAATGGCAGTTACCGGAGAGTTGCGGATGAAGGGCGTAGGACATTTTCTCTGTTGTGCTCATTGGGCTTGTGTTTTCAGTGTTTGAGAGACACCCATTTTCATCTCATCTACACTTTCAGTGTTATTCTGACTTTGTAGCTATGTAGTTAGGAGAAGCAGCATCTTACCCTTGGGAAAAATAAAACTCAATTTGTGATTGGATGTTTTAAAAACCAAGGCCAATGCTTTATAGATGCATGCTATCCTTGCCTTAAGGCCAATACTTGTTCTCACCACACAAGTCTGTCAGTTGTCTGTGCTTGCACAGAGAATGTACAGAGGTAGGAAGTGATGTCATGAAACAGGCAAATGATGCATGCAAGGAGATAAGGAGGGGTTGGATTATTTGAAGAGAGAACAAAATACGTAAAATAAATCAATTTGCAACAAGTCTGTGTTAGGTGCCAGCTTTGAAATTCTGTATTTCCATTGGTCTGCTGCATTTGACGCACTTGTTGACTGGCTGGTGAACCATGAGTCATGGCTACTGGTGCAGCCTGGATGGTATAAAACCTTAGCGGCAGTTCACCGTCAGCCCAGCAGACGATCCCACGGGGAAAGGAGACAAGCAGAGCCAGTGAACAGCAGCAGCTATGTCGCGGGAGACAAGGAATCATACAGACAGAGGTGAGTGGGCCCCTGCCCTTTGGGAAGAGGAGCTCTTTGACAGATTCCAGGACTCAGTCCGTAGACCGTTAAATATCACTGTAACATTAAATATCTGTGTTATTTTTATTGAATCCATTATTGATTTTACTGGGCTACATCTTTTTAGGAGTTATTGTATTAATCACAGAGAGCTCATAATGCACTGCTAGATATATGCACAGTAATGTACGCATAACATATCCAATGTAGTCATCAGCAACTAGAAGTGACACGGAAAAGCATTTAAGATAATTCTCTTTGATTGTTATTTCAGCTGCAAGCCAACTATAACTTTTCTAAAGTTGTTACTCCAAGAGATTTAATATGTATCTATAATTCTATTTTAAGCCTCTGGGTCATCTTACCACCCAGTGAAATGCCACCATTTTGACGTTCTTAAAAAGTTTCAAAAACATAAACGCATGCTATACCGCCAGGTGTTCCGGTTTATTAACATGCAGCATTTCACCTGCCAAGTAAGAAATGTACCATCATCTTACATCGGAAGATAATCTGCAGTGTTCACTGGATGGATATTCAGGAGTCCTTCTAAATACCTCTTAAAAATAAGTCTGCAAACAGTAATGCATGCATAACGTAAGAATACCAACACCTTAAGTAAACGAGTCGGACAAGGCCAGGAAAAGCTACCACAACCTCAGGTAGCAACAGGTAGAAGTAAAACAACTTTTCAGGAGGTACTGCGAAAAGGTAACTTCTCCATAAGATGATCAAACCTAACTTAAATAATCAATGACGTTGCATTAATTGTGATTGAACAATTCGGACTAACAAGCAACATTCAGGTTTCATGATTGCAAAGAATTTAGTTATTCAGTCAGAGTAATTGATACTGGCACGCCTTAGCCGGGGGCCATTCTCATTTCCGCCGAGACCAAGGGAAAGAGTTCAGTACCTTTGAGTATAGATAATGAATACTTTCCTACTGACTGCAATTGTATCCTACTTGTTCTCTTGACAACGTGAAAAAATATGCTCAGGCTATTCGTTACCGAGCTCATAGCATAGTTCGCTAATTGCAGCGATGTTGGCACGCGTTCATGCTTGTTTTTGCGCTTTTTATGCGCACAGCAGTATTGGCGCTGACGACCTTGGTGCTTGTCGCCTTCGTGGGAGCGGATGTAGAGCCTACTGGAACTGCAACGCCCGGCGTGCCGCCTGACGGGTCCCATACACCTAATGGAACAGGTCGGTTTTACTGTGCATTCCTGAGTGTGTGCCACTGTCAATAAACTCCACAGAAATTCCACGTTCAGACGGGCTCTCCTGAAAAGACAAAGGCTCAATCAGAATGTTTTCGTTATGGATGGTTTGTCAAAAACTTATTTTTGTCATTCTGACCCTTTTGTGTCAGTGACATCATAAAGTAAGATTCTCTCTGCTTTTCACTGTAAATAGTGTGTGGCAGACCTATGACTATCCGGTTAGGATGTAGTTTGAGCCGAGTTAAAGGAGATCCCTCTTAATGACTAGGACGCATTTTCTACAGTCTTGTGGTCACTACATAACACTCCTGCGAATCACGCCATGGCAAATGCAGAGACACTAGGAGGTCTGGAGGGACCTGCAAGAGCAGGGATAGGCTGGGCTGGACTTGCTGTGTCTATGACCCCCCCCCCCACCACAAAGCGGGGCACTGCTCTCAGAAGCAGTGGCTGAGCGTGACTGCACTCAATCTGCTCCTGAGATATCCGCACACTTAGGAAAGCTCTGCAATTAGTGCAGCGCCACTGGCACATATCCTGTGGTGTAAAACCACATGCTCACTGTATTTACAGGTATAACCCCACGTCTTGCTCACACGTTGCTGTCGTTGCACTTGTTCATGTGTGATGATGTCAGCACCAGCAGATTTTCGTAAGCTTACTATTACACACGAGAAGGTAGAGCTTATCACCTCAATAACCTTCACTCATCTGTTTACTTTGCAGTCACTAAAAGTTATCCATACAAAGTTAGGGAAATTACTGGTAACTCTTTAACTAAGTTAGCCACTAAACATTTGTGGGGATATTGTTTAGATGTCTGGGCTTTTTGACAAAATATATTGCTGGCCATATAGTCTTTGTCTAGCTTATACCTTTAAGGGTGGATCTCACCATCTATTTTTATGCATGTACTGATCTTTCCATTCAATTGCAGTTTCAACTCAAGCGATTTCGCATCCCCCGCCTCCCCAAACTCCACCCAAGCATATTTCCCTACCACAAGTTAAACTGTCTCTGTATTTCCCTCAAATCAACGTTTGTAAGAGCCACACCACCTATTGATATAGCGGGTTTATATAGTATAGTATATTGATATAGTGGTTTAACATGTCTGTTGTGTTGCTTGGCTACTCACACAGGAAGTGTGGAGCTTCCCCGTGTCCTGAAGGTGATGAGTCCATGCACTGGTGAGAAGGAGAATTTCTGTGTGAATGGTGCCTGCAGCTATGACCCTGAGCTCAACACCCCCAGCTGCACGTAAGAGCAGGCAGCAGTCTGATATTAATCTATCCCAAATACACTCAATTACATCAACGGACCAACCAGCTCAGAACTGTAGATTCTGCCTTTGTGTGTGCTGGTGGATCTCTGAAAACCTGTGTATGCAGTAAAATCACTCACTCCATAATGGTGCACATTCAAATTGCAAAATAATTTCCTCCACAAAACATGAAATTTGATTGACTGAGTTTACTATCAGTAAAGTTCAGAAGTGACCTACACTGTAGCCACATGCAAAACAACTACCATGATTCCATCTCGGAGCAAGATAAAAACTGAACGGTTAAGGTGAAAACCCACTGTAACATATTTCACATCAAGTTGAACAAACAAGTATGTCATGCACGTATGTCATTGGCGAAGTGATTAACACTTGTGGGCTTGGTTCCCAGGTGTCCGCCAAATTTCACAGGAGTGAGATGTCAACACATTCTGATGAACTCGCATGGCCAGGAAAACCCAGAGGCACTTATTGCCATTGGGGCTGGTGTTGCAGTGCTGCTCTGCTGCCTCGCTGGCGCCATCTACTGCTGCATGAAGAAAAGGTATGCGGCCAGGTTAATTTTAATCACTGAAGTCTGCCTGTATGTATCAGAATCCTACTGGGCAGACGCACCAGCTGTTTTTGTGTTGGTGACCCCTATTTATCCCAACGATATCCCCTTGCTTGTAGCAGCTGCTGAGAGGAAGCAAACCAGAGGAGTGTGTTACAAAGCGGGTTCACAGGATTAGCAAGGTTTCTTGAGGCTTCCAAATTCTGGGTATTACGTATCATAGCTCACTTTCTAAAGGGGTATATTGCCATGGTAACTTGTTCTGCAAGCCTAACCTGCTCCAAGACATTTTAAGTCCTGCCCTTTCACCAGAAACCTGTATATATAAAGCTCACATTCACCAAAAATGTACCCTATAAAAGAGCCGCCCTTTGACTAAATAGTCGGGATGGGTGATACCGCTGATGTTCTTTTCAATCCAATACAAATAGATTAAAATGAAATGTTTTTATCCTGATACCTATATTTGGTACTGGTCCCTTTTACGGCCCCTTGCCAGGGGGCGGGATACTGACTATAAATTTTACCAAGTTGTACGAGTATTACCTACCTCCTACCTATTAAAGGCCAGGTTTTAGTTTGCATCATTATTCTACAAAGCTGACACAGTCCCTTTACTGCAAATGCAAACAGACAACCCTGAGTCAACTTACCAAGTTGATAACCACCGTCCGAGTACCATTCAATACCGATTGCGGCAATCAGGGTCTGTTAACTCAGTTCTTGCAAATTAACTCTGGATCTTTAAATCTCACAGCGCACCCAACAGATGTGATCACACATAGCAGGAAACATAAAAATTTGTTGGCACCCCCAATAACCCACTGATGTGATTTTTTCAGGTGCAAAAATACAAATCAGCCATATCAAATTTGTCGACCTGAACGTGCAGTCTGAACTCAAGACCCAAGGGACACAGAGTAAGACATTGTGGATTCCTCTCCATCACAGTTTTCATTGATTACAAGCAGTTTTAACATGTTAATGTTTTTTGGGGGGGTAATTTACCCAATGCACGTTAGCAAGCCTTATCTCAGTCTATGATAATTCAAGCAATTCCAGCGAAGCATAATGTAACAGTCCATTTGCTGTAATATTTATGATTTGACTTGTTTCACATGGCCTGATTTCATACCTACATAGCCTGCCATTTCCTATGTTATATCAGTGTGTCATTCTTTCTTTTTGTTTACAGAAAAATGTTTTAGGGTAGAAAAAGGGCTTAGGAACTAGAAAAAATACCAAGCTAAATCAGGAAGCAATATTTAAGCATCTTCAGACAATATGAGACTAAATGGTTGATCCATGAAGTGTACCATCCATAATCTTCATCATTATAGTTTATCATCTTTCTTACACCTTCATCATCCTCTTTTCCAAAGGTTGAGCTTAGGTTCAGGCCTTTGGTTTGTGACCATAAAGAAATAATTGACGATGTAAATAAAGCAAAAAGTATGTGAGGATATTTATTTTAAATGTATAATTTATTAAGGTATGTGTAAAATATATATTTAACAATTTTTCTAATAAATTTTCTCAAAAAGAAAATTGCATTGTGTTTTCATTTAATGGTTGTTTTGTTGTTATCCACAAGAGGCTGCTCAACACCACTCAGAAAAAATGTCTAATGCTGGGAATCAGAACTCATAAAACGGACCAATGAGTTTCTGAGAGTTTTTCCATGTGGTATTTTTAAAAATTGTTATCCTCATGCTGTGACCTAGACTGTTAAATCTTACTTGGCTTATTAGTAAGAAACCTGCTTCGCCACGGAAGTCCTGGGATTATATTTCATATGCAAAGCCAGACTATAGCTTCATTCACCAACCTCTTTTTTTGGGTTCATGGTGTAAGAAAGTTACACCTTTTTCCTTTAGGTGTGGCACTGTTTGCCACCTTCCATTTTCTTATCTCTAATACCAGTTCAGCAATAATGCATCATATTTTAGCCAAAAAACTTTACCTAGAACACAAATTTATTTTCTTAAGTAGTTAATGACTTGCTTCCAAGACAAAATGCAAAAAAAGAGGCAAATGCCAGTTACCCCAGTTCAGTATGGATGCTGATCAAGCCAATGTGACAAAATACTACTGGAATATGTTCACATAATTCAGTTGTGAAGCAGTATGAGACATTTTCAGATATCCGATGCAAATGATTACTGTTATTTGTTACATGAAACTAAACATCACATATATTTTATCAAGAAAAGAATAATTTTGAGAAAACAATATTCATCCCCTCCGGGATGTTAACCACGTCTTGCTCTGTGCACCTTGGGACTCCAAGCGCGCTACCACAACACAGGGAGAACATGCAATCTCCCCACACACAGAGCTAGGACAGAGACTCGAACCCTAGTCACAGAGGTGTGAGGCAACAGCGCTAACCACTGTGCCAAAATAACTGAACATAAAATACAATTACCATTAATACTGATAATAATGAATGTAAGAATGTTTAAATGTAATGTTAATACATGCTGTTACATCCTGAGCAGTGTCCTCTCCAGGGTGTGTCGTAGCTTGGTGTCCTGAGCTTCCTGGGACAAGCTGCACTCTCACCGCTACCCTGCATTGGGTAAGCAGTTATTAAGGAAATGGATGGACTGATGTTGAAACTCTGAAAACACCACAGGGTGATTTCTTCACTTCAAAGAAGGACAGGGATACATGAGCAATTAAAACTCCTGTAAAAAAGAGGGAGGGGATGACTTGTATTAAAACCTGCCCAAGACACACCTTTGCCTAACTGCTTCCTTTCCATTTTAGATATTTTCCCCTCCAAGAAATGATAAGTGATACCTTTCATTAACTAACTGTGCAACAAAATTACTTGTTTAAAGTGTGAATCTGAGTATTGTATTTCCTTTTGACCTTACAACCAATTGGCCCATTAAAGATGAATGATGATGTAGGAAAATAATCCAGAATGTATTTGTTATATAGTTACTTTTGCACCCATGGTTTCCATATATCCTTGTGTGTTTCTTCGAGCACCACAAACACAATCTACACCTTAATCTATAAAGAGGAAAAACAAGAGCAAGTGCACAAATCCGCGTCCGAGACATATAAGTACTTTATTAGAAACCCTACACTAATACTGGGTAGCGCCTCCCTTCACTTTCAAAACAATCTCAGTTCTTCGTACCATGCATTCCACAAGATGTTAGAAGCATCTTGAAAAGATTGCATCACTCAATTTCTGCAGATTTGTCAGCTGCACATCTAAGCTGCAAATCTCCTGTTCTACCACATCCCAAAGGTGACTGAGTGGGCCACTGAAGAACACTGAAGTCATTGTCATGTTCATAAAATGAGTTTGAAATTACTTTTGCTTTGTGACAGGGTGTACTATCATGCTGGAAGTAGCCATTAAAAAAAGATTAAATTGTGGCAATGAAGGGATTCACCTGGTCAGCAACGATACTCAAATAGGCCGTGCCATTTAAGAGATGATTGATTGGTATTAACAGGCCCAAAGTGTGCCAAGAAAACATCCCCCCATGCTATTACACCAGCAACAGGCTAAGATCCGCCCAACTCAAAGCGTGGTAATAGTGAATAAATGTACTTCAGGAAGTGCATTACCTACATTGTGTGTGTGTGTGTGCGTTTATATTATATTGTGGTGACTAAATGATTTTAAAAGTATATTCTGTGACAAAAAGAAAGTTAAGCACCCAGAAGTAATGGTCCGATTTGAATGTGATTTGGTACACGTGCAGACCAGAGAGGGATATGTAAATGATTAGATTGGCAAGGAGCTGGCAGGTCTAGTCACCAGACACAGAGGATGCCTCGTAGATGTATTGGGCAGCATTACCAGCACTTGACGGAGTTTTGGGGTCCCATTGTGGGTTCGCATGAGGCCGGGTGACCGTATTGTGCAATAGTCTGGCATGTAGATGTCACAGCTGCCCGATGTTGGAACCAACTGCATTTAATTTCACTTTTGGCAGAGGGAAAAGACAGGGGCAAAAAATTGTTTGCTGGCATTTGTATATAATTTTTTTCCACTAAACATATAAAGTATATCATTTGTTTTTCCTGTACTGTGCTCACTAGGGGGCAGTAATTAATAAAAAATAAATAAAAA